>CP136069.1:180977747-181277021 GCA_032622095.1 Siphonodentalium dalli | reverse complement strand
GAAATTTAGCTAATTCTAGTGATTGTAAGCGCCGTTATAGTGATTTAGCATTGATAAACTGGGTGTCGCTATCCAGTCTAACATTTGTTCACACAGTCTCTTTGTAATCTTACAGCACGTTGATATGCCATGCATAGACATCCGCTTTGCGAACTGAACACAAAGAATCGACTATCTGAATCAAACAATTTTATCACTGGAGTAACGAGTTGATTGTTCCATGCAAAAAAAGTTGACATTTCACGATATTGATGCAGTTATTGCAATTAAATATATTCCCAAAACACGACGACATATGCCGTTCCAGTCATTAGATCGTCCGGTGACAGACATGGGAGTGGTTGTTGCTTTTGTTGTTCTCCTAACGGTGTTCATATGGTGTCTTCGTAAGTACATTATCACTGGGGCTCAACGGTTCCTTCAGAATCGGACCTAATTCCTTTTATAATCGGACCTAACAAGACTTCCGTCCCGAATCGAATGTTAGTGGTTGGTACTTCGAAAAACAGGCTAATTACTACATGTAGTGCGATCTTTTTAACCGACTCGTTAAATTCATTGTGGAATCAGTTTGTAGTAAACACATGCACATTCATTTTGGCACCTAACGATGACTGACTCAAATGTTGTGCTAATCGTCGCCTTAATCAGTGAAGAATTTGCGGGGGGGGGGGGTGAATCTATTCCAACTTCAGGCAATGTTTTCGAGTGAAAATAAAACTCTTTTGGCACAAAATCGAGTCAACCGTGATCTACGACTATTCGGACCAATGAAAAGGGTCGTCTGCAAATGGTGTCTCGTTGTGATATAAAAATCCAAGTTTAAAAGTGTTGCATTGGATCCAACTTTGAATTTCCCGACCTGTAACCTGTGATAATTGAACGGCTCCGACTCTGATATAGCGATGTTGCTTTTATTGTCTCCTGTGGAGAACATCGCCGTTAACACTTCATCGTCTTCATTTTGCATCGTATTGGCGGATAAATCAAACAGCAATATCGAATCATCCAAGCTATGCATAGACCCAGCGATAGCAGGATATAATCTGAAAGTATAACTTTAAATAATATTTGAAATCAACTGGTTCTCCATGACATTTTTTGGATTTAGAACAGATTTGTAACCGACTTGTAACCAATATATATGAAGGAAATTTTGTTCTAGCACCCAATGATTTGGTTTTACAGGCCACCAGGAACCAACAATTGGCCGCTAACAACCAAACAAAAAATGCGGTGATAGATGGCCCAACGAACCGCGACACGTTGTTCCAGAGCGCCATTTTAGTTTTCAACGAAGTGGAAACGTTCATCTTAATCATCATTTTAACTTTTTACTATGAAGTGGCGCGTGTCGCGAGTACAAAACCAGTTTCTGCATATATAGTACTAGCAGATGAGCCCGACGTTGTCCGGGCTATTCAAAAACCAAATTTCAAGTCGATAGCTCTACCCGTTTCCGAGATATGGTCTGCGCATGCGCGAAGCTGGCGTCGCACGGGCTCGGCGACCCGATAAAATTCGTATCCGGGGCAAGATACATTCACATACCAAATTTCAAGTCGATATCTCCACCCGTTTCCGAGATCTGGTCTGCGCATGCGCGAAGCTGGCGTCGCACGGGCTCGGCGACCCGATAAAATTCGTATCCGGGGCAAGATACATTCACATAGCAAATTTCAAGTAGATAGCTCTACCCGTTTCCGATATCTCGTCTGCGCATGCGCGAAGCGGGCGCCGCACGGGCTCGCCAATACGACAACGACGACCACCTGGTCAAACTACACACACGTACCAAGTTTCGTCCCGATCGGTCGAGAATCGTAGATTTGTATAAATGACATACATACAGACAAACATACAGACAGACAGACAAACAAACAGAGGTCTTCAAAATATATATGAGATTTGCTGCTTTTCTGTTGCTACAAAGAGAGATAACTCTAATCTGATATGCTCATATCCAACCTTGATGCATATCATGGGACTTTACTTATATTGAATTCAAGTTTTGAACTATTTGAATGTGAGACAGACTCTCGTGTTTGGATATTCAGATGGAACTTGGTTTAAATAACTCTTCAATAGTGGATTCAATAAGTGTCTGTTGTGTAATTGGTAATATATATGTGTTTAATCCATAGTTGGTCCACTAGCTCACATATAGATAACATTTGCTATTCAGGGAGTCTCAATGAAAACTCATTTGGTTCTTAATTTGATTCTCAAGGAAGAACCATTTGGGTTTTCATTTGGTTATGGAGGAAGAATCAACCTACTTGTTTACAAATTGGTTTCATCATTTGAAACTAATAATCTGATACAGAATTTCAGAACCAACTGGTTACAAATACGGGACAAATTTCAGAACCATTGGTTCTAGTATTTGGTTACGAGCGAAGACTCATTTAGTTAACTATGTTTCACACAAGTAACCAAAAGTCGTGTTCAGAACCTACTGGTTCACAAATTGATTCATCATAAGGAACCAAGACAAAAATCAGTTGGTTCTATATTGGTTCCTACTGGTCCAGATCCAACTGGTATCATGGCTACCAAGAACCAATGGTTCTCTACGTTGGTTGCAAATCCGGGACAAGCTGAAACATAATAAAACACAGTAAGGTTACAAATAATTATAAGAGTGTATGGAAAGTTCAAACAATTAGTGTAACACCATTATAATCATGTTCTACATAATATGTACATGTATTCATCAGATTAAGTGACATATACGATTAAACTGTTTCAGTGTATTAGTCTAGTCGTAATTCTCAGAAAAAACATTTCTAGAAGCATTTCCGCGGAAAAGTGTCAAACCAACTTTTTTACCATAATTCGAAGGTGCCGAACACGAATAGACTGCCTGTCGCCCGATTGGACGAACATATGGTTCAATAAAAGGCTTTTAAAATCTTCGTGTTTCCTTCGCTGGAGGGTTGTTGATACGGCACCGTACACCGTCATATATGGAATTAAGGGATTACAAGGAGTTTCCCCACATAACGGCGATCGCCATTTCATGAAAAATAATTGATCACGTGAATATTTTATTACTTAACTAGCAGGGATACCGGTGTCTAGAGAGTCGTTGCTACGTTTCTATGTCTCCCATGAATCGAATGGTCCTTAGATACATATATATCGAATATATATAAGATTATATTGTCAGTGGTGAATACTCTCAGTCGCAACAAGTCGCCCGGTTATGATAATATTTACAATGAGAATAATATGATCGTACGTGACACGTAACGGGGCAACCACACGCGGTGCTTCGTCGGATCTAGTTATGCGAAATTTGACCAGATTTGACCTTGAATTTACCGTTTTGAATGTCAATGTCAGGTCGGGGTTACGAGTTAAGCCGCCCAAAACACTGCCCGGACAAAAGTATCCCTAGCTATCGAATATCGTCGAAATCCGCCACTAATACCCGATTTGATCTTGAATCGACCATTTTGAAGATCAAGCATCACACTTTGACCCGTCCAAAACACTTCCCGGACAAACGTACACTTAGGTATCAAGTTTCGTCGAAATCCGTCCGGAAGTTTTCCCGGCCATAGCTAACAGACAAAAGTCACAAACTATACATTAGGTTTTAGCTGGGTACCTGTCTGACGGGCATGTGGGTGAGACGAAATTTGTTGGCATCCCCATCTACACCAACACCCCCAAAAAATGGTGGAAATCGGGCCAGTGGATACCCAGATACAGTTCAATGTCATTTAAAATATCAAGTTCACGCCGCACGGGCATCCGGGTGTGACGAAATTGCTCAGCGCCTGAAACTACCCCCACATACCAAATTTGGTGAAAATCGGCTCAGCGGAGAACTTGAGTTCAAGGTCATTTGAAGGTCAAGGTCACGCCGCACGGGCAAACGGATATACCCATGTTAGTCCTCAGGTCAAACTACATACCCGTACCAAGTTTCATCAAAATCGGTTAGCCGTTTCCGATTCCATCGCGGAAACACACACACACATACATACACACACACCCACACGCACAGACCACAAACTTTCTTCAAATATATAATAGATTCTTTATGGAGGTCAAGTTTAAATTGATATCGTACTCCCATGTTTCTGTTCGTCAGATACAGACTCGAGTATGTAGGAGCCTCAATACCGGTATATTTCTAAAGGATAGCTATAAAAGGCCTCTGCATATTGACATTAGCGCGTACATCGCAACACATATCTAGCAAAATGGCCCTTTAAGTGAGATGTCTTTCAACAGAGGTCAAGGTCATTTTATGGTCAAGGTCAAGGTCATATAAGCCCCCCACATCAACTTGACAACAAATTTGGTTGAGGCTTAATTCCAACTTCACCAACGAAGGCGACCCATGTTATGATGGACATATCATTTGACTTCCTCGCTGCCACCACTGCTCACAAATGATTTCAAATAATAAGCCGCGTTCCGATGTTGAGTGTGAATACCTGGCAGCCAGCCAATACTATTCGCGCGACATACAACCGTGAAAAAATCCCCCTTGTTAGGGTAGATTGGTTCAATCATTTATCTCGAAGGAATTGATAAGCCGCTGATATGTCTGTGAGGCCAAATCGTTGCGAGACGGGAACTTATTGAATGTGTTGTCCGCCTATTAGGGGGATTTTTCGCTGAGCAATTTGTCCGGAGGAAAATTACACGCAGCTAAGGCGGGATCGTTATTACAAAACACCATAAGTAAACATCGGCGCAACACACGATGTCGTGCTATACATTGTTGGAAAGGGTACATCCTTGGCTATTCAACTGTGGTAATTTGATTCTGAAGCAGGCACGTTTGCTTGTGCTATTTTCGCATATATCTTTTGCGAAAACGGTTATAAATGCAACCAAGTCTAGTATACTGATGTGAAATCAGTGTTTCCTGCGGAGACCAATTTTTTCTGGATTCTAGCCCACGACACCAAATGACGCAAATGACGTCATGGACCATGGCATGACGTCTTCGCTGATTTTATTCAGCTAACCAACGAAATTGGTCAAACGAAACTAATCTATAGGCCAAAATCACGTAGGAATTGTTCAGAAAAACTAAAGTTGTTAATTTTATAACCATCCCGTTGGTCCACTTCCGATTCTGTGTCACCGTTTCTTTTTGGGATATTATTGTTTCCATGATTCTATGCGAAAGCGAAGCGGAAGTCACGTGATTTTTAACCCATTTTTCTTGTCCGGATTTTCATCGCGTCGAAATGCTGTTTCATGGTATTGTAAAAATTAATGACGTCATTCACGCCTAAACATGAAAAGCAACAACGCGCCTGCGGCGCGTTGTGGTTGCTATTATATATGTTGGTGATTGTCTGCATGGCCTAAAGCATCTATGTATATATTTCTGATCGTTTTGTCATTATCACATTACATAAATCCGAAGCGCTTGTTCGACAGCTAAAGAGCCATAACTCTAATTCCTACATTATCAAATTGCTGGATAGTCTTACATGAATCAGGGCGCTAAATGTGTTCTAGAGTCGGGGAACGAGTGAAGGTGAAGGTAACTAAAGAATGACCTTCACCTAATACATGCGACACGTTATTAAACAGACAGATGATTTTATGAAGTATATACAAACAATATACAATGGTAGGTATTGGTGATACAGAAAATATGTAGTATTGGTTACAAAATATTCAAATGTGACATCATATAATATAATTATGTAGGTTATATCATAATAATAAGCAGTACATATTCCTGAGAAATCACGTAAATGGGAAACGAGATTTAGTGACTTGAGGAGAGCCTGAATATGTGTATGCAGAAGTTAACTATTCACTCCAGAAACGTATCGACTGGAGATGAAAGTTATTAAAGGATGACATCGCGTTTATTTGATTTGTACATCATATCTAAATAATTTAAACTCGTGAATGAATGGGGAAATGGCTTTTAGTGAGCGGGAAATTTATGTAACTAGCTGCTGTAGTTCTGAGTTTTTCCAGATCAAATTTGGCTGTGGGATAGCCCTGTCGTACACTTGGGGATTTATTTTAAAAAGTAAACACATGACCTATGATTTTTCTACCATTTTCGTGATCAACTGGTGTCAATCTAGCTGGGGAAACGTCACTGGTTTGGCCTGCAGGCTTCAATTCAGTGAATTTGGCCGAAACGTTAACACTGTCGCCTATGGGAAACCATTTAGTTCCGTGATTCCTACAGAATCGTATTGAGTTAGATGCACCGCACATCTTATTGGTTAATCCCCTACAGCACGGTATTCAACAACACATCAGTTCTACTGTGACTTATTATCTAAGGAAGGTGTACATTTTAATGCTGAAAGAAACCAAAACATTTACAGTTGCTTTCTAGATGTATGGAAAGACTTTGATATTGTTTGGATAGTCGGACTTATGTACAAACTGTATGAGAGGAGCCTAGCTTGTATTCCTTTCAAATTTGTAACCAATTGCTCTCTGATGTCTATTGTACTGTGAGATATAATTATGCTACATCTAGATTAATCAAAATTTATCAAGGAACAAGGCAGGGGGATTCTGCTCATCCAAAAAAGTCACATCGTCTACGTTGACGTACTGATACAATTAATATCAAAGTAGATATATGGCTTTCACGTAGAATCAATTAATTGTACCTCCCCACCCAAGCATATTACATACTACTTATCGATATGGGTGTGCATCACATGGGGTCTGTGACGCGCTCTGCTGCCCATCCCCCGTTTGTACTGCCATCACCCATATATACGCCTGCTTTACGTTAATGGCACAGTCGAAATTTCCCCAATTTATCGCACACATTTAGCCGATTTATCCGAGCAATGGTATCGAAATCGTCACGGGTGTGTTGGCGAAGGATCATCTTTCAGTCAAGCCCCTCAATTATATTCACAGCAGTCAATATTTTTTTATAATATTATAATTAAAAAAGCAGTCAATATTTTTTTATAATATTATAATTAAAAATCAATCAAACGATCAACTAACACACATAGCTCTCAGTGATTACTTGTGGACTAATAATTATTTTACTGATAAACATCAACACATATTCGTATCTATTTATATAACGACGAAAGAACAGGGTAATTATGAAGTATTTTTCATTTTGTTCTCTCTCATTTGTGACCTCATTAACATAGATATTAAACACTAACGTACGCCCAAGCTTATTAAACCAATCAGCGCACCAATATTCATATTCCAGATCGGGTCATATATAGTTTTGACACGTGTTTTCTCGCTGGTTCGCAGTTTATCTGAGCTGTAATCGAAAGCATTTGTCAAAACTATAGGATTAAGACCAATATTGTGAAAGACCAATAGTGTGCGTGAATCGTGAATTGTGAAAACACATGCCGATATGACCCATGTACCATCGCTATCCGGGCACACTGTACCGTGTGTAAACAATGCTTAACACAACTCGTCGCTTCAATTCCAGAATTGTCCTCGTGTGAGTGTGACTTGGGTGGGGTCAGATCATGTGAATCAATTTTGAGCGGCCTAACAGGAGAGTCCACAAAGACGGACATGTGCCGGTAAGTCAGACACTGTGGACATTTATACAGCTGTCAATCAAATAATTATTAGCAGATATTTTCTACCAATCAGCGACTGAGTTGGTCGATTGCTGCATTGATAATTCTTTGTGAACCGTATTCTTTTATATAACCCGCGGTTCATCGTTAAGATTGCCTGTTTTGTACTGTAATGACTGGAGCTTCCTGACTTTTGGCGAAAACCCTGTGCCAATGCATTGCCTAACACTATTTACCTTGATCTTGTAAGCCAGTGCATTTTCTTATATATGCGAGGCTCCATATGGGTGACTTGCATATCTATGAGAATGCACTAGCACATGGTCTTTAACGCTGCGCCAGCTCAGCTCACACCATGAAAGTGTTTTAAATTTTGAGTGCCAATCGACATATATTTCACAATTGAAGACATACAGAAGGTATGATCTCGGTATTATAGCATATCGTCAGCGCCGTAAAACTAATTGAACTGTTTATACAGACGCCTTGTCTCCTAGCAACCGTAAGCTCCTCCCACTAATGAATATGTGTGGAACACTCCATTTAGATGACGTAATCAGGAACGTGGTGACAGGGAGACACCTCATTACTTTGACCAAAATGTTCAACAGTTGGACATTTTATGCCTTACATAACATTAGTTATAAATGTCAGACCAGATAGGTTGAAATTGTCACGATAGTATGATTTTCCAACCAGTATAATTATAGTGTGAAATGTGTATTTTTTTTTCAACCACAGCATGGGGGGGGGGGGGGATTTTCCGGGCACGTATGCTGGGGTGGGTGGGTGGTCGATGGGACCAACAATTTTGTTTTCCGCAACTCCAATTTTGTTTCCTGCAAGTTTTTGACTGTTTTTGCAATGAGTTTGCCTTAAAACACCTTAGAATAAGAGAAATAATGTAATTCTAACTGCTAAACTGACTACAGGCAGTTATCGTGTCGTATTTGGTTGCAAATTTTGAAATCCAACATGGCCGCTGGCAGCCATGTTTTTTTGGCCAAATGACCCCAAAATGACTCATTCCTATTTACATGTCAATGTTAACATCCATGACAAATAGTATGCACAGAAATTCATATACAGCTGTTTACAGTGATTTCCCCCCGCAAATCTCTGTTTTAGTGTTAAAAGGGGGGTGGGTGTCCAAAAATGGTCGGAAAAAACTGCCGAAAACGGAAAACATTTTGGACGCGGGGGTGGGTGGATCCCAACAACGGTCGAAAGTAAAAAATCAGCATATGTGCCTGAAATTTTTTTCCGATCCCACCCCTGACCATAGTTGAAAATTTTCATACTTTTTATAAACTTTGTTGAGATACATGTATCACTTTAAAACAATTACAACCGTTTACAACCATGGAACGATTGTGTGCCGGCAAGTCAATAACTATTGAGGGAAGCAATCAGGTGTTCCGAATTGAAGGCACATGGACATAGCTAGGGGTAGGCGGGGTGTCCAATCTACAAAGAAACCCCCTAATTGACAAAACCGAAAGTCTCAAATCTGGAAAAATTTTGAGTTGGAATTTTCCAAGTGTTCCAACTGTTGCATATTTTCAAGCTAACACCGACTAAACCTGGTTAGCTATTTTCCAACTGATTGACGTTTTAGTCCAAAATTTGACGTCATCAAGCACATCAGATATTCAGCCATTGTGCTGTCGATAGAAATGGAGCGTATATGTCGTGTTGAGTTGAGAAAAGTGTCGCTCAACACTGATTTTTTTTTATCGAGTGCCGCAAGAATTTTAGTTTTTTTTATTGTGTTAATCTTGCCCACACAATTCGACGCCCGACATTTCAAAGTGGTATCTGAAGATGAACTGAGGATTTATTTCACCCAAAAGGTTACCACTCCACGGGTACTGAATGCTCGTAGTCATCTCGAGGCGCAAATAACTGTTGAATTATACTTTTATATGACTGATGCCGAATTGTGCAAACATGGTTGTCGACACCCAAGGAGGGATAAACATAGGTTGATAAATCCACCTACAGCTGTAATACGCACGCGATTAGATAGCAAATGATACCTAATCGGGGTTCAAGATTAGATTGCGATTGATATTCAATCATTAACACGTGCCACGAAATGTTAGGATTATATTGCGAAATGGGTGTCCTGAGTTAATCTGAAGGATAATAACTCTATATACATGTATAAAGTGTACACTTTGGCGGAATAACGGAGATTTATATGAAATATTCAACTTTGGTCGTACATAAGTCAAATTCTTCTCTTAGGTGGGTGAGCTTTGTTGAGTTAGGAAAACGCTCTTTAAAAGTGTTTACTGCGTTCTTTAAAACACCACTTTACATATCCCCGTTATTCCGTTTAATCCTAACATCCAACCTAATATCGCATGACACGTCTTACTACGATTGCATATCAATGGCTATCTAAACGTGAATCCCGATTAGGTATCTTTCCTCTCTAATCGTGTGCATATTATGTTGATTTATCGACCTCTGTTATCACTCCTTCCATTTGGATGGTCAAATGAGCTACATGGTATGTCCGTGTAACGGATACAAGCTTTGTGTGCAATTCCAGAATACATGGGCAGTTCCATGACTGTATCCGATCGACTGTGTCGCGCCAGACAGGATGTGACGAATGGCTTGAACACGTCAGATCCGGAGATCAATTTCTCAGAGCGATCGGTTGCACAGATGTGAGTACATGTGGCAAATTAACACTACATTATATATCCCGACATTCGAAGAAAAGTGGGGGCGGTATACGGGAATGACTTTGCCATTCTGTCTTACTATATGTCCGTCCGTCCTGAGTGGCATATGTATTAGCCATGGGTTATCGGATCGGAATTTGGTGTGTTGGATAGACAGCTTTATAACAAGGTGTTTTGGGTACGCAGCTTGTTCTTCGCTGTTTTCAGCACACATTGCATACAATACTCTTGCACCCGATTACATGGTGCAGTGATACCCACCACTGTTATTCCTGCCTCAAATTTGGTTTTTAATGGCGACATAACTTTAAGAACAATTTATGTATAACATAAACCTACAAAGGTCAAGTTGGATACCCTTTTCCCAAAACCTGGGTATACACAGCGCACCAAAATGTTGCGACAATGACTCAGTCTTCTACTACTTTACCACTCGAAGATATACAGTCGGGTTTATATGGTAGTATCATCACAACGGTCAGTAGTATTTGAACAATTTAATGACATGTATTATAATAATATTATACCCGATAACATAACGCACATCCGGTTCCAAGTCCACTGGCTATCTTTCTTCTCACCTTGACGGCATGGTTTGGTTACAGTTGACTGACTGTCTTCTATCGAGACAAGTTGTTTCAATTGCAACTGGTGACGTCTTTTGAGTGACTGCATAACCCCGACTCTCCAACAACGTGTTATCATCTGCATCGTCTTCGGGCGGTGTGGGGAGCCTTATATTCGCAACACCCTGGAAAGTGATGGATTGACAGGTTGTTGCCAATTTGATTACTTCCGCCATGGTTCTTTAGTTACTTCTGGGTTGTCCCTGACATGTCGTTATATAGCCCGGATCACTGGATGGTCGCTTGGCATTCAATGTACATGCTCATATTGCGACACATGGCGCTCGACTCGATATCGCCAACACAGTACCGCATGGGCCCGTATTCGCCAACTGGTTTATATTATATATAATCCAGGTAATTTATATCGGGCGAAGCTGAACGCGAATCTATATGTGGTCGTCGATCGGATAGACATCGCTGCGGTGTGGGATTATTAAAGACATATTATGGACTTGTTCGGGTGCGTGAAACTGACAAGTTAGTACTTAGGCGCTATGCCAACATAGGGAAGGTATTATTCTACTAACGTCGCCGAAATGTTGAAAGAAATCGACAATACTACTACACAGAAAACATCATCTGAACTACTGTCAATTGTAAATATTTACATCTCGATTCGGGACGCAGCTATCGGCGATAAACTGACACAAATTATTTCACCACCGAGAGTCCGTGAATGTAATTACTATATAAGAATGATTGTGTGTGTTGTCAATTTGGATTACTAATCGTAAAAATAACGACTTTTAGCAAGATTATTCTACATTTCTGGAGCGTTTCACATCACTTTAAATCAAGGGGATTTTACGGCGATCATTGATTGGCCACAATTGTCGAAGCCTTCTCAGCATGCGGAAGTTTACATGTTTAGTTCATTTCAATGACCAGTGTTGTGCACTTTTGTGCTGAGTTTATCCGGAGTGTCCTCGATTTAGTCGGGAAGTAGTGTACTTTGACAAATGGCATATCGGATAGATTGGGTCAATAATATCGATGAAAATGAGTGTCGCAAGCGCAATCAAAACGAATTAAACTACCCGGTTTCTAAAATAAACACAGTTGGTGATTATACGAGTCCAGGACTCCTAGACCACACCTCACTGGATGCACCCTACGACAACCCGCCACATTATGGGATATTTTACGCATCGCAGTGGGACGCTGAAGGCATTCTATCCCGGGCCCACACGGCACTTAGTTGAACCAGTTCCGCCGAATACCCAACGCACCGACACGACCGGTATATAGAGCATACAACAAAAACAATGTGCAAACAGTATACTCATACAAATCAAATATAACGATTGTGTGGTGCATATTCTAAAATCTTGGACATATCTGTTTTAGACATGATAGTTGTTGATGAGTCAGAATTAGTACTGTAGCTGTTCCTTTTTTATCTTTGTTACAGAAAATGGTGGACGATGACTCGGGGAGGATCCGATACCCGTGATCAAACGAACCAACAGCCGTGGTATCATTAGCAGGCGATCTATGCTCAGTATAACCCAAAACACGAAGTATTAACATCTCGGCTTTTGTGGTATAGACCGGGATAGTTTCAGCCAGAGAGCCGCCCGGAAAACTTGGAAAACATGGACCTTGAATTGTTTTGTCTATACATGTAGCTTTTAACTTTTAAGATAATTAAATGACATTGGTCATGTTTGAAAATTTGATCTAATTTGTGGGAAAGGGAGTGGCAAGTCCAATACAACAACATTGTGTGTATATGTGACCCGCCATATCAAATCCAGTCGTAAGTCGGGATTTTGTTACCCTGTGCCAATGCATTCTCTTATATATGCGAGTCGACCATAGGTCGCCTCGCATATATAAGAGAATGCATTGGCCTAACAATTTTTTATCATTTTTTAAAAATAAATGTTTCTTACAATTTTTAGGACATAAAATAAAAAACATCCATTACCCTGCAGGGAGCCCCACACATATATAGAAGCATATAGAAGAGTGTCGCCTGATCATGTTTGTCTGGGGCTCTGTATGGGTGAAATTATAAAATTGTTAAAGAATACAAGAAAAAATTATTAAAATTGTAAAAAATTGTTAGGCCAATGCATTCTCTTATATATGCGAGGCGACCTATGGTCGACTCGCATATATAAGAGAATGCATTGGCACAGGGTAAAAACAAATCCCGACTTACGACTGGATTTGATATGGCGGGTCACATATGTAGATGCCATGAATCTCTACTCTATCTAACGCCCGTATAGATCAGATTCCACCTGTACAAAACCTGGGAACTTGTTAATGTTCTGACCCCTTCTGACAGGGAACTTTATGACATTCAACAAAGAAGGCAGGGAATATATTTCTTTGTTTACATTTGTTCCTCGATAATCAACTTCAAAGTATGGGGTGGTCTCAGCTCGAAATTGCATATTTTTAGTGACTTGTGTGAGCCAGTGTCGCAAAAAACATTGAATTAATTGAAATTTCATGATTGTAAGTGGCGCAAAACAAAATCGCCCCCAAAGTTAACAGGTATTAACAAGAAATATATTCCCCGCGTTATCTTTCCGACTTTATAAGGTTCCCTGTAAACACTTCAAAATGTTCCAAGGTTTTATACTGGTGGAGTATGATCTCTACGTGCGTTAGCCAGAGTAGAGATTCATGGCATGATCTATAACATATGGTGCTGGTCATTTGCAGACTGTTGTCCACAGAGGCCAGCGTCACCAAATCCATCCTCTGGGGCCCCATTCTGCAGACCTAGTCATATATTTAATTTCCGAGGTGGTGAAGCTGGTGATGAGCACACATTGGGCACCTCGATTATTCATTGTGTCATCTGCCAATTTGGGGATATATATATTTATTTCTATCCTCCACCACACGAAGAGTTACAAGTAACATAACAAAAACATATAGAAAAAAGAACAGTTCAGTAGAAAAGAACATATTTACGCATTGGTCATACGACCACCGAGATGGTCCCACTTCCCCAGCCTAGACCTACAAAACATGTACCATAGATAAAAGGTCACTTATACGTTATCATGAGTTGGTTTCCAAGTATACCATACAATACAGATCAAAGCTTGCGGGGGGCCTTAGCAGAATGAGGTAACCATAAGTTGAATTTATTATGATAGTCCGCTGTACGAGGTAGCATCACTGAATTTACCCTCTGGAGGCATCATTCTACAAATGTCCAGTACCATATTTTGAGGCATCAAAAAACATCGACCGATAAGGGTGAACATCTGGGAGTTATTTTAGTTTGGTCTTAAAAATCTATTCACAGGAAAATGCAGAACAAAACGGAAACGTCCACGGCGAGTATGACGGAGTTTACCCACCATACACAGAGCACAGTGATGTGATACAGGAAAATTATCAATTATACATATAATTATGTATTTATCTATCTCTTTCTCTACTATACCGGGTACCCCACATGCCACACCTCTCACTCGCTCCCTCTCCCTATCTCTCTCTCTCTATATATATCGCCCCTCATGCCCTTTGTTATTTTCTCTGCAATAATGTTGATAATATCCGAAAACCACTAAACATTTCAAATCCTTCCCGTTGCAGCCACCCATCCTTTACTTGTTGAAGGTGAAGTATTTTCCACACAAAAAAAGACTTAACAAAATCAAATGCTTGATGGCAAATCCTCTATTTCCATATATTACCACACTATTCCATTGTATTTTATATTGTATGCTTAAATATATGTCATCCTGATTTGGAAATAAAATATATTTATACAGAGATGTGACGTAGAGTGATTTACTCCATTATTGAAGGTCATACTTAATCTTCTAGACATCAAGGTACGTTTGCAACCATGTACCATCATGGACAATTCAGATAACTGAACTAGTGCTGGCATCGGTTTTTTTTATTGAGAAGAGAGACCATTTTGGGACACATCTTTCAAAATGACAATACCTGTTTTTTTTTTTACAATGCACTGCCCGATCCACACATTGTACGCTTTCTTCACCAGAACATGCTTAGATATCGACGTTCAGAAGAGATTGTTTTAACATATATTGAAGTTTGTTAGCCTTGCAAATATTCCAAATATTCTGTCGCCCAAACGCGGTAAATTCCAAAGAGCGTTCTCAATTATGATAGATTCCGAAAGTGGGAAATTTAGCTAATTCTAGTGATTGTAAGCGCCGTTATAGTGATTTAGCATTGATAAACTGGGTGTCGCTATCCAGTCTAACATTTGTTCACACAGTCTCTTTGTAATCTTACAGCACGTTGATATGCCATGCATAGACATCCGCTTTGCGAACTGAACACAAAGAATCGACTATCTGAATCAAACAATTTTATCACTGGAGTAACGAGTTGATTGTTCCATGCAAAAAAAGTTGACATTTCACGATATTGATGCAGTTATTGCAATTAAATATATTCCCAAAACACGACGACATATGCCGTTCCAGTCATTAGATCGTCCGGTGACAGACATGGGAGTGGTTGTTGCTTTTGTTGTTCTCCTAACGGTGTTCATATGGTGTCTTCGTAAGTACATTATCACTGGGGCTCAACGGTTCCTTCAGAATCGGACCTAATTCCTTTTATAATCGGACCTAACAAGACTTCCGTCCCGAATCGAATGTTAGTGGTTGGTACTTCGAAAAACAGGCTAATTACTACATGTAGTGCGATCTTTTTAACCGACTCGTTAAATTCATTGTGGAATCAGTTTGTAGTAAACACATGCACATTCATTTTGGCACCTAACGATGACTGACTCAAATGTTGTGCTAATCGTCGCCTTAATCAGTGAAGAATTTGCGGGGGGGGGGGGTGAATCTATTCCAACTTCAGGCAATGTTTTCGAGTGAAAATAAAACTCTTTTGGCACAAAATCGAGTCAACCGTGATCTACGACTATTCGGACCAATGAAAAGGGTCGTCTGCATATGGTGTCTTGTTGTGATATAAAAATCCAAGTTTAAAAGTGTTGCATTGGATCCAACTTTGAATTTCCCGACCTGTAACCTGTGATAATTGAACGGCTCCGACTCTGATATAGCGATGTTGCTTTTATTGTCTCCTGTGGAGAACATCGCCGTTAACACTTCATCGTCTTCATTTTGCATCGTATTGGCGGATAAATCAAACAGCAATATCGAATCATCCAAGCTATGCATAGACCCAGCGATAGCAGGATATAATCTGAAAGTATAACTTTAAATAATATTTGAAATCAACTGGTTCTCCATGACATTTTTTGGATTTAGAACAGATTTGTAACCGACTTGTAACCAATATATATGAAGGAAATTTTGTTCTAGCACCCAATGATTTGGTTTTACAGGCCACCAGGAACCAACAATTGGCCGCTAACAACCAAACAAAAAATGCGGTGATAGATGGCCCAACGAACCGCGACACGTTGTTCCAGAGCGCCATTTTAGTTTTCAACGAAGTGGCAAACGTTCATCTTAATCATCATTTTAACTTTTTACTATGAAGTGGCGCGTGTCGCGAGTACAAAACCAGTTTCTGCATATATAGTACTAGCAGATGAGCCCGACGTTGTCCGGGCTATTCAAAAACCAAATTTCAAGTCGATAGCTCTACCCGTTTCCGAGATATGGTCTGCGCATGCGCGAAGCTGGCGTCGCACGGGCTCGGCGACCCGATAAAATTCGTATCCGGGGCAAGATACATTCACATACCAAATTTCAAGTCGATATCTCCACCCGTTTCCGAGATCTGGTCTGCGCATGCGCGAAGCTGGCGTCGCACGGGCTCGGCGACCCGATAAAATTCGTATCCGGGGCAAGATACATTCACATAGCAAATTTCAAGTAGATAGCTCTACCCGTTTCCGATATCTGGTCTGCGCATGCGCGAAGCGGGCGCCGCACGGGCTCGCCAATACGACAACGACGACCACCTGGTCAAACTACACACACGTACCAAGTTTCGTCCCGATCGGTCGAGAATCGTAGATTTGTATAAATGACATACATACAGACAAACATACAGACAGACAGACAAACAAACAGAGGTCTTCAAAATATATATGAGATTTGCTGCTTTTCTGTTGCTACAAAGAGAGATAACTCTAATCTGATATGCTCATATCCAACCTTGATGCATATCATGGGACTTTACTTATATTGAATTCAAGTTTTGAACTATTTGAATGTGAGACAGACTCTCGTGTTTGGATATTCAGATGGAACTTGGTTTAAATAACTCTTCAATAGTGGATTCAATAAGTGTCTGTTGTGTAATTGGTAATATATATGTGTTTAATCCATAGTTGGTCCACTAGCTCACATATAGATAACATTCGCTATTCAGGGAGTCTCAATGAAAACTCATTTGGTTCTTAATTTGATTCTCAAGGAAGAACCATTTGGGTTTTCATTTTGGTTATGGAGGAAGAATCAACCTACTTGTTTACAAATTGGTTTCATCATTTGAAACTAATAATCTGATACAGAATTTCAGAACCAACTGGTTACAAATACGGGACAAATTTCAGAACCATTGGTTCTAGTATTTGGTTACGAGCGAAGACTCATTTAGTTAACTATGTTTCACACAAGTAACCAAAAGTCGTGTTCAGAACCTACTGGTTCACAAATTGATTCATCATAAGGAACCAAGACAAAAATCAGTTGGTTCTATATTGGTTCCTACTGGTCCAGATCCAACTGGTATCATGGCTACCAAGAACCAATGGTTCTCTACGTTGGTTGCAAATCCGGGACAAGCTGAAACATAATAAAACACAGTAAGGTTACAAATAATTATAAGAGTGTATGGAAAGTTCAAACAATTAGTGTAACACCATTATAATCATGTTCTACATAATATGTACATGTATTCATCAGATTAAGTGACATATACGATTAAACTGTTTCAGTGTATTAGTCTAGTCGTAATTCTCAGAAAAAACATTTCTAGAAGCATTTCCGCGGAAAAGTGTCAAACCAACTTTTTTACCATAATTCGAAGGTGCCGAACACGAATAGACTGCCTGTCGCCCGATTGGACGAACATATGGTTCAATAAAAGGCTTTTAAAATCTTCGTGTTTTCTTCGCTGGAGGGTTGTTGATACGGCACCGTACACCGTCATATATGGAATTAAGGGATTACAAGGAGTTTCCCCACATAACGGCGATCGCCATTTCATGAAAAATAATTGATCACGTGAATATTTTATTACTTAACTAGCAGGGATACCGGTGTCTAGAGAGTCGTTGCTACGTTTCTATGTCTCCCATGAATCGAATGGTCCTTAGATACATATATATCGAATATATATAAGATTATATTGTCAGTGGTGAATACTCTCAGTCGCAACAAGTCGCCCGGTTATGATAATATTTACAATGAGAATAATATGATCGTACGTGACACGTAACGGGGCAACCACACGCGGTGCTTCGTCGGATCTAGTTATGCGAAATTTGACCAGATTTGACCTTGAATTTACCGTTTTGAATGTCAATGTCAGGTCGGGGTTACGAGTTAAGCCGCCCAAAACACTGCCCGGACAAAAGTATCCCTAGCTATCGAATATCGTCGAAATCCGCCACTAATACCCGATTTGATCTTGAATCGACCATTTTGAAGATCAAGCATCACACTTTGACCCGTCCAAAACACTTCCCGGACAAACGTACACTTAGGTATCAAGTTTCGTCGAAATCCGTCCGGAAGTTTTCCCGGCCATAGCTAACAGACAAAAGTCACAAACTATACATTAGGTTTTAGCTGGGTACCTGTCTGACGGGCATGTGGGTGAGACGAAATTTGTTGGCATCCCCATCTACACCAACACCCCCAAAAAATGGTGGAAATCGGGCCAGTGGATACCCAGATACAGTTCAATGTCATTTAAAATATCAAGTTCACGCCGCACGGGCATCCGGGTGTGACGAAATTGCTCAGCGCCTGAAACTACCCCCACATACCAAATTTGGTGAAAATCGGCTCAGCGGAGAACTTGAGTTCAAGGTCATTTGAAGGTCAAGGTCACGCCGCACGGGCAAACGGATATACCCATGTTAGTCCTCAGGTCAAACTACATACCCGTACCAAGTTTCATCAAAATCGGTTAGCCGTTTCCGATTCCATCGCGGAAACACACACACACATACATACACACACACCCACACGCACAGACCACAAACTTTCTTCAAATATATAATAGATTCTTTATGGAGGTCAAGTTTAAATTGATATCGTACTCCCATGTTTCTGTTCGTCAGATACAGACTCGAGTATGTAGGAGCCTCAATACCGGTATATTTCTAAAGGATAGCTATAAAAGGCCTCTGCATATTGACATTAGCGCGTACATCGCAACACATATCTAGCAAAATGGCCCTTTAAGTGAGATGTCTTTCAACAGAGGTCAAGGTCATTTTATGGTCAAGGTCAAGGTCATATAAGCCCCCCACATCAACTTGACAACAAATTTGGTTGAGGCTTAATTCCAACTTCACCAACGAAGGCGACCCATGTTATGATGGACATATCATTTGACTTCCTCGCTGCCACCACTGCTCACAAATGATTTCAAATAATAAGCCGCGTTCCGATGTTGAGTGTGAATACCTGGCAGCCAGCCAATACTATTCGCGCGACATACAACCGTGAACAAATCCCCCTTGTTAGGGTAGATTGGTTCAATCATTTATCTCGAAGGAATTGATAAGCCGCTGATATGTCTGTGAGGCCAAATCGTTGCGAGACGGGAACTTATTGAATGTGTTGTCCGCCTATTAGGGGGATTTTTCGCTGAGCAATTTGTCCGGAGGAAAATTACACGCAGCTAAGGCGGGATCGTTATTACAAAACACCATAAGTAAACATCGGCGCAACACACGATGTCGTGCTATACATTGTTGGAAAGGGTACATCCTTGGCTATTCAACTGTGGTAATTTGATTCTGAAGCAGGCACGTTTGCTTGTGCTATTTTCGCATATATCTTTTGCGAAAACGGTTATAAATGCAACCAAGTCTAGTATACTGATGTGAAATCAGTGTTTCCTGCGGAGACCAATTTTTTCTGGATTCTAGCCCACGACACCAAATGACGCAAATGACGTCATGGACCATGTCATGACGTCTTCGCTGATTTTATTCAGCTAACCAACGAAATTGGTCAAACGAAACTAATCTATAGGCCAAAATCACGTAGGAATTGTTCAGAAAAACTAAAGTTGTTAATTTTATAACCATCCCGTTGGTCCACTTCCGATTCTGTGTCACCGTTTCTTTTTGGGATATTATTGTTCCCATGATTCTATGCGAAAGCGAAGCGGAAGTCACGTGATTTTTAACCCATTTTTCTTGTCCGGATTTTCATCGCGTCGAAATGCTGTTTCATGGTATTGTAAAAATTAATGACGTCATTCACGCCTAAACATGAAAAGCAACAACGCGCCTGCGGCGCGTTGTGGTTGCTATTATATATGTTGGTGATTGTCTGCATGGCCTAAAGCATCTATGTATATATTTCTGATCGTTTTGTCATTATCACATTACATAAATCCGAAGCGCTTGTTCGACAGCTAAAGAGCCATAACTCTAATTCCTACATTATCAAATTGCTGGATAGTCTTACATGAATCAGGGCGCTAAATGTGTTCTAGAGTCGGGGAACGAGTGAAGGTGAAGGTAACTAAAGAATGACCTTCACCTAATACATGCGACACGTTATTAAACAGACAGATGATTTTATGAAGTATATACAAACAATATACAATGGTAGGTATTGGTGATACAGAAAATATGTAGTATTGGTTACAAAATATTCAAATGTGACATCATATAATATAATTATGTAGGTTATATCATAATAATAAGCAGTACATATTCCTGAGAAATCACGTAAATGGGAAACGAGATTTAGTGACTTGAGGAGAGCCTGAATATGTGTATGCAGAAGTTAACTATTCACTCCAGAAACGTATCGACTGGAGATGAAAGTTATTAAAGGATGACATCGCGTTTATTTGATTTGTACATCATATCTAAATAATTTAAACTCGTGAATGAATGGGGAAATGGCTTTTAGTGAGCGGGAAATTTATGTAACTAGCTGCTGTAGTTCTGAGTTTTTCCAGATCAAATTTGGCTGTGGGATAGCCCTGTCGTACACTTGGGGATTTATTTTAAAAAGTAAACACATGACCTATGATTTTTCTACCATTTTCGTGATCAACTGGTGTCAATCTAGCTGGGGAAACGTCACTGGTTTGGCCTGCAGGCTTCAATTCAGTGAATTTGGCCGAAACGTTAACACTGTCGCCTATGGGAAACCATTTAGTTCCGTGATTCCTACAGAATCGTATTGAGTTAGATGCACCGCACATCTTATTGGTTAATCCCCTACAGCACGGTATTCAACAACACATCAGTTCTACTGTGACTTATTATCTAAGGAAGGTGTACATTTTAATGCTGAAAGAAACCAAAACATTTACAGTTGCTTTCTAGATGTATGGAAAGACTTTGATATTGTTTGGATAGTCGGACTTATGTACAAACTGTATGAGAGGAGCCTAGCTTGTATTCCTTTCAAATTTGTAACCAATTGCTCTCTGATGTCTATTGTACTGTGAGATATAATTATGCTACATCTAGATTAATCAAAATTTATCAAGGAACAAGGCAGGGGGATTCTGCTCATCCAAAAAAGTCACATCGTCTACGTTGACGTACTGATACAATTAATATCAAAGTAGATATATGGCTTTCACGTAGAATCAATTAATTGTACCTCCCCACCCAAGCATATTACATACTACTTATCGATATGGGTGTGCATCACATGGGGTCTGTGACGCGCTCTGCTGCCCATCCCCCGTTTGTACTGCCATCACCCATATATACGCCTGCTTTACGTTAATGGCACAGTCGAAATTTCCCCAATTTATCGCACACATTTAGCCGATTTATCCGAGCAATGGTATCGAAATCGTCACGGGTGTGTTGGCGAAGGATCATCTTTCAGTCAAGCCCCTCAATTATATTCACAGCAGTCAATATTTTTTTATAATATTATAATTAAAAATCAATCAAACGATCAACTAACACACATAGCTCTCAGTGATTACTTGTGGACTAATAATTATTTTACTGATAAACATCAACACATATTCGTATCTATTTATATAACGACGAAAGAACAGGGTAATTATGAAGTATTTTTCATTTTGTTCTCTCTCATTTGTGACCTCATTAACATAGATATTAAACACTAACGTACGCCCAAGCTTATTAAACCAATCAGCGCACCAATATTCATATTCCAGATCGGGTCATATATAGTTTTGACACGTGTTTTCTCGCTGGTTCGCAGTTTATCTGAGCTGTAATCGAAAGCATTTGTCAAAACTATAGGATTAAGACCAATATTGTGCAAGACCAATAGTGTGCGTGAATCGTGAATTGTGAAAACACATGCCGATATGACCCATGTACCATCGCTATCCGGGCACACTGTACCGTGTGTAAACAATGCTTAACACAACTCGTCGCTTCAATTCCAGAATTGTCCTCGTGTGAGTGTGACTTGGGTGGGGTCAGATCATGTGAATCAATTTTGAGCGGCCTAACAGGAGAGTCCACAAAGACGGACATGTGCCGGTAAGTCAGACACTGTGGACATTTATACAGCTGTCAATCAAATAATTATTAGCAGATATTTTCTACCAATCAGCGACTGAGTTGGTCGATTGCTGCATTGATAATTCTTTGTGAACCGTATTCTTTTATATAACCCGCGGTTCATCGTTAAGATTGCCTGTTTTGTACTGTAATGACTGGAGCTTCCTGACTTTTGGCGAAAACCCTGTGCCAATGCATTGCCTAACACTATTTACCTTGATCTTGTAAGCCAGTGCATTTTCTTATATATGCGAGGCTCCATATGGGTGACTTGCATATCTATGAGAATGCACTAGCACATGGTCTTTAACGCTGCGCCAGCTCAGCTCACACCATGAAAGTGTTTTAAATTTTGAGTGCCAATCGACATATATTTCACAATTGAAGACATACAGAAGGTATGATCTCGGTATTATAGCATATCGTCAGCGCCGTAAAACTAATTGAACTGTTTATACAGACGCCTTGTCTCCTAGCAACCGTAAGCTCCTCCCACTAATGAATATGTGTGGAACACTCCATTTAGATGACGTAATCAGGAACGTGGTGACAGGGAGACACCTCATTACTTTGACCAAAATGTTCAACAGTTGGACATTTTATGCCTTACATAACATTAGTTATAAATGTCAGACCAGATAGGTTGAAATTGTCACGATAGTATGATTTTCCAACCAGTATAATTATAGTGTGAAATGTGTATTTTTTTTTCAACCACAGCATGGGGGGGGGGGGGGATTTTCCGGGCACGTATGCTGGGGTGGGTGGGTGGTCGATGGGACCAACAATTTTGTTTTCCGCAACTCCAATTTTGTTTCCTGCAAGTTTTTGACTGTTTTTGCAATGAGTTTGCCTTAAAACACCTTAGAATAAGAGAAATAATGTAATTCTAACTGCTAAACTGACTACAGGCAGTTATCGTGTCGTATTTGGTTGCAAATTTTGAAATCCAACATGGCCGCTGGCAGCCATGTTTTTTTGGCCAAATGACCCCAAAATGACTCATTCCTATTTACATGTCAATGTTAACATCCATGACAAATAGTATGCACAGAAATTCATATACAGCTGTTTACAGTGATTTCCCCCCGCAAATCTCTGTTTTAGTGTTAAAAGGGGGGTGGGTGTCCAAAAATGGTCGGAAAAAACTGCCGAAAACGGAAAACATTTTGGACGCGGGGGTGGGTGGATCCCAACAACGGTCGAAAGTAAAAAATCAGCATATGTGCCTGAAATTTTTTTCCGATCCCACCCCTGACCATAGTTGAAAATTTTCATACTTTTTATAAACTTTGTTGAGATACATGTATCACTTTAAAACAATTACAACCGTTTACAACCATGGAACGATTGTGTGCCGGCAAGTCAATAACTATTGAGGGAAGCAATCAGGTGTTCCGAATTGAAGGCACATGGACATAGCTAGGGGTAGGCGGGGTGTCCAATCTACAAAGAAACCCCCTAATTGACAAAACCGAAAGTCTCAAATCTGGAAAAATTTTGAGTTGGAGTTTTCCAAGTGTTCCAACTGTTGCATATTTTCAAGCTAACACCGACTAAACCTGGTTAGCTATTTTCCAACTGATTGACGTTTTAGTCCAAAATTTGACGTCATCAAGCACATCAGATATTCAGCCATTGTGCTGTCGATAGAAATGGAGCGTATATGTCGTGTTGAGTTGAGAAAAGTGTCGCTCAACACTGATTTTTTTTTATCGAGTGCCGCAAGAATTTTAGTTTTTTTTATTGTGTTAATCTTGCCCACACAATTCGACGCCCGACATTTCAAAGTGGTATCTGAAGATGAACTGAGGATTTATTTCACCCAAAAGGTTACCACTCCACGGGTACTGAATGCTCGTAGTCATCTCGAGGCGCAAATAACTGTTGAATTATACTTTTATATGACTGATGCCGAATTGTGCAAACATGGTTGTCGACACCCAAGGAGGGATAAACATAGGTTGATAAATCCACCTACAGCTGTAATACGCACGCGATTAGATAGCAAATGATACCTAATCGGGGTTCAAGATTAGATTGCGATTGATATTCAATCATTAACACGTGCCACGAAATGTTAGGATTATATTGCGAAATGGGTGTCCTGAGTTAATCTGAAGGATAATAACTCTATATACATGTATAAAGTGTACACTTTGGCGGAATAACGGAGATTTATATGAAATATTCAACTTTGGTCGTACATAAGTCAAATTCTTCTCTTAGGTGGGTGAGCTTTGTTGAGTTAGGAAAACGCTCTTTAAAAGTGTTTACTGCGTTCTTTAAAACACCACTTTACATATCCCCGTTATTCCGTTTAATCCTAACATCCAACCTAATATCGCATGACACGTCTTACTACGATTGCATATCAATGGCTATCTAAACGTGAATCCCGATTAGGTATCTTTCCTCTCTAATCGTGTGCATATTATGTTGATTTATCGACCTCTGTTATCACTCCTTCCATTTGGATGGTCAAATGAGCTACATGGTATGTCCGTGTAACGGATACAAGCTTTGTGTGCAATTCCAGAATACATGGGCAGTTCCATGACTGTATCCGATCGACTGTGTCGCGCCAGACAGGATGTGACGAATGGCTTGAACACGTCAGATCCGGAGATCAATTTCTCAGAGCGATCGGTTGCACAGATGTGAGTACATGTGGCAAATTAACACTACATTATATATCCCGACATTCGAAGAAAAGTGGGGGCGGTATACGGGAATGACTTTGCCATTCTGTCTTACTATATGTCCGTCCGTCCTGAGTGGCATATGTATTAGCCATGGGTTATCGGATCGGAATTTGGTGTGTTGGATAGACAGCTTTATAACAAGGTGTTTTGGGTACGCAGCTTGTTCTTCGCTGTTTTCAGCACACATTGCATACAATACTCTTGCACCCGATTACATGGTGCAGTGATACCCACCACTGTTATTCCTGCCTCAAATTTGGTTTTTAATGGCGACATAACTTTAAGAACAATTTATGTATAACATAAACCTACAAAGGTCAAGTTGGATACCCTTTTCCCAAAACCTGGGTATACACAGCGCACCAAAATGTTGCGACAATGACTCAGTCTTCTACTACTTTACCACTCGAAGATATACAGTCGGGTTTATATGGTAGTATCATCACAACGGTCAGTAGTATTTGAACAATTTAATGACATGTATTATAATAATATTATACCCGATAACATAACGCACATCCGGTTCCAAGTCCACTGGCTATCTTTCTTCTCACCTTGACGGCATGGTTTGGTTACAGTTGACTGACTGTCTTCTATCGAGACAAGTTGTTTCAATTGCAACTGGTGACGTCTTTTGAGTGACTGCATAACCCCGACTCTCCAACAACGTGTTATCATCTGCATCGTCTTCGGGCGGTGTGGGGAGCCTTATATTCGCAACACCCTGGAAAGTGATGGATTGACAGGTTGTTGCCAATTTGATTACTTCCGCCATGGTTCTTTAGTTACTTCTGGGTTGTCCCTGACATGTCGTTATATAGCCCGGATCACTGGATGGTCGCTTGGCATTCAATGTACATGCTCATATTGCGACACATGGCGCTCGACTCGATATCGCCAACACAGTACCGCATGGGCCCGTATTCGCCAACTGGTTTATATTATATATAATCCAGGTAATTTATATCGGGCGAAGCTGAACGCGAATCTATATGTGGTCGTCGATCGGATAGACATCGCTGCGGTGTGGGATTATTAAAGACATATTATGGACTTGTTCGGGTGCGTGAAACTGACAAGTTAGTACTTAGGCGCTATGCCAACATAGGGAAGGTATTATTCTACTAACGTCGCCGAAATGTTGAAAGAAATCGACAATACTACTACACAGAAAACATCATCTGAACTACTGTCAATTGTAAATATTTACATCTCGATTCGGGACGCAGCTATCGGCGATAAACTGACACAAATTATTTCACCACCGAGAGTCCGTGAATGTAATTACTATATAAGAATGATTGTGTGTGTTGTCAATTTGGATTACTAATCGTAAAAATAACGACTTTTAGCAAGATTATTCTACATTTCTGGAGCGTTTCACATCACTTTAAATCAAGGGGATTTTACGGCGATCATTGATTGGCCACAATTGTCGAAGCCTTCTCAGCATGCGGAAGTTTACATGTTTAGTTCATTTCAATGACCAGTGTTGTGCACTTTTGTGCTGAGTTTATCCGGAGTGTCCTCGATTTAGTCGGGAAGTAGTGTACTTTGACAAATGGCATATCGGATAGATTGGGTCAATAATATCGATGAAAATGAGTGTCGCAAGCGCAATCAAAACGAATTAAACTACCCGGTTTCTAAAATAAACACAGTTGGTGATTATACGAGTCCAGGACTCCTAGACCACACCTCACTGGATGCACCCTACGACAACCCGCCACATTATGGGATATTTTACGCATCGCAGTGGGACGCTGAAGGCATTCTATCCCGGGCCCACACGGCACTTAGTTGAACCAGTTCCGCCGAATACCCAACGCACCGACACGACCGGTATATAGAGCATACAACAAAAACAATGTGCAAACAGTATACTCATACAAATCAAATATAACGATTGTGTGGTGCATATTCTAAAATCTTGGACATATCTGTTTTAGACATGATAGTTGTTGATGAGTCAGAATTAGTACTGTAGCTGTTCCTTTTTTATCTTTGTTACAGAAAATGGTGGACGATGACTCGGGGAGGATCCGATACCCGTGATCAAACGAACCAACAGCCGTGGTATCATTAGCAGGCGATCTATGCTCAGTATAACCCAAAACACGAAGTATTAACATCTCGGCTTTTGTGGTATAGACCGGGATAGTTTCAGCCAGAGAGCCGCCCGGAAAACTTGGAAAACATGGACCTTGAATTGTTTTGTCTATACATGTAGCTTTTAACTTTTAAGATAATTAAATGACATTGGTCATGTTTGAAAATTTGATCTAATTTGTGGGAAAGGGAGTGGCAAGTCCAATACAACAACATTGTGTGTATATGTGACCCGCCATATCAAATCCAGTCGTAAGTCGGGATTTTGTTACCCTGTGCCAATGCATTCTCTTATATATGCGAGTCGACCATAGGTCGCCTCGCATATATAAGAGAATGCATTGGCCTAACAATTTTTTATCATTTTTTAAAAATAAATGTTTCTTACAATTTTTAGGACATAAAATAAAAAACATCCATTACCCTGCAGGGAGCCCCACACATATATAGAAGCATATAGAAGAGTGTCGCCTGATCATGTTTGTCTGGGGCTCTGTATGGGTGAAATTATAAAATTGTTAAAGAATACAAGAAAAAATTATTAAAATTGTAAAAAATTGTTAGGCCAATGCATTCTCTTATATATGCGAGGCGACCTATGGTCGACTCGCATATATAAGAGAATGCATTGGCACAGGGTAAAAACAAATCCCGACTTACGACTGGATTTGATATGGCGGGTCACATATGTAGATGCCATGAATCTCTACTCTATCTAACGCCCGTATAGATCAGATTCCACCTGTACAAAACCTGGGAACTTGTTAATGTTCTGACCCCTTCTGACAGGGAACTTTATGACATTCAACAAAGAAGGCAGGGAATATATTTCTTTGTTTACATTTGTTCCTCGATAATCAACTTCAAAGTATGGGGTGGTCTCAGCTCGAAATTGCATATTTTTAGTGACTTGTGTGAGCCAGTGTCGCAAAAAACATTGAATTAATTGAAATTTCATGATTGTAAGTGGCGCAAAACAAAATCGCCCCCAAAGTTAACAGGTATTAACAAGAAATATATTCCCCGCGTTATCTTTCCGACTTTATAAGGTTCCCTGTAAACACTTCAAAATGTTCCAAGGTTTTATACTGGTGGAGTATGATCTCTACGTGCGTTAGCCAGAGTAGAGATTCATGGCATGATCTATAACATATGGTGCTGGTCATTTGCAGACTGTTGTCCACAGAGGCCAGCGTCACCAAATCCATCCTCTGGGGCCCCATTCTGCAGACCTAGTCATATATTTAATTTCCGAGGTGGTGAAGCTGGTGATGAGCACACATTGGGCACCTCGATTATTCATTGTGTCATCTGCCAATTTGGGGATATATATATTTATTTCTATCCTCCACCACACGAAGAGTTACAAGTAACATAACAAAAACATATAGAAAAAAGAACAGTTCAGTAGAAAAGAACATATTTACGCATTGGTCATACGACCACCGAGATGGTCCCACTTCCCCAGCCTAGACCTACAAAACATGTACCATAGATAAAAGGTCACTTATACGTTATCATGAGTTGGTTTCCAAGTATACCATACAATACAGATCAAAGCTTGCGGGGGGCCTTAGCAGAATGAGGTAACCATAAGTTGAATTTATTATGATAGTCCGCTGTACGAGGTAGCATCACTGAATTTACCCTCTGGAGGCATCATTCTACAAATGTCCAGTACCATATTTTGAGGCATCAAAAAACATCGACCGATAAGGGTGAACATCTGGGAGTTATTTTAGTTTGGTCTTAAAAATCTATTCACAGGAAAATGCAGAACAAAACGGAAACGTCCACGGCGAGTATGACGGAGTTTACCCACCATACACAGAGCACAGTGATGTGATACAGGAAAATTATCAATTATACATATAATTATGTATTTATCTATCTCTTTCTCTACTATACCGGGTACCCCACATGCCACACCTCTCACTCGCTCCCTCTCCCTATCTCTCTCTCTCTATATATATCGCCCCTCATGCCCTTTGTTATTTTCTCTGCAATAATGTTGATAATATCCGAAAACCACTAAACATTTCAAATCCTTCCCGTTGCAGCCACCCATCCTTTACTTGTTGAAGGTGAAGTATTTTCCACACAAAAAAAGACTTAACAAAATCAAATGCTTGATGGCAAATCCTCTATTTCCATATATTACCACACTATTCCATTGTATTTTATATTGTATGCTTAAATATATGTCATCCTGATTTGGAAATAAAATATATTTATACAGAGATGTGACGTAGAGTGATTTACTCCATTATTGAAGGTCATACTTAATCTTCTAGACATCAAGGTACGTTTGCAACCATGTACCATCATGGACAATTCAGATAACTGAACTAGTGCTGGCATCGGTTTTTTTTTATTGAGAAGAGAGACCATTTTGGGACACATCTTTCAAAATGACAATACCTGTTTTTTTTTTTACAATGCACTGCCCGATCCACACATTGTACGCTTTCTTCACCAGAACATGCTTAGATATCGACGTTCAGAAGAGATTGTTTTAACATATATTGAAGTTTGTTAGCCTTGCAAATATTCCAAATATTCTGTCGCCCAAACGCGGTAAATTCCAAAGAGCGTTCTCAATTATGATAGATTCCGAAAGTGGGAAATTTAGCTAATTCTAGTGATTGTAAGCGCCGTTATAGTGATTTAGCATTGATAAACTGGGTGTCGCTATCCAGTCTAACATTTGTTCACACAGTCTCTTTGTAATCTTACAGCACGTTGATATGCCATGCATAGACATCCGCTTTGCGAACTGAACACAAAGAATCGACTATCTGAATCAAACAATTTTATCACTGGAGTAACGAGTTGATTGTTCCATGCAAAAAAAGTTGACATTTCACGATATTGATGCAGTTATTGCAATTAAATATATTCCCAAAACACGACGACATATGCCGTTCCAGTCATTAGATCGTCCGGTGACAGACATGGGAGTGGTTGTTGCTTTTGTTGTTCTCCTAACGGTGTTCATATGGTGTCTTCGTAAGTACATTATCACTGGGGCTCAACGGTTCCTTCAGAATCGGACCTAATTCCTTTTATAATCGGACCTAACAAGACTTCCGTCCCGAATCGAATGTTAGTGGTTGGTACTTCGAAAAACAGGCTAATTACTACATGTAGTGCGATCTTTTTAACCGACTCGTTAAATTCATTGTGGAATCAGTTTGTAGTAAACACATGCACATTCATTTTGGCACCTAACGATGACTGACTCAAATGTTGTGCTAATCGTCGCCTTAATCAGTGAAGAATTTGCGGGGGGGGGGGGTGAATCTATTCCAACTTCAGGCAATGTTTTCGAGTGAAAATAAAACTCTTTTGGCACAAAATCGAGTCAACCGTGATCTACGACTATTCGGACCAATGAAAAGGGTCGTCTGCATATGGTGTCTTGTTGTGATATAAAAATCCAAGTTTAAAAGTGTTGCATTGGATCCAACTTTGAATTTCCCGACCTGTAACCTGTGATAATTGAACGGCTCCGACTCTGATATAGCGATGTTGCTTTTATTGTCTCCTGTGGAGAACATCGCCGTTAACACTTCATCGTCTTCATTTTGCATCGTATTGGCGGATAAATCAAACAGCAATATCGAATCATCCAAGCTATGCATAGACCCAGCGATAGCAGGATATAATCTGAAAGTATAACTTTAAATAATATTTGAAATCAACTGGTTCTCCATGACATTTTTTGGATTTAGAACAGATTTGTAACCGACTTGTAACCAATATATATGAAGGAAATTTTGTTCTAGCACCCAATGATTTGGTTTTACAGGCCACCAGGAACCAACAATTGGCCGCTAACAACCAAACAAAAAATGCGGTGATAGATGGCCCAACGAACCGCGACACGTTGTTCCAGAGCGCCATTTTAGTTTTCAACGAAGTGGCAAACGTTCATCTTAATCATCATTTTAACTTTTTACTATGAAGTGGCGCGTGTCGCGAGTACAAAACCAGTTTATGCATATATAGTACTAGCAGATGAGCCCGACGTTGTCCGGGCTATTCAAAAACCAAATTTCAAGTCGATAGCTCTACCCGTTTCCGAGATATGGTCTGCGCATGCGCGAAGCTGGCGTCGCACGGGCTCGGCGACCCGATAAAATTCGTATCCGGGGCAAGATACATTCACATACCAAATTTCAAGTCGATATCTCCACCCGTTTCCGAGATCTGGTCTGCGCATGCGCGAAGCTGGCGTCGCACGGGCTCGGCGACCCGATACAATTCGTATCCGGGGCAAGATACATTCACATAGCAAATTTCAAGTAGATAGCTCTACCCGTTTCCGATATCTCGTCTGCGCATGCGCGAAGCGGGCGCCGCACGGGCTCGCCAATACGACAACGACGACCACCTGGTCAAACTACACACACGTACCAAGTTTCGTCCCGATCGGTCGAGAATCGTAGATTTGTATAAATGACATACATACAGACAAACATACAGACAGACAGACAAACAAACAGAGGTCTTCAAAATATATATGAGATTTGCTGCTTTTCTGTTGCTACAAAGAGAGATCACTCTAATCTGATATGCTCATATCCAACCTTGATGCATATCATGGGACTTTACTTATATTGAATTCAAGTTTTGAACTATTTGAATGTGAGACAGACTCTCGTGTTTGGATATTCAGATGGAACTTGGTTTAAATAACTCTTCAATAGTGGATTCAATAAGTGTCTGTTGTGTAATTGGTAATATATATGTGTTTAATCCATAGTTGGTCCACTAGCTCACATATAGATAACATTCGCTATTCAGGGAGTCTCAATGAAAACTCATTTGGTTCTTAATTTGATTCTCAAGGAAGAACCATTTGGGTTTTCATTTTGGTTATGGAGGAAGAATCAACCTACTTGTTTACAAATTGGTTTCATCATTTGAAACTAATAATCTGATACAGAATTTCAGAACCAACTGGTTACAAATACGGGACAAATTTCAGAACCATTGGTTCTAGTATTTGGTTACGAGCGAAGACTCATTTAGTTAACTATGTTTCACACAAGTAACCAAAAGTCGTGTTCAGAACCTACTGGTTCACAAATTGATTCATCATAAGGAACCAAGACAAAAATCAGTTGGTTCTATATTGGTTCCTACTGGTCCAGATCCAACTGGTATCATGGCTACCAAGAACCAATGGTTCTCTACGTTGGTTGCAAATCCGGGACAAGCTGAAACATAATAAAACACAGTAAGGTTACAAATAATTATAAGAGTGTATGGAAAGTTCAAACAATTAGTGTAACACCATTATAATCATGTTCTACATAATATGTACATGTATTCATCAGATTAAGTGACATATACGATTAAACTGTTTCAGTGTATTAGTCTAGTCGTAATTCTCAGAAAAAACATTTCTAGAAGCATTTCCGCGGAAAAGTGTCAAACCAACTTTTTTACCATAATTCGAAGGTGCCGAACACGAATAGACTGCCTGTCGCCCGATTGGACGAACATATGGTTCAATAAAAGGCTTTTAAAATCTTCGTGTTTTCTTCGCTGGAGGGTTGTTGATACGGCACCGTACACCGTCATATATGGAATTAAGGGATTACAAGGAGTTTCCCCACATAACGGCGATCGCCATTTCATGAAAAATAATTGATCACGTGAATATTTTATTACTTAACTAGCAGGGATACCGGTGTCTAGAGAGTCGTTGCTACGTTTCTATGTCTCCCATGAATCGAATGGTCCTTAGATACATATATATCGAATATATATAAGATTATATTGTCAGTGGTGAATACTCTCAGTCGCAACAAGTCGCCCGGTTATGATAATATTTACAATGAGAATAATATGATCGTACGTGACACGTAACGGGGCAACCACACGCGGTGCTTCGTCGGATCTAGTTATGCGAAATTTGACCAGATTTGACCTTGAATTTACCGTTTTGAATGTCAATGTCAGGTCGGGGTTACGAGTTAAGCCGCCCAAAACACTGCCCGGACAAAAGTATCCCTAGCTATCGAATATCGTCGAAATCCGCCACTAATACCCGATTTGATCTTGAATCGACCATTTTGAAGATCAAGCATCACACTTTGACCCGTCCAAAACACTTCCCGGACAAACGTACACTTAGGTATCAAGTTTCGTCGAAATCCGTCCGGAAGTTTTCCCGGCCATAGCTAACAGACAAAAGTCACAAACTATACATTAGGTTTTAGCTGGGTACCTGTCTGACGGGCATGTGGGTGAGACGAAATTTGTTGGCATCCCCATCTACACCAACACCCCCAAAAAATGGTGGAAATCGGGCCAGTGGATACCCAGATACAGTTCAATGTCATTTAAAATATCAAGTTCACGCCGCACGGGCATCCGGGTGTGACGAAATTGCTCAGCGCCTGAAACTACCCCCACATACCAAATTTGGTGAAAATCGGCTCAGCGGAGAACTTGAGTTCAAGGTCATTTGAAGGTCAAGGTCACGCCGCACGGGCAAACGGATATACCCATGTTAGTCCTCAGGTCAAACTACATACCCGTACCAAGTTTCATCAAAATCGGTTAGCCGTTTCCGATTCCATCGCGGAAACACACACACACATACATACACACACACCCACACGCACAGACCACAAACTTTCTTCAAATATATAATAGATTCTTTATGGAGGTCAAGTTTAAATTGATATCGTACTCCCATGTTTCTGTTCGTCAGATACAGACTCGAGTATGTAGGAGCCTCAATACCGGTATATTTCTAAAGGATAGCTATAAAAGGCCTCTGCATATTGACATTAGCGCGTACATCGCAACACATATCTAGCAAAATGGCCCTTTAAGTGAGATGTCTTTCAACAGAGGTCAAGGTCATTTTATGGTCAAGGTCAAGGTCATATAAGCCCCCCACATCAACTTGACAACAAATTTGGTTGAGGCTTAATTCCAACTTCACCAACGAAGGCGACCCATGTTATGATGGACATATCATTTGACTTCCTCGCTGCCACCACTGCTCACAAATGATTTCAAATAATAAGCCGCGTTCCGATGTTGAGTGTGAATACCTGGCAGCCAGCCAATACTATTCGCGCGACATACAACCGTGAACAAATCCCCCTTGTTAGGGTAGATTGGTTCAATCATTTATCTCGAAGGAATTGATAAGCCGCTGATATGTCTGTGAGGCCAAATCGTTGCGAGACGGGAACTTATTGAATGTGTTGTCCGCCTATTAGGGGGATTTTTCGCTGAGCAATTTGTCCGGAGGAAAATTACACGCAGCTAAGGCGGGATCGTTATTACAAAACACCATAAGTAAACATCGGCGCAACACACGATGTCGTGCTATACATTGTTGGAAAGGGTACATCCTTGGCTATTCAACTGTGGTAATTTGATTCTGAAGCAGGCACGTTTGCTTGTGCTATTTTCGCATATATCTTTTGCGAAAACGGTTATAAATGCAACCAAGTCTAGTATACTGATGTGAAATCAGTGTTTCCTGCGGAGACCAATTTTTTCTGGATTCTAGCCCACGACACCAAATGACGCAAATGACGTCATGGACCATGTCATGACGTCTTCGCTGATTTTATTCAGCTAACCAACGAAATTGGTCAAACGAAACTAATCTATAGGCCAAAATCACGTAGGAATTGTTCAGAAAAACTAAAGTTGTTAATTTTATAACCATCCCGTTGGTCCACTTCCGATTCTGTGTCACCGTTTCTTTTTGGGATATTATTGTTCCCATGATTCTATGCGAAAGCGAAGCGGAAGTCACGTGATTTTTAACCCATTTTTCTTGTCCGGATTTTCATCGCGTCGAAATGCTGTTTCATGGTATTGTAAAAATTAATGACGTCATTCACGCCTAAACATGAAAAGCAACAACGCGCCTGCGGCGCGTTGTGGTTGCTATTATATATGTTGGTGATTGTCTGCATGGCCTAAAGCATCTATGTATATATTTCTGATCGTTTTGTCATTATCACATTACATAAATCCGAAGCGCTTGTTCGACAGCTAAAGAGCCATAACTCTAATTCCTACATTATCAAATTGCTGGATAGTCTTACATGAATCAGGGCGCTAAATGTGTTCTAGAGTCGGGGAACGAGTGAAGGTGAAGGTAACTAAAGAATGACCTTCACCTAATACATGCGACACGTTATTAAACAGACAGATGATTTTATGAAGTATATACAAACAATATACAATGGTAGGTATTGGTGATACAGAAAATATGTAGTATTGGTTACAAAATATTCAAATGTGACATCATATAATATAATTATGTAGGTTATATCATAATAATAAGCAGTACATATTCCTGAGAAATCACGTAAATGGGAAACGAGATTTAGTGACTTGAGGAGAGCCTGAATATGTGTATGCAGAAGTTAACTATTCACTCCAGAAACGTATCGACTGGAGATGAAAGTTATTAAAGGATGACATCGCGTTTATTTGATTTGTACATCATATCTAAATAATTTAAACTCGTGAATGAATGGGGAAATGGCTTTTAGTGAGCGGGAAATTTATGTAACTAGCTGCTGTAGTTCTGAGTTTTTCCAGATCAAATTTGGCTGTGGGATAGCCCTGTCGTACACTTGGGGATTTATTTTAAAAAGTAAACACATGACCTATGATTTTTCTACCATTTTCGTGATCAACTGGTGTCAATCTAGCTGGGGAAACGTCACTGGTTTGGCCTGCAGGCTTCAATTCAGTGAATTTGGCCGAAACGTTAACACTGTCGCCTATGGGAAACCATTTAGTTCCGTGATTCCTACAGAATCGTATTGAGTTAGATGCACCGCACATCTTATTGGTTAATCCCCTACAGCACGGTATTCAACAACACATCAGTTCTACTGTGACTTATTATCTAAGGAAGGTGTACATTTTAATGCTGAAAGAAACCAAAACATTTACAGTTGCTTTCTAGATGTATGGAAAGACTTTGATATTGTTTGGATAGTCGGACTTATGTACAAACTGTATGAGAGGAGCCTAGCTTGTATTCCTTTCAAATTTGTAACCAATTGCTCTCTGATGTCTATTGTACTGTGAGATATAATTATGCTACATCTAGATTAATCAAAATTTATCAAGGAACAAGGCAGGGGGATTCTGCTCATCCAAAAAAGTCACATCGTCTACGTTGACGTACTGATACAATTAATATCAAAGTAGATATATGGCTTTCACGTAGAATCAATTAATTGTACCTCCCCACCCAAGCATATTACATACTACTTATCGATATGGGTGTGCATCACATGGGGTCTGTGACGCGCTCTGCTGCCCATCCCCCGTTTGTACTGCCATCACCCATATATACGCCTGCTTTACGTTAATGGCACAGTCGAAATTTCCCCAATTTATCGCACACATTTAGCCGATTTATCCGAGCAATGGTATCGAAATCGTCACGGGTGTGTTGGCGAAGGATCATCTTTCAGTCAAGCCCCTCAATTATATTCACAGCAGTCAATATTTTTTTATAATATTATAATTAAAAATCAATCAAACGATCAACTAACACACATAGCTCTCAGTGATTACTTGTGGACTAATAATTATTTTACTGATAAACATCAACACATATTCGTATCCATTTATATAACGACGAAAGAACAGGGTAATTATGAAGTATTTTTCATTTTGTTCTCTCTCATTTGTGACCTCATTAACATAGATATTAAACACTAACGTACGCCCAAGCTTATTAAACCAATCAGCGCACCAATATTCATATTCCAGATCGGGTCATATATAGTTTTGACACGTGTTTTCTCGCTGGTTCGCAGTTTATCTGAGCTGTAATCGAAAGCATTTGTCAAAACTATAGGATTAAGACCAATATTGTGCAAGACCAATAGTGTGCGTGAATCGTGAATTGTGAAAACACATGCCGATATGACCCATGTACCATCGCTATCCGGGCACACTGTACCGTGTGTAAACAATGCTTAACACAACTCGTCGCTTCAATTCCAGAATTGTCCTCGTGTGAGTGTGACTTGGGTGGGGTCAGATCATGTGAATCAATTTTGAGCGGCCTAACAGGAGAGTCCACAAAGACGGACATGTGCCGGTAAGTCAGACACTGTGGACATTTATACAGCTGTCAATCAAATAATTATTAGCAGATATTTTCTACCAATCAGCGACTGAGTTGGTCGATTGCTGCATTGATAATTCTTTGTGAACCGTATTCTTTTATATAACCCGCGGTTCATCGTTAAGATTGCCTGTTTTGTACTGTAATGACTGGAGCTTCCTGACTTTTGGCGAAAACCCTGTGCCAATGCATTGCCTAACACTATTTACCTTGATCTTGTAAGCCAGTGCATTTTCTTATATATGCGAGGCTCCATATGGGTGACTTGCATATATATGAGAATGCACTAGCACATGGTCTTTAACGCTGCGCCAGCTCAGCTCACACCATGAAAGTGTTTTAAATTTTGAGTGCCAATCGACATATATTTCACAATTGAAGACATACAGAAGGTATGATCTCGGTATTATAGCATATCGTCAGCGCCGTAAAACTAATTGAACTGTTTATACAGACGCCTTGTCTCCTAGCAACCGTAAGCTCCTCCCACTAATGAATATGTGTGGAACACTCCATTTAGATGACGTAATCAGGAACGTGGTGACAGGGAGACACCTCATTACATTGACCAAAATGTTCAACAGTTGGACATTTTATGCCTTACATAACATTAGTTATAAATGTCAGACCAGATAGGTTGAAATTGTCACGATAGTATGATTTTCCAACCAGTATAATTATAGTGTGAAATGTGTATTTTTTTTTCAACCACAGCATGGGGGGGGGGGGGGATTTTCCGGGCACGTATGCTGGGGTGGGTGGGTGGTCGATGGGACCAACAATTTTGTTTTCCGCAACTCCAATTTTGTTTCCTGCAAGTTTTTGACTGTTTTTGCAATGAGTTTGCCTTAAAACACCTTAGAATAAGAGAAATAATGTAATTCTAACTGCTAAACTGACTACAGGCAGTTATCGTGTCGTATTTGGTTGCAAATTTTGAAATCCAACATGGCCGCTGGCAGCCATGTTTTTTTGGCCGAATGACCCCAAAATGACTCATTCCTATTTACATGTCAATGTTAACATCCATGACAAATAGTATGCACAGAAATTCATATACAGCTGTGTACAGTGATTTCCCCCCGCAAATCTCTGTTTTAGTGTTAAAAGGGGGGTGGGTGTCCAAAAATGGTCGGAAAAAACTGCCGAAAACGGAAAACATTTTGGACGCGGGGGTGGGTGGATCCCAACAACGGTCGAAAGTAAAAAATCAGCATATGTGCCTGAAATCTTTTTCCGATCCCACCCCTGACCACAGTTGAAAATTTTCATACTTTTTATAAACTTTGTTGAGATACATGTATCACTTTAAAACAATTACAACCGTTTACAACCATGGAACGATTGTGTGCCGGCAAGTCAATAACTATTGAGGGAAGCAATCAGGTGTTCCGAATTGAAGGCACATGGACATAGCTAGGGGTAGGCGGGGTGTCCAATCTACAAAGAAACCCCCTAATTGACAAAACCGAAAGTCTCAAATCTGGAAAAATTTTGAGTTGGAATTTTCCAAGTGTTCCAACTGTTGCATATTTTCAAGCTAACACCGACTAAACCTGGTTAGCTATTTTCCAACTGATTGACGTTTTAGTCCAAAATTTGACGTCATCAAGCACATCAGATATTCAGCCATTGTGCTGTCGATAGAAATGGAGCGTATATGTCGTGTTGAGTTGAGAAAAGTGTCGCTCAACACTGATTTTTTTTTATCGAGTGCCGCAAGAATTTTAGTTTTTTTTATTGTGTTAATCTTGCCCACACAATTCGACGCCCGACATTTCAAAGTGGTATCTGAAGATGAACTGAGGATTTATTTCACCCAAAAGGTTACCACTCCACGGGTACTGAATGCTCGTAGTCATCTCGAGGCGCAAATAACTGTTGAATTATACTTTTATATGACTGATGCCGGATTGTGCAAACATGGTTGTCGACACCCAAGGAGGGATAAACATAGGTTGATAAATCCACCTACAGCTGTAATACGCACGCGATTAGATAGCAAATGATACCTAATCGGGGTTCAAGATTAGATTGCGATTGATATTCAATCATTAACACGTGCCACGAAATGTTAGGATTATATTGCGAAATGGGTGTCCTGAGTTAATCTGAAGGATAATAACTCTATATACATGTATAAAGTGTACACTTTGGCGGAATAACGGAGATTTATATGAAATATTCAACTTTGGTCGTACATAAGTCAAATTCTTCTCTTAGGTGGGTGAGCTTTGTTGAGTTAGGAAAACGCTCTTTAAAAGTGTTTACTGCGTTCTTTAAAACACCTCTTTACATATCCCCGTTATTCCGTTTAATCCTAACATCCAACCTAATATCGCATGACACGTCTTACTACGATTGCATATCAATGGCTATCTAAACGTGAATCCCGATTAGGTATCTTTCCTCTCTAATCGTGTGCATATTATGTTGATTTATCGACCTCTGTTATCACTCCTTCCATTTGGATGGTCAAATGAGCTACATGGTATGTCCGTGTAACGGATACAAGCTTTGTGTGCAATTCCAGAATACATGGGCAGTTCCATGACTGTATCCGATCGACTGTGTCGCGCCAGACAGGATGTGACGAATGGCTTGAACACGTCAGATCCGGAGATCAATTTCTCAGAGCGATCGGTTGCACAGATGTGAGTACATGTGGCAAATTAACACTACATTATATATCCCGACATTCGAAGAAAAGTGGGGGCGGTATACGGGAATGACTTTGCCATTCTGTCTTACTATATGTCCGTCCGTCCTGAGTGGCATATGTATTAGCCATGGGTTATCGGATCGGAATTTGGTGTGTTGGGTAGACAGCTTTATAACAAGGTGTTTTGGAAACGCAGCTTGTTCTTCGCTGTTTTCAGCACACATTTCATACCATACTCTTGCACCCGATTACATGGCGCAGTGATACCCACCACTGTTATTCCTGCCTCAAATTTGGTTTTTAATGGCGACATAACTTTAAGAACAATTTATGTATAACATAAACCTACAAAGGTCAAGTTGGATACCCTTTTCCCAAAACCTGGGTATACACAGCGCACCAAAATGTTGCGACAATGACTCAGTCTTCTACTACTTTACCACTCGAAGATATACATTCGGGTTTATAGTATCATCACAACGGCCAGTAGTATTTGAACAATTTAATGACATGTATTATAATAATATTATACCCGATAACATAACGCACATCCGGTTCCAAGTCCACTGGCTATCTTTCTTCTCACCTTGACGGCATGGTTTGGTTACAGTTGACGGACTGTCTTATATCGAGACAAGTTGTTTCAATTGCAACTGGTGACGTCTTTTGAGTGACTGCATAACCCCAACTCTCCAACAACGTGTTATCATCTGCATCGTCTTCGGGCGGTGTGGGGAGCCTTATATTCGCAACACCCTGGAAAGTGATGGATTGACAGGTTGTTGCCAATTTGATTACTTCCGCCATGGTTCTTTAGTTACTTCTGGGTTGTCCCTGACATGTCGTTATATAGCCCGGATCACTGGATGGTCGCTTGGCATTCAATGTACATGCTCATATTGCGACACATGGCGCTCGACTCGATATCGCCAACACAGTACCGCGTGGGCCCGTATTCGCCAACTGGTTTATATTATATATAATCCAGGTAATTTATATCGGGCGAAGCTGAACGCGAATCTATATGTGGTCGTCGATCGGATAGACATCGCTGCGGTGTGGGATTATTAAAGACATATTATGGACTTGTTCGGGTGCGTGAAACTGACAAGTTAGTACTTAGGCGCTATGCCAACATAGGGAAGGTATTATTCTACTAACGTCGCCGAAATGTTGAAAGAAATCGACAATACTACTACACAGAAAACATCATCTGAACTACTGTCAATTGTAAATATTTACATCTCGATTCGGGACGCAGCTATCGGCGATAAACTGACACAAATTATTTCACCACCGAGAGTCCGTGAATGTAATTACTATATAAGAATGATTGTGTGTGTTGTCAATTTGGATTACTAATCGTAAAAATAACGACTTTTAGCAAGATTATTCTACATTTCTGGAGTGTTTCACATCACTTTAAATCAAGGGGATTTTACGGCGATCATTGATTGGCCACAATTGTCGAAGCTTTCTCAGCATGCGGAAGTTTACATGTTTAGTTCATTTCAATGACCAGTGTTGTGCACTTTTGTGCTGAGTTTATCCGGAGTGTCCTCGATTTAGTCGGGAAGTAGTGTACTTTGACAAATGGCATATCGGATAGATTGGGTCAATAATATCGATGAAAATGAGTGTCGCAAGCGCAATCAAAACGAATTAAACTACCCGGTTTCTAAAATAAACACAGTTGGTGATTATACGAGTCCAGGACTCCTAGACCACACCTCACTGGATGCACCCTACGACAACCCGCCACATTATGGGATATTTTACGCATCGCAGTGGGACGCTGAAGGCATTCTATCCCGGGCCCACACGGCACTTAGTTGAACCAGTTCCGCCGAATACCCAACGCACCGACACGACCGGTATATAGAGCATACAACAAAACCAATGTGCAAACAGTATAATCATACAAATCAAATATAACGATTGTGTGGTGCATATTCTAAAATCTTGGACATATCTGTTTTAGACATGATAGTTGTTGATGAGTCAGAATTAGTACTGTAGCTGTTCCTTTTTTATCTTTGTTACAGAAAATGGTGGACGATGACTCGGGGAGGATCCGATACCCGTGATCAAACGAACCAGCAGCCGTGGTATCAGTAGCAGGCGATCTATGCTCGGTATAACCCAACACACGGAGTATTAACATCTCGGCTTTTGTGGTATAGACCGGGATAGTTTCAGCCAGACAGCCGCCCGGAAAACTTGGAAAACATGGACCTTGAATTGTTTTGTCTATACATGTAGCTTTTAACTTTTAAGATAATTAAATGACATTGGTCATGTTTGAAAATTTGATCTAATTTGTGGGAAAGGGAGTGGCAAGTCCAATACAACAACATTGTGTGTATATGTGACCCGCCATATCAAATCCATCGTAAGTCGGGATATTTTTTACCCTGTGCCAATGCATTCTCTTATATATGCGAATCGACCATAGGTCGCCTCGCATATATAAGAGAATGCATTGGCCTAACAATTTTTTATCATTTTTAAAAAATAAATGTTTCTTACAATTTTTAGGACATAACATAAAAAACATCCATTAATTACCCTGCAGGGAGCCCCACACATATATAGAAGCATATAGAAGAGTGTCGTCTGCTCATGTTTGTCTGGGGCTCTGTATGGGTGAAATTATAAAATTGTTAAAGAATACAAGAAAAAATTAGTAAAATTGTAAAAAATTGTTAGGCCAATGCATTCTCTTATATATGCGAGGCGACCTATGGTCGACTCGCATATATAAGAGAATGCATTGGCACAGGGTAAAAACAAATCCCGACTTACGACTGGATTTGATATGGCGGGTCACATATGTAGATGCCATGAATCTCTACTCTATCTAACGCCCGTATAGATCAGATTCCACCTGTACAAAACCTGGGAACTTGTTAATGTTCTGACCCCTTCTGACAGGGAACTTTATGACATTCAACAAAGAAGGCAGGGAATATATTTCTTTGTTTACATTTGTTCCTCGATAATCAACTTCAAAGTATGGGGTGGTCTCAGCTCGAAATTGCATATTTTTAGTGACTTGTGTGAGCCAGTGTCGCAAAAAACATTGAATTAATTGAAATTTCATGATTGTAAGTGGCGCAAAACAAAATCGCCCCCAAAGTTAACAGGTATTAACAAGAAATATATTCCCCGCGTTATCTTTCCGACTTTATAAGGTTCCCTGTAAACACTTCAAAATGTTCCAAGGTTTTATACTGGTGGAGTATGATCTCTACGTGCGTTAGCCAGAGTAGAGATTCATGGCATGATCTATAACATATGGTGCTGGTCATTTGCAGACTGTTGTCCACAGAGGCCAGCGTCACCAAATCCATCCTCTGGGGCCCCATTCTGCAGACCTAGTCATATATTTAATTTCCGAGGTGGTGAAGCTGGTGATGAGCACACATTGGGCACCTCGATTATTCATTGTGTCATCTGCCAATTTGGGGATATATATATTTATTTCTATCCTCCACCACACGAAGAGTTACAAGTAACATAACAAAAACATATAGAAAAAAGAACAGTTCAGTAGAAAAGAACATATTTACGCATTGGTCATACGACCACCGAGATGGTCCCACTTCCCCAGCCTAGACCTACAAAACATGTACCATAGATAAAAGGTCACTTATACGTTATCATGAGTTGGTTTCCAAGTATACCATACAATACAGATCAAAGCTTGCGGGGGGCCTTAGCAGAATGAGGTAACCATAAGTTGAATTTATTATGATAGTCCGCTGTACGAGGTAGCATCACTGAATTTACCCTCTGGAGGCATCATTCTACAAATGTCCAGTACCATATTTTGAGGCATCAAAAAACATCGACCGATAAGGGTGAACATCTGGGAGTTATTTTAGTTTGGTCTTAAAAATCTATTCACAGGAAAATGCAGAACAAAACGGAAACGTCCACGGCGAGTATGACGGAGTTTACCCACCATACACAGAGCACAGTGATGTGATACAGGAAAATTATCAATTATACATATAATTATGTATTTATCTATCTCTTTCTCTACTATACCGGGTACCCCACATGCCACACCTCTCACTCGCTCCCTCTCCCTATCTCTCTCTCTCTATATATATCGCCCCTCATGCCCTTTGTTATTTTCTCTGCAATAATGTTGATAATATCCGAAAACCACTAAACATTTCAAATCCTTCCCGTTGCAGCCACCCATCCTTTACTTGTTGAAGGTGAAGTATTTTCCACACAAAAAAAGACTTAACAAAATCAAATGCTTGATGGCAAATCCTCTATTTCCATATATTACCACACTATTCCATTGTATTTTATATTGTATGCTTAAATATATGTCATCCTGATTTGGAAATAAAATATATTTATACAGAGATGTGACGTAGAGTGATTTACTCCATTATTGAAGGTCATACTTAATCTTCTAGACATCAAGGTACGTTTGCAACCATGTACCATCATGGACAATTCAGATAACTGAACTAGTGCTGGCATCGGTTTTTTTTATTGAGAAGAGAGACCATTTTGGGACACATCTTTCAAAATGACAATACCTGTTGTTTTTTTTACAATGCACTGCCCGATCCACGCATTGTACGCTTTCTTCACCAGAACATGCTTAGATATCGACGTTCAGAAGAGATTGTTTTAACATATATTGAAGTTTGTTAGCCTTGCAAATATTCCAAATATTCTGTCGCCCAAACGCGGTAAATTCCAAAGAGCGTTCTCAATTATGATAGATTCCGAAAGTGGGAAATTTAGCTAATTCTAGTGATTGTAAGCGCCGTTATAGTGATTTAGCATTGATAAACTGGGTGTCGCTATCCAGTCTAACATTTGTTCACACAGTCTCTTTGTAATCTTACAGCACGTTGATATGCCATGCATAGACATCCGCTTTGCGAACTGAACACAAAGAATCGACTATCTGAATCAAACAATTTTATCACTGGAGTAACGAGTTGATTGTTCCATGCAAAAAAAGTTGACATTTCACGATATTGATGCAGTTATTGCAATTAAATATATTCCCAAAACACGACGACATATGCCGTTCCAGTCATTAGATCGTCCGGTGACAGACATGGGAGTGGTTGTTGCTTTTGTTGTTCTCCTAACGGTGTTCATATGGTGTCTTCGTAAGTACATTATCACTGGGGCTCAACGGTTCCTTCAGAATCGGACCTAATTCCTTTTATAATCGGACCTAACAAGACTTCCGTCCCGAATCGAATGTTAGTGGTTGGTACTTCGAAAAACAGGCTAATTACTACATGTAGTGCGATCTTTTTAACCGACTCGTTAAATTCATTGTGGAATCAGTTTGTAGTAAACACATGCACATTCATTTTGGCACCTAACGATGACTGACTCAAATGTTGTGCTAATCGTCGCCTTAATCAGTGAAGAATTTGCGGGGGGGGGGGGGTGAATCTATTCCAACTTCAGGCAATGTTTTCGAGTGAAAATAAAACTCTTTTGGCACAAAATCGAGTCAACCGTGATCTACGACTATTCGGACCAATGAAAAGGGTCGTCTGCATATGGTGTCTTGTTGTGATATAAAAATCCAAGTTTAAAAGTGTTGCATTGGATCCAACTTTGAATTTCCCGACCTGTAACCTGTGATAATTGAACGGCTCCGACTCTGATATAGCGATGTTGCTTTTATTGTCTCCTGTGGAGAACATCGCCGTTAACACTTCATCGTCTTCATTTTGCATCGTATTGGCGGATAAATCAAACAGCAATATCGAATCATCCAAGCTATGCATAGACCCAGCGATAGCAGGATATAATCTGAAAGTATAACTTTAAATAATATTTGAAATCAACTGGTTCTCCATGACATTTTTTGGATTTAGAACAGATTTGTAACCGACTTGTAACCAATATATATGAAGGAAATTTTGTTCTAGCACCCAATGATTTGGTTTTACAGGCCACCAGGAACCAACAATTGGCCGCTAACAACCAAACAAAAAATGCGGTGATAGATGGCCCAACGAACCGCGACACGTTGTTCCAGAGCGCCATTTTAGTTTTCAACGAAGTGGCAAACGTTCATCTTAATCATCATTTTAACTTTTTACTATGAAGTGGCGCGTGTCGCGAGTACAAAACCAGTTTATGCATATATAGTACTAGCAGATGAGCCCGACGTTGTCCGGGCTATTCAAAAACCAAATTTCAAGTCGATAGCTCTACCCGTTTCCGAGATATGGTCTGCGCATGCGCGAAGCTGGCGTCGCACGGGCTCGGCGACCCGATAAAATTCGTATCCGGGGCAAGATACATTCACATACCAAATTTCAAGTCGATATCTCCACCCGTTTCCGAGATCTGGTCTGCGCATGCGCGAAGCTGGCGTCGCACGGGCTCGGCGACCCGATACAATTCGTATCCGGGGCAAGATACATTCACATAGCAAATTTCAAGTAGATAGCTCTACCCGTTTCCGATATCTCGTCTGCGCATGCGCGAAGCGGGCGCCGCACGGGCTCGCCAATACGACAACGACGACCACCTGGTCAAACTACACACACGTACCAAGTTTCGTCCCGATCGGTCGAGAATCGTAGATTTGTATAAATGACATACATACAGACAAACATACAGACAGACAGACAAACAAACAGAGGTCTTCAAAATATATATGAGATTTGCTGCTTTTCTGTTGCTACAAAGAGAGATCACTCTAATCTGATATGCTCATATCCAACCTTGATGCATATCATGGGACTTTACTTATATTGAATTCAAGTTTTGAACTATTTGAATGTGAGACAGACTCTCGTGTTTGGATATTCAGATGGAACTTGGTTTAAATAACTCTTCAATAGTGGATTCAATAAGTGTCTGTTGTGTAATTGGTAATATATATGTGTTTAATCCATAGTTGGTCCACTAGCTCACATATAGATAACATTCGCTATTCAGGGAGTCTCAATGAAAACTCATTTGGTTCTTAATTTGATTCTCAAGGAAGAACCATTTGGGTTTTCATTTTGGTTATGGAGGAAGAATCAACCTACTTGTTTACAAATTGGTTTCATCATTTGAAACTAATAATCTGATACAGAATTTCAGAACCAACTGGTTACAAATACGGGACAAATTTCAGAACCATTGGTTCTAGTATTTGGTTACGAGCGAAGACTCATTTAGTTAACTATGTTTCACACAAGTAACCAAAAGTCGTGTTCAGAACCTACTGGTTCACAAATTGATTCATCATAAGGAACCAAGACAAAAATCAGTTGGTTCTATATTGGTTCCTACTGGTCCAGATCCAACTGGTATCATGGCTACCAAGAACCAATGGTTCTCTACGTTGGTTGCAAATCCGGGACAAGCTGAAACATAATAAAACACAGTAAGGTTACAAATAATTATAAGAGTGTATGGAAAGTTCAAACAATTAGTGTAACACCATTATAATCATGTTCTACATAATATGTACATGTATTCATCAGATTAAGTGACATATACGATTAAACTGTTTCAGTGTATTAGTCTAGTCGTAATTCTCAGAAAAAACATTTCTAGAAGCATTTCCGCGGAAAAGTGTCAAACCAACTTTTTTACCATAATTCGAAGGTGCCGAACACGAATAGACTGCCTGTCGCCCGATTGGACGAACATATGGTTCAATAAAAGGCTTTTAAAATCTTCGTGTTTTCTTCGCTGGAGGGTTGTTGATACGGCACCGTACACCGTCATATATGGAATTAAGGGATTACAAGGAGTTTCCCCACATAACGGCGATCGCCATTTCATGAAAAATAATTGATCACGTGAATATTTTATTACTTAACTAGCAGGGATACCGGTGTCTAGAGAGTCGTTGCTACGTTTCTATGTCTCCCATGAATCGAATGGTCCTTAGATACATATATATCGAATATATATAAGATTATATTGTCAGTGGTGAATACTCTCAGTCGCAACAAGTCGCCCGGTTATGATAATATTTACAATGAGAATAATATGATCGTACGTGACACGTAACGGGGCAACCACACGCGGTGCTTCGTCGGATCTAGTTATGCGAAATTTGACCAGATTTGACCTTGAATTTACCGTTTTGAATGTCAATGTCAGGTCGGGGTTACGAGTTAAGCCGCCCAAAACACTGCCCGGACAAAAGTATCCCTAGCTATCGAATATCGTCGAAATCCGCCACTAATACCCGATTTGATCTTGAATCGACCATTTTGAAGATCAAGCATCACACTTTGACCCGTCCAAAACACTTCCCGGACAAACGTACACTTAGGTATCAAGTTTCGTCGAAATCCGTCCGGAAGTTTTCCCGGCCATAGCTAACAGACAAAAGTCACAAACTATACATTAGGTTTTAGCTGGGTACCTGTCTGACGGGCATGTGGGTGAGACGAAATTTGTTGGCATCCCCATCTACACCAACACCCCCAAAAAATGGTGGAAATCGGGCCAGTGGATACCCAGATACAGTTCAATGTCATTTAAAATATCAAGTTCACGCCGCACGGGCATCCGGGTGTGACGAAATTGCTCAGCGCCTGAAACTACCCCCACATACCAAATTTGGTGAAAATCGGCTCAGCGGAGAACTTGAGTTCAAGGTCATTTGAAGGTCAAGGTCACGCCGCACGGGCAAACGGATATACCCATGTTAGTCCTCAGGTCAAACTACATACCCGTACCAAGTTTCATCAAAATCGGTTAGCCGTTTCCGATTCCATCGCGGAAACACACACACACATACATACACACACACCCACACGCACAGACCACAAACTTTCTTCAAATATATAATAGATTCTTTATGGAGGTCAAGTTTAAATTGATATCGTACTCCCATGTTTCTGTTCGTCAGATACAGACTCGAGTATGTAGGAGCCTCAATACCGGTATATTTCTAAAGGATAGCTATAAAAGGCCTCTGCATATTGACATTAGCGCGTACATCGCAACACATATCTAGCAAAATGGCCCTTTAAGTGAGATGTCTTTCAACAGAGGTCAAGGTCATTTTATGGTCAAGGTCAAGGTCATATAAGCCCCCCACATCAACTTGACAACAAATTTGGTTGAGGCTTAATTCCAACTTCACCAACGAAGGCGACCCATGTTATGATGGACATATCATTTGACTTCCTCGCTGCCACCACTGCTCACAAATGATTTCAAATAATAAGCCGCGTTCCGATGTTGAGTGTGAATACCTGGCAGCCAGCCAATACTATTCGCGCGACATACAACCGTGAAAAAATCCCCCTTGTTAGGGTAGATTGGTTCAATCATTTATCTCGAAGGAATTGATAAGCCGCTGATATGTCTGTGAGGCCAAATCGTTGCGAGACGGGAACTTATTGAATGTGTTGTCCGCCTATTAGGGGGATTTTTCGCTGAGCAATTTGTCCGGAGGAAAATGACACGCAGCTAAGGCGGGATCGTTATTACAAAACACCATAAGTAAACATCGGCGCAACACACGATGTCGTGCTATACATTGTTGGAAAGGGTACATCCTTGGCTATTCAACTGTGGTAATTTGATTCTGAAGCAGGCACGTTTGCTTGTGCTATTTTCGCATATATCTTTTGCGAAAACGGTTATAAATGCAACCAAGTCTAGTATACTGATGTGAAATCAGTGTTTCCTGCGGAGACCAATTTTTTCTGGATTCTAGCCCACGACACCAAATGACGCAAATGACGTCATGGACCATGTCATGACGTCTTCGCTGATTTTATTCAGCTAACCAACGAAATTGGTCAAACGAAACTAATCTATAGGCCAAAATCACGTAGGAATTGTTCAGAAAAACTAAAGTTGTTAATTTTATAACCATCCCGTTGGTCCACTTCCGATTCTGTGTCACCGTTTCTTTTTGGGATATTATTGTTCCCATGATTCTATGCGAAAGCGAAGCGGAAGTCACGTGATTTTTAACCCATTTTTCTTGTCCGGATTTTCATCGCGTCGAAATGCTGTTTCATGGTATTGTAAAAATTAATGACGTCATTCACGCCTAAACATGAAAAGCAACAACGCGCCTGCGGCGCGTTGTGGTTGCTATTATATATGTTGGTGATTGTCTGCATGGCCTAAAGCATCTATGTATATATTTCTGATCGTTTTGTCATTATCACATTACATAAATCCGAAGCGCTTGTTCGACAGCTAAAGAGCCATAACTCTAATTCCTACATTATCAAATTGCTGGATAGTCTTACATGAATCAGGGCGCTAAATGTGTTCTAGAGTCGGGGAACGAGTGAAGGTGAAGGTAACTAAAGAATGACCTTCACCTAATACATGCGACACGTTATTAAACAGACAGATGATTTTATGAAGTATATACAAACAATATACAATGGTAGGTATTGGTGATACAGAAAATATGTAGTATTGGTTACAAAATATTCAAATGTGACATCATATAATATAATTATGTAGGTTATATCATAATAATAAGCAGTACATATTCCTGAGAAATCACGTAAATGGGAAACGAGATTTAGTGACTTGAGGAGAGCCTGAATATGTGTATGCAGAAGTTAACTATTCACTCCAGAAACGTATCGACTGGAGATGAAAGTTATTAAAGGATGACATCGCGTTTATTTGATTTGTACATCATATCTAAATAATTTAAACTCGTGAATGAATGGGGAAATGGCTTTTAGTGAGCGGGAAATTTATGTAACTAGCTGCTGTAGTTCTGAGTTTTTCCAGATCAAATTTGGCTGTGGGATAGCCCTGTCGTACACTTGGGGATTTATTTTAAAAAGTAAACACATGACCTATGATTTTTCTACCATTTTCGTGATCAACTGGTGTCAATCTAGCTGGGGAAACGTCACTGGTTTGGCCTGCAGGCTTCAATTCAGTGAATTTGGCCGAAACGTTAACACTGTCGCCTATGGGAAACCATTTAGTTCCGTGATTCCTACAGAATCGTATTGAGTTAGATGCACCGCACATCTTATTGGTTAATCCCCTACAGCACGGTATTCAACAACACATCAGTTCTACTGTGACTTATTATCTAAGGAAGGTGTACATTTTAATGCTGAAAGAAACCAAAACATTTACAGTTGCTTTCTAGATGTATGGAAAGACTTTGATATTGTTTGGATAGTCGGACTTATGTACAAACTGTATGAGAGGAGCCTAGCTTGTATTCCTTTCAAATTTGTAACCAATTGCTCTCTGATGTCTATTGTACTGTGAGATATAATTATGCTACATCTAGATTAATCAAAATTTATCAAGGAACAAGGCAGGGGGATTCTGCTCATCCAAAAAAGTCACATCGTCTACGTTGACGTACTGATACAATTAATATCAAAGTAGATATATGGCTTTCACGTAGAATCAATTAATTGTACCTCCCCACCCAAGCATATTACATACTACTTATCGATATGGGTGTGCATCACATGGGGTCTGTGACGCGCTCTGCTGCCCACCCCCCGTTTGTACTGCCATCACCCATATATACGCCTGCTTTACGTTAATGGCACAGTCGAAATTTCCCCAATTTATCGCACACATTTAGCCGATTTATCCGAGCAATGGTATCGAAATCGTCACGGGTGTGTTGGCGAAGGATCATCTTTCAGTCAAGCCCCTCAATTATATTCACAGCAGTCAATATTTTTTTATAATATTATAATTAAAAATCAATCAAACGATCAACTAACACACATAGCTCTCAGTGATTACTTGTGGACTAATAATTATTTTACTGATAAACATCAACACATATTCGTATCTATTTATATAACGACGAAAGAACAGGGTAATTATGAAGTATTTTTCATTTTGTTCTCTCTCATTTGTGACCTCATTAACATAGATATTAAACACTAACGTACGCCCAAGCTTATTAAACCAATCAGCGCACCAATATTCATATTCCAGATCGGGTCATATATAGTTTTGACACGTGTTTTCTCGCTGGTTCGCAGTTTATCTGAGCTGTAATCGAAAGCATTTGTCAAAACTATAGGATTAAGACCAATATTGTGCAAGACCAATAGTGTGCGTGAATCGTGAATTGTGAAAACACATGCCGATATGACCCATGTACCATCGCTATCCGGGCACACTGTACCGTGTGTAAACAATGCTTAACACAACTCGTCGCTTCAATTCCAGAATTGTCCTCGTGTGAGTGTGACTTGGGTGGGGTCAGATCATGTGAATCAATTTTGAGCGGCCTAACAGGAGAGTCCACAAAGACGGACATGTGCCGGTAAGTCAGACACTGTGGACATTTATACAGCTGTCAATCAAATAATTGTTAGCAGATATTTTCTACCAATCAGCGACTGAGTTTGTCGATTGCTGCATTGAGAATTCTTTGTGAACCGTATTCTTTTATATAACCCGCGGTTCATCGTTAAGATTGCCTATTTTGTACTGTAATGACTGGAGCTTCCTGACTTTTGGCGAAAACCCTGTGCCAATGCATTGCCTAACACTATTTACCTTGATCTTGTAAGCCAGTGCATTTTCTTATATATGCGAGGCTCCATATGGGTGACTTGCATATATATGAGAATGCACTAGCACATGGTCTTTAACGCTGCGCCAGCTCAGCTCACACCATGAAAGTGTTTTAAATTTTGAGTGCCAATCGACATATATTTCACAATTGAAGACATACAGAAGGTATGATCTCGGTATTATAGCATATCGTCAGCGCCGTAAAACTAATTGAACTGTTTATACAGACGCCTTGTCTCCTAGCAACCGTAAGCTCCTCCCACTAATGAATATGTGTGGAACACTCCATTTAGATGACGTAATCAGGAACGTGGTGACAGGGAGACACCTCATTACATTGACCAAAATGTTCAACAGTTGGACATTTTATGCCTTACATAACATTAGTTATAAATGTCAGACCAGATAGGTTGAAATTGTCACGATAGTATGATTTTCCAACCAGTATAATTATAGTGTGAAATGTGTATTTTTTTTTCAACCACAGCATGGGGGGGGGGGGGGATTTTCCGGGCACGTATGCTGGGGTGGGTGGGTGGTCGATGGGACCAACAATTTTGTTTTCCGCAACTCCAATTTTGTTTCCTGCAAGTTTTTGACTGTTTTTGCAATGAGTTTGCCTTAAAACACCTTAGAATAAGAGAAATAATGTAATTCTAACTGCTAAACTGACTACAGGCAGTTATCGTGTCGTATTTGGTTGCAAATTTTGAAATCCAACATGGCCGCTGGCAGCCATGTTTTTTTGGCCGAATGACCCCAAAATGACTCATTCCTATTTACATGTCAATGTTAACATCCATGACAAATAGTATGCACAGAAATTCATATACAGCTGTGTACAGTGATTTCCCCCCGCAAATCTCTGTTTTAGTGTTAAAAGGGGGGTGGGTGTCCAAAAATGGTCGGAAAAAACTGCCGAAAACGGAAAACATTTTGGACGCGGGGGTGGGTGGATCCCAACAACGGTCGAAAGTAAAAAATCAGCATATGTGCCTGAAATCTTTTTCCGATCCCACCCCTGACCACAGTTGAAAATTTTCATACTTTTTATAAACTTTGTTGAGATACATGTATCACTTTAAAACAATTACAACCGTTTACAACCATGGAACGATTGTGTGCCGGCAAGTCAATAACTATTGAGGGAAGCAATCAGGTGTTCCGAATTGAAGGCACATGGACATAGCTAGGGGTAGGCGGGGTGTCCAATCTACAAAGAAACCCCCTAATTGACAAAACCGAAAGTCTCAAATCTGGAAAAATTTTGAGTTGGAATTTTCCAAGTGTTCCAACTGTTGCATATTTTCAAGCTAACACCGACTAAACCTGGTTAGCTATTTTCCAACTGATTGACGTTTTAGTCCAAAATTTGACGTCATCAAGCACATCAGATATTCAGCCATTGTGCTGTCGATAGAAATGGAGCGTATATGTCGTGTTGAGTTGAGAAAAGTGTCGCTCAACACTGATTTTTTTTTATCGAGTGCCGCAAGAATTTTAGTTTTTTTTATTGTGTTAATCTTGCCCACACAATTCGACGCCCGACATTTCAAAGTGGTATCTGAAGATGAACTGAGGATTTATTTCACCCAAAAGGTTACCACTCCACGGGTACTGAATGCTCGTAGTCATCTCGAGGCGCAAATAACTGTTGAATTATACTTTTATATGACTGATGCCGGATTGTGCAAACATGGTTGTCGACACCCAAGGAGGGATAAACATAGGTTGATAAATCCACCTACAGCTGTAATACGCACGCGATTAGATAGCAAATGATACCTAATCGGGGTTCAAGATTAGATTGCGATTGATATTCAATCATTAACACGTGCCACGAAATGTTAGGATTATATTGCGAAATGGGTGTCCTGAGTTAATCTGAAGGATAATAACTCTATATACATGTATAAAGTGTACACTTTGGCGGAATAACGGAGATTTATATGAAATATTCAACTTTGGTCGTACATAAGTCAAATTCTTCTCTTAGGTGGGTGAGCTTTGTTGAGTTAGGAAAACGCTCTTTAAAAGTGTTTACTGCGTTCTTTAAAACACCTCTTTACATATCCCCGTTATTCCGTTTAATCCTAACATCCAACCTAATATCGCATGACACGTCTTACTACGATTGCATATCAATGGCTATCTAAACGTGAATCCCGATTAGGTATCTTTCCTCTCTAATCGTGTGCATATTATGTTGATTTATCGACCTCTGTTATCACTCCTTCCATTTGGATGGTCAAATGAGCTACATGGTATGTCCGTGTAACGGATACAAGCTTTGTGTGCAATTCCAGAATACATGGGCAGTTCCATGACTGTATCCGATCGACTGTGTCGCGCCAGACAGGATGTGACGAATGGCTTGAACACGTCAGATCCGGAGATCAATTTCTCAGAGCGATCGGTTGCACAGATGTGAGTACATGTGGCAAATTAACACTACATTATATATCCCGACATTCGAAGAAAAGTGGGGGCGGTATACGGGAATGACTTTGCCATTCTGTCTTACTATATGTCCGTCCGTCCTGAGTGGCATATGTATTAGCCATGGGTTATCGGATCGGAATTTGGTGTGTTGGGTAGACAGCTTTATAACAAGGTGTTTTGGAAACGCAGCTTGTTCTTCGCTGTTTTCAGCACACATTTCATACCATACTCTTGCACCCGATTACATGGCGCAGTGATACCCACCACTGTTATTCCTGCCTCAAATTTGGTTTTTAATGGCGACATAACTTTAAGAACAATTTATGTATAACATAAACCTACAAAGGTCAAGTTGGATACCCTTTTCCCAAAACCTGGGTATACACAGCGCACCAAAATGTTGCGACAATGACTCAGTCTTCTACTACTTTACCACTCGAAGATATACATTCGGGTTTATAGTATCATCACAACGGCCAGTAGTATTTGAACAATTTAATGACATGTATTATAATAATATTATACCCGATAACATAACGCACATCCGGTTCCAAGTCCACTGGCTATCTTTCTTCTCACCTTGACGGCATGGTTTGGTTACAGTTGACGGACTGTCTTATATCGAGACAAGTTGTTTCAATTGCAACTGGTGACGTCTTTTGAGTGACTGCATAACCCCGACTCTCCAACAACGTGTTATCATCTGCATCGTCTTCGGGCGGTGTGGGGAGCCTTATATTCGCAACACCCTGGAAAGTGATGGATTGACAGGTTGTTGCCAATTTGATTACTTCCGCCATGGTTCTTTAGTTACTTCTGGGTTGTCCCTGACATGTCGTTATATAGCCCGGATCACTGGATGGTCGCTTGGCATTCAATGTACATGCTCATATTGCGACACATGGCACTCGACTCGATATCGCCAACACAGTACCGCATGGGCCCGTATTCGCCAACTGGTTTATATTATATATAATCCAGGTAATTTATATCGGGCGAAGCTGAACGCGAATCTATATGTGGTCGTCGATCGGATAGACATCGCTGCGGTGTGGGATTATTAAAGACATATTATGGACTTGTTCGGGTGCGTGAAACTGACAAGTTAGTACTTAGGCGCTATGCCAACATAGGGAAGGTATTATTCTACTAACGTCGCCGAAATGTTGAAAGAAATCGACAATACTACTACACAGAAAACATCATCTGAACTACTGTCAATTGTAAATATTTACATCTCGATTCGGGACGCAGCTATCGGCGATAAACTGACACAAATTATTTCACCACCGAGAGTCCGTGAATTTAATTACTATATAAGAATGACTGTGTGTGTGTTGTCAATTTGGATTACTAATCGTAAAAATAACGACTTTTAGCAAGATTATTCTACATTTCTGGAGTGTTTCACATCACTTTAAATCAAGGGGATTTTACGGCGATCATTGATTGGCCACAATTGTCGAAGCTTTCTCAGCATGCGGAAGTTTACATGTTTAGTTCATTTCAATGACCAGTGTTGTGCACTTTTGTGCTGAGTTTATCCGGAGTGTCCTCGATTTAGTCGGGAAGTAGTGTACTTTGACAAATGGCATATCGGATAGATTGGGTCAATAATATCGATGAAAATGAGTGTCGCAAGCGCAATCAAAACGAATTAAACTACCCGGTTTCTAAAATAAACACAGTTGGTGATTATACGAGTCCAGGACTCCTAGACCACACCTCACTGGATGCACCCTACGACAACCCGCCACATTATGGGATATTTTACGCATCGCAGTGGGACGCTGAAGGCATTCTATCCCGGGCCCACACGGCACTTAGTTGAACCAGTTCCGCCGAATACCCAACGCACCGACACGACCGGTATATAGAGCATACAACAAAACCAATGTGCAAACAGTATAATCATACAAATCAAATATAACGATTGTGTGGTGCATATTCTAAAATCTTGGACATATCTGTTTTAGACATGATAGTTGTTGATGAGTCAGAATTAGTACTGTAGCTGTTCCTTTTTTATCTTTGTTACAGAAAATGGTGGACGATGACTCGGGGAGGATCCGATACCCGTGATCAAACGAACCAGCAGCCGTGGTATCAGTAGCAGGCGATCTATGCTCGGTATAACCCAACACACGGAGTATTAACATCTCGGCTTTTGTGGTATAGACCGGGATAGTTTCAGCCAGACAGCCGCCCGGAAAACTTGGAAAACATGGACCTTGAATTGTTTTGTCTATACATGTAGCTTTTAACTTTTAAGATAATTAAATGACATTGGTCATGTTTGAAAATTTGATCTAATTTGTGGGAAAGGGAGTGGCAAGTCCAATACAACAACATTGTGTGTATATGTGACCCGCCATATCAAATCCATCGTAAGTCGGGATATTTTTTACCCTGTGCCAATGCATTCTCTTATATATGCGAATCGACCATAGGTCGCCTCGCATATATAAGAGAATGCATTGGCCTAACAATTTTTTATCATTTTTAAAAAATAAATGTTTCTTACAATTTTTAGGACATAACATAAAAAACATCCATTAATTACCCTGCAGGGAGCCCCACACATATATAGAAGCATATAGAAGAGTGTCGTCTGCTCATGTTTGTCTGGGGCTCTGTATGGGTGAAATTATAAAATTGTTAAAGAATACAAGAACAAATTAGTAAAATTGTAAAAAATTGTTAGGCCAATGCATTCTCTTATATATGCGAGGCGACCTATGGTCGACTCGCATATATAAGAGAATGCATTGGCACAGGGTAAAAACAAATCCCGACTTACGACTGGATTTGATATGGCGGGTCACATATGTAGATGCCATGAATCTCTACTCTATCTAACGCCCGTATAGATCAGATTCCACCTGTACAAAACCTGGGAACTTGTTAATGTTCTGACCCCTTCTGACAGGGAACTTTATGACATTCAACAAAGAAGGCAGGGAATATATTTCTTTGTTTACATTTGTTCCTCGATAATCAACTTCAAAGTATGGGGTGGTCTCAGCTCGAAATTGCATATTTTTAGTGACTTGTGTGAGCCAGTGTCGCAAAAAACATTGAATTAATTGAAATTTCATGATTGTAAGTGGCGCAAAACAAAATCGCCCCCAAAGTTAACAGGTATTAACAAGAAATATATTCCCCGCGTTATCTTTCCGACTTTATAAGGTTCCCTGTAAACACTTCAAAATGTTCCAAGGTTTTATACTGGTGGAGTATGATCTCTACGTGCGTTAGCCAGAGTAGAGATTCATGGCATGATCTATAACATATGGTGCTGGTCATTTGCAGACTGTTGTCCACAGAGGCTAGCGTCACCAAATCCATCCTCTGGGGCCCCATTCTGCAGACCTAGTCATATATTTAATTTCCGAGGTGGTGAAGCTGGTGATGAGCACACATTGGGCACCTCGATTATTCATTGTGTCATCTGCCAATTTGGGGATATATATATTTATTTCTATCCTCCACCACACGAAGAGTTACAAGTAACATAACAAAAACATATAGAAAAAAGAACAGTTCAGTAGAAAAGAACATATTTACGCATTGGTCATACGACCACCGAGATGGTCCCACTTCCCCAGCCTAGACCTACAAAACATGTACCATAGATAAAAGGTCACTTATACGTTATCATGAGTTGGTTTCCAAGTATACCATACAATACAGATCAAAGCTTGCGGGGGGCCTTAGCAGAATGAGGTAACCATAAGTTGAATTTATTATGATAGTCCGCTGTACGAGGTAGCATCACTGAATTTACCCTCTGGAGGCATCATTCTACAAATGTCCAGTACCATATTTTGAGGCATCAAAAAACATCGACCGATAAGGGTGAACATCTGGGAGTTATTTTAGTTTGGTCTTAAAAATCTATTCACAGGAAAATGCAGAACAAAACGGAAACGTCCACGGCGAGTATGACGGAGTTTACCCACCATACACAGAGCACAGTGATGTGATACAGGAAAATTATCAATTATACATATAATTATGTATTTATCTATCTCTTTCTCTACTATACCGGGTACCCCACATGCCACACCTCTCACTCGCTCCCTCTCCCTATCTCTCTCTCTCTATATATATCGCCCCTCATGCCCTTTGTTATTTTCTCTGCAATAATGTTGATAATATCCGAAAACCACTAAACATTTCAAATCCTTCCCGTTGCAGCCACCCATCCTTTACTTGTTGAAGGTGAAGTATTTTCCACACAAAAAAAGACTTAACAAAATCAAATGCTTGATGGCAAATCCTCTATTTCCATATATTACCACACTATTCCATTGTATTTTATATTGTATGCTTAAATATATGTCATCCTGATTTGGAAATAAAATATATTTATACAGAGATGTGACGTAGAGTGATTTACTCCATTATTGAAGGTCATACTTAATCTTCTAGACATCAAGGTACGTTTGCAACCATGTACCATCATGGACAATTCAGATAACTGAACTAGTGCTGGCATCGGTTTTTTTTATTGAGAAGAGAGACCATTTTGGGACACATCTTTCAAAATGACAATACCTGTTGTTTTTTTTACAATGCACTGCCCGATCCACGCATTGTACGCTTTCTTCACCAGAACATGCTTAGATATCGACGTTCAGAAGAGATTGTTTTAACATATATTGAAGTTTGTTAGCCTTGCAAATATTCCAAATATTCTGTCGCCCAAACGCGGTAAATTCCAAAGAGCGTTCTCAATTATGATAGATTCCGAAAGTGGGAAATTTAGCTAATTCTAGTGATTGTAAGCGCCGTTATAGTGATTTAGCATTGATAAACTGGGTGTCGCTATCCAGTCTAACATTTGTTCACACAGTCTCTTTGTAATCTTACAGCACGTTGATATGCCATGCATAGACATCCGCTTTGCGAACTGAACACAAAGAATCGACTATCTGAATCAAACAATTTTATCACTGGAGTAACGAGTTGATTGTTCCATGCAAAAAAAGTTGACATTTCACGATATTGATGCAGTTATTGCAATTAAATATATTCCCAAAACACGACGACATATGCCGTTCCAGTCATTAGATCGTCCGGTGACAGACATGGGAGTGGTTGTTGCTTTTGTTGTTCTCCTAACGGTGTTCATATGGTGTCTTCGTAAGTACATTATCACTGGGGCTCAACGGTTCCTTCAGAATCGGACCTAATTCCTTTTATAATCGGACCTAACAAGACTTCCGTCCCGAATCGAATGTTAGTGGTTGGTACTTCGAAAAACAGGCTAATTACTACATGTAGTGCGATCTTTTTAACCGACTCGTTAAATTCATTGTGGAATCAGTTTGTAGTAAACACATGCACATTCATTTTGGCACCTAACGATGACTGACTCAAATGTTGTGCTAATCGTCGCCTTAATCAGTGAAGAATTTGCGGGGGGGGGGGGGGGTGAATCTATTCCAACTTCAGGCAATGTTTTCGAGTGAAAATAAAACTCTTTTGGCACAAAATCGAGTCAACCGTGATCTACGACTATTCGGACCAATGAAAAGGGTCGTCTGCATATGGTGTCTTGTTGTGATATAAAAATCCAAGTTTAAAAGTGTTGCATTGGATCCAACTTTGAATTTCCCGACCTGTAACCTGTGATAATTGAACGGCTCCGACTCTGATATAGCGATGTTGCTTTTATTGTCTCCTGTGGAGAACATCGCCGTTAACACTTCATCGTCTTCATTTTGCATCGTATTGGCGGATAAATCAAACAGCAATATCGAATCATCCAAGCTATGCATAGACCCAGCGATAGCAGGATATAATCTGAAAGTATAACTTTAAATAATATTTGAAATCAACTGGTTCTCCATGACATTTTTTGGATTTAGAACAGATTTGTAACCGACTTGTAACCAATATATATGAAGGAAATTTTGTTCTAGCACCCAATGATTTGGTTTTACAGGCCACCAGGAACCAACAATTGGCCGCTAACAACCAAACAAAAAATGCGGTGATAGATGGCCCAACGAACCGCGACACGTTGTTCCAGAGCGCCATTTTAGTTTTCAACGAAGTGGCAAACGTTCATCTTAATCATCATTTTAACTTTTTACTATGAAGTGGCGCGTGTCGCGAGTACAAAACCAGTTTCTGCATATATAGTACTAGCAGATGAGCCCGACGTTGTCCGGGCTATTCAAAAACCAAATTTCAAGTCGATAGCTCTACCCGTTTCCGAGATATGGTCTGCGCATGCGCGAAGCTGGCGTCGCACGGGCTCGGCGACCCGATAAAATTCGTATCCGGGGCAAGATACATTCACATACCAAATTTCAAGTCGATATCTCCACCCGTTTCCGAGATCTGGTCTGCGCATGCGCGAAGCTGGCGTCGCACGGGCTCGGCGACCCGATAAAATTCGTATCCGGGGCAAGATACATTCACATAGCAAATTTCAAGTAGATAGCTCTACCCGTTTCCGATATCTCGTCTGCGCATGCGCGAAGCGGGCGCCGCACGGGCTCGCCAATACGACAACGACGACCACCTGGTCAAACTACACACACGTACCAAGTTTCGTCCCGATCGGTCGAGAATCGTAGATTTGTATAAATGACATACATACAGACAAACATACAGACAGACAGACAAACAAACAGAGGTCTTCAAAATATATATGAGATTTGCTGCTTTTCTGTTGCTACAAAGAGAGATAACTCTAATCTGATATGCTCATATCCAACCTTGATGCATATCATGGGACTTTACTTATATTGAATTCAAGTTTTGAACTATTTGAATGTGAGACAGACTCTCGTGTTTGGATATTCAGATGGAACTTGGTTTAAATAACTCTTCAATAGTGGATTCAATAAGTGTCTGTTGTGTAATTGGTAATATATATGTGTTTAATCCATAGTTGGTCCACTAGCTCACATATAGATAACATTTGCTATTCAGGGAGTCTCAATGAAAACTCATTTGGTTCTTAATTTGATTCTCAAGGAAGAACCATTTGGGTTTTCATTTGGTTATGGAGGAAGAATCAACCTACTTGTTTACAAATTGGTTTCATCATTTGAAACTAATAATCTGATACAGAATTTCAGAACCAACTGGTTACAAATACGGGACAAATTTCAGAACCATTGGTTCTAGTATTTGGTTACGAGCGAAGACTCATTTAGTTAACTATGTTTCACACAAGTAACCAAAAGTCGTGTTCAGAACCTACTGGTTCACAAATTGATTCATCATAAGGAACCAAGACAAAAATCAGTTGGTTCTATATTGGTTCCTACTGGTCCAGATCCAACTGGTATCATGGCTACCAAGAACCAATGGTTCTCTACGTTGGTTGCAAATCCGGGACAAGCTGAAACATAATAAAACACAGTAAGGTTACAAATAATTATAAGAGTGTATGGAAAGTTCAAACAATTAGTGTAACACCATTATAATCATGTTCTACATAATATGTACATGTATTCATCAGATTAAGTGACATATACGATTAAACTGTTTCAGTGTATTAGTCTAGTCGTAATTCTCAGAAAAAACATTTCTAGAAGCATTTCCGCGGAAAAGTGTCAAACCAACTTTTTTACCATAATTCGAAGGTGCCGAACACGAATAGACTGCCTGTCGCCCGATTGGACGAACATATGGTTCAATAAAAGGCTTTTAAAATCTTCGTGTTTTCTTCGCTGGAGGGTTGTTGATACGGCACCGTACACCGTCATATATGGAATTAAGGGATTACAAGGAGTTTCCCCACATAACGGCGATCGCCATTTCATGAAAAATAATTGATCACGTGAATATTTTATTACTTAACTAGCAGGGATACCGGTGTCTAGAGAGTCGTTGCTACGTTTCTATGTCTCCCATGAATCGAATGGTCCTTAGATACATATATATCGAATATATATAAGATTATATTGTCAGTGGTGAATACTCTCAGTCGCAACAAGTCGCCCGGTTATGATAATATTTACAATGAGAATAATATGATCGTACGTGACACGTAACGGGGCAACCACACGCGGTGCTTCGTCGGATCTAGTTATGCGAAATTTGACCAGATTTGACCTTGAATTTACCGTTTTGAATGTCAATGTCAGGTCGGGGTTACGAGTTAAGCCGCCCAAAACACTGCCCGGACAAAAGTATCCCTAGCTATCGAATATCGTCGAAATCCGCCACTAATACCCGATTTGATCTTGAATCGACCATTTTGAAGATCAAGCATCACACTTTGACCCGTCCAAAACACTTCCCGGACAAACGTACACTTAGGTATCAAGTTTCGTCGAAATCCGTCCGGAAGTTTTCCCGGCCATAGCTAACAGACAAAAGTCACAAACTATACATTAGGTTTTAGCTGGGTACCTGTCTGACGGGCATGTGGGTGAGACGAAATTTGTTGGCATCCCCATCTACACCAACACCCCCAAAAAATGGTGGAAATCGGGCCAGTGGATACCCAGATACAGTTCAATGTCATTTAAAATATCAAGTTCACGCCGCACGGGCATCCGGGTGTGACGAAATTGCTCAGCGCCTGAAACTACCCCCACATACCAAATTTGGTGAAAATCGGCTCAGCGGAGAACTTGAGTTCAAGGTCATTTGAAGGTCAAGGTCACGCCGCACGGGCAAACGGATATACCCATGTTAGTCCTCAGGTCAAACTACATACCCGTACCAAGTTTCATCAAAATCGGTTAGCCGTTTCCGATTCCATCGCGGAAACACACACACACATACATACACACACACCCACACGCACAGACCACAAACTTTCTTCAAATATATAATAGATTCTTTATGGAGGTCAAGTTTAAATTGATATCGTACTCCCATGTTTCTGTTCGTCAGATACAGACTCGAGTATGTAGGAGCCTCAATACCGGTATATTTCTAAAGGATAGCTATAAAAGGCCTCTGCATATTGACATTAGCGCGTACATCGCAACACATATCTAGCAAAATGGCCCTTTAAGTGAGATGTCTTTCAACAGAGGTCAAGGTCATTTTATGGTCAAGGTCAAGGTCATATAAGCCCCCCACATCAACTTGACAACAAATTTGGTTGAGGCTTAATTCCAACTTCACCAACGAAGGCGACCCATGTTATGATGGACATATCATTTGACTTCCTCGCTGCCACCACTGCTCACAAATGATTTCAAATAATAAGCCGCGTTCCGATGTTGAGTGTGAATACCTGGCAGCCAGCCAATACTATTCGCGCGACATACAACCGTGAAAAAATCCCCCTTGTTAGGGTAGATTGGTTCAATCATTTATCTCGAAGGAATTGATAAGCCGCTGATATGTCTGTGAGGCCAAATCGTTGCGAGACGGGAACTTATTGAATGTGTTGTCCGCCTATTAGGGGGATTTTTCGCTGAGCAATTTGTCCGGAGGAAAATGACACGCAGCTAAGGCGGGATCGTTATTACAAAACACCATAAGTAAACATCGGCGCAACACACGATGTCGTGCTATACATTGTTGGAAAGGGTACATCCTTGGCTATTCAACTGTGGTAATTTGATTCTGAAGCAGGCACGTTTGCTTGTGCTATTTTCGCATATATCTTTTGCGAAAACGGTTATAAATGCAACCAAGTCTAGTATACTGATGTGAAATCAGTGTTTCCTGCGGAGACCAATTTTTTCTGGATTCTAGCCCACGACACCAAATGACGCAAATGACGTCATGGACCATGTCATGACGTCTTCGCTGATTTTATTCAGCTAACCAACGAAATTGGTCAAACGAAACTAATCTATAGGCCAAAATCACGTAGGAATTGTTCAGAAAAACTAAAGTTGTTAATTTTATAACCATCCCGTTGGTCCACTTCCGATTCTGTGTCACCGTTTCTTTTTGGGATATTATTGTTCCCATGATTCTATGCGAAAGCGAAGCGGAAGTCACGTGATTTTTAACCCATTTTTCTTGTCCGGATTTTCATCGCGTCGAAATGCTGTTTCATGGTATTGTAAAAATTAATGACGTCATTCACGCCTAAACATGAAAAGCAACAACGCGCCTGCGGCGCGTTGTGGTTGCTATTATATATGTTGGTGATTGTCTGCATGGCCTAAAGCATCTATGTATATATTTCTGATCGTTTTGTCATTATCACATTACATAAATCCGAAGCGCTTGTTCGACAGCTAAAGAGCCATAACTCTAATTCCTACATTATCAAATTGCTGGATAGTCTTACATGAATCAGGGCGCTAAATGTGTTCTAGAGTCGGGGAACGAGTGAAGGTGAAGGTAACTAAAGAATGACCTTCACCTAATACATGCGACACGTTATTAAACAGACAGATGATTTTATGAAGTATATACAAACAATATACAATGGTAGGTATTGGTGATACAGAAAATATGTAGTATTGGTTACAAAATATTCAAATGTGACATCATATAATATAATTATGTAGGTTATATCATAATAATAAGCAGTACATATTCCTGAGAAATCACGTAAATGGGAAACGAGATTTAGTGACTTGAGGAGAGCCTGAATATGTGTATGCAGAAGTTAACTATTCACTCCAGAAACGTATCGACTGGAGATGAAAGTTATTAAAGGATGACATCGCGTTTATTTGATTTGTACATCATATCTAAATAATTTAAACTCGTGAATGAATGGGGAAATGGCTTTTAGTGAGCGGGAAATTTATGTAACTAGCTGCTGTAGTTCTGAGTTTTTCCAGATCAAATTTGGCTGTGGGATAGCCCTGTCGTACACTTGGGGATTTATTTTAAAAAGTAAACACATGACCTATGATTTTTCTACCATTTTCGTGATCAACTGGTGTCAATCTAGCTGGGGAAACGTCACTGGTTTGGCCTGCAGGCTTCAATTCAGTGAATTTGGCCGAAACGTTAACACTGTCGCCTATGGGAAACCATTTAGTTCCGTGATTCCTACAGAATCGTATTGAGTTAGATGCACCGCACATCTTATTGGTTAATCCCCTACAGCACGGTATTCAACAACACATCAGTTCTACTGTGACTTATTATCTAAGGAAGGTGTACATTTTAATGCTGAAAGAAACCAAAACATTTACAGTTGCTTTCTAGATGTATGGAAAGACTTTGATATTGTTTGGATAGTCGGACTTATGTACAAACTGTATGAGAGGAGCCTAGCTTGTATTCCTTTCAAATTTGTAACCAATTGCTCTCTGATGTCTATTGTACTGTGAGATATAATTATGCTACATCTAGATTAATCAAAATTTATCAAGGAACAAGGCAGGGGGATTCTGCTCATCCAAAAAAGTCACATCGTCTACGTTGACGTACTGATACAATTAATATCAAAGTAGATATATGGCTTTCACGTAGAATCAATTAATTGTACCTCCCCACCCAAGCATATTACATACTACTTATCGATATGGGTGTGCATCACATGGGGTCTGTGACGCGCTCTGCTGCCCACCCCCCGTTTGTACTGCCATCACCCATATATACGCCTGCTTTACGTTAATGGCACAGTCGAAATTTCCCCAATTTATCGCACACATTTAGCCGATTTATCCGAGCAATGGTATCGAAATCGTCACGGGTGTGTTGGCGAAGGATCATCTTTCAGTCAAGCCCCTCAATTATATTCACAGCAGTCAATATTTTTTTATAATATTATAATTAAAAATCAATCAAACGATCAACTAACACACATAGCTCTCAGTGATTACTTGTGGACTAATAATTATTTTACTGATAAACATCAACACATATTCGTATCTATTTATATAACGACGAAAGAACAGGGTAATTATGAAGTATTTTTCATTTTGTTCTCTCTCATTTGTGACCTCATTAACATAGATATTAAACACTAACGTACGCCCAAGCTTATTAAACCAATCAGCGCACCAATATTCATATTCCAGATCGGGTCATATATAGTTTTGACACGTGTTTTCTCGCTGGTTCGCAGTTTATCTGAGCTGTATCAAAAGCATTTGTCAAAACTATAGGATTAAGACCAATATTGTGCAAGACCAATAGTGTGCGTGAATCGTGAATTGTGAAAACACATGCCGATATGACCCATGTACCATCGCTATCCGGGCACACTGTACCGTGTGTAAACAATGCTTAACACAACTCGTCGCTTCAATTCCAGAATTGTCCTCGTGTGAGTGTGACTTGGGTGGGGTCAGATCATGTGAATCAATTTTGAGCGGCCTAACAGGAGAGTCCACAAAGACGGACATGTGCCGGTAAGTCAGACACTGTGGACATTTATACAGCTGTCAATCAAATAATTGTTAGCAGATATTTTCTACCAATCAGCGACTGAGTTTGTCGATTGCTGCATTGAGAATTCTTTGTGAACCGTATTCTTTTATATAACCCGCGGTTCATCGTTAAGATTGCCTATTTTGTACTGTAATGACTGGAGCTTCCTGACTTTTGGCGAAAACCCTGTGCCAATGCATTGCCTAACACTATTTACCTTGATCTTGTAAGCCAGTGCATTTTCTTATATATGCGAGGCTCCATATGGGTGACTTGCATATATATGAGAATGCACTAGCACATGGTCTTTAACGCTGCGCCAGCTCAGCTCACACCATGAAAGTGTTTTAAATTTTGAGTGCCAATCGACATATATTTCACAATTGAAGACATACAGAAGGTATGATCTCGGTATTATAGCATATCGTCAGCGCCGTAAAACTAATTGAACTGTTTATACAGACGCCTTGTCTCCTAGCAACCGTAAGCTCCTCCCACTAATGAATATGTGTGGAACACTCCATTTAGATGACGTAATCAGGAACGTGGTGACAGGGAGACACCTCATTACATTGACCAAAATGTTCAACAGTTGGACATTTTATGCCTTACATAACATTAGTTATAAATGTCAGACCAGATAGGTTGAAATTGTCACGATAGTATGATTTTCCAACCAGTATAATTATAGTGTGAAATGTGTATTTTTTTTTCAACCACAGCATGGGGGGGGGGGGGGGATTTTCCGGGCACGTATGCTGGGGTGGGTGGGTGGTCGATGGGACCAACAATTTTGTTTTCCGCAACTCCAATTTTGTTTCCTGCAAGTTTTTGACTGTTTTTGCAATGAGTTTGCCTTAAAACACCTTAGAATAAGAGAAATAATGTAATTCTAACTGCTAAACTGACTACAGGCAGTTATCGTGTCGTATTTGGTTGCAAATTTTGAAATCCAACATGGCCGCTGGCAGCCATGTTTTTTTGGCCGAATGACCCCAAAATGACTCATTCCTATTTACATGTCAATGTTAACATCCATGACAAATAGTATGCACAGAAATTCATATACAGCTGTGTACAGTGATTTCCCCCCGCAAATCTCTGTTTTAGTGTTAAAAGGGGGGTGGGTGTCCAAAAATGGTCGGAAAAAACTGCCGAAAACGGAAAACATTTTGGACGCGGGGGTGGGTGGATCCCAACAACGGTCGAAAGTAAAAAATCAGCATATGTGCCTGAAATCTTTTTCCGATCCCACCCCTGACCACAGTTGAAAATTTTCATACTTTTTATAAACTTTGTTGAGATACATGTATCACTTTAAAACAATTACAACCGTTTACAACCATGGAACGATTGTGTGCCGGCAAGTCAATAACTATTGAGGGAAGCAATCAGGTGTTCCGAATTGAAGGCACATGGACATAGCTAGGGGTAGGCGGGGTGTCCAATCTACAAAGAAACCCCCTAATTGACAAAACCGAAAGTCTCAAATCTGGAAAAATTTTGAGTTGGAATTTTCCAAGTGTTCCAACTGTTGCATATTTTCAAGCTAACACCGACTAAACCTGGTTAGCTATTTTCCAACTGATTGACGTTTTAGTCCAAAATTTGACGTCATCAAGCACATCAGATATTCAGCCATTGTGCTGTCGATAGAAATGGAGCGTATATGTCGTGTTGAGTTGAGAAAAGTGTCGCTCAACACTGATTTTTTTTTATCGAGTGCCGCAAGAATTTTAGTTTTTTTTATTGTGTTAATCTTGCCCACACAATTCGACGCCCGACATTTCAAAGTGGTATCTGAAGATGAACTGAGGATTTATTTCACCCAAAAGGTTACCACTCCACGGGTACTGAATGCTCGTAGTCATCTCGAGGCGCAAATAACTGTTGAATTATACTTTTATATGACTGATGCCGGATTGTGCAAACATGGTTGTCGACACCCAAGGAGGGATAAACATAGGTTGATAAATCCACCTACAGCTGTAATACGCACGCGATTAGATAGCAAATGATACCTAATCGGGGTTCAAGATTAGATTGCGATTGATATTCAATCATTAACACGTGCCACGAAATGTTAGGATTATATTGCGAAATGGGTGTCCTGAGTTAATCTGAAGGATAATAACTCTATATACATGTATAAAGTGTACACTTTGGCGGAATAACGGAGATTTATATGAAATATTCAACTTTGGTCGTACATAAGTCAAATTCTTCTCTTAGGTGGGTGAGCTTTGTTGAGTTAGGAAAACGCTCTTTAAAAGTGTTTACTGCGTTCTTTAAAACACCTCTTTACATATCCCCGTTATTCCGTTTAATCCTAACATCCAACCTAATATCGCATGACACGTCTTACTACGATTGCATATCAATGGCTATCTAAACGTGAATCCCGATTAGGTATCTTTCCTCTCTAATCGTGTGCATATTATGTTGATTTATCGACCTCTGTTATCACTCCTTCCATTTGGATGGTCAAATGAGCTACATGGTATGTCCGTGTAACGGATACAAGCTTTGTGTGCAATTCCAGAATACATGGGCAGTTCCATGACTGTATCCGATCGACTGTGTCGCGCCAGACAGGATGTGACGAATGGCTTGAACACGTCAGATCCGGAGATCAATTTCTCAGAGCGATCGGTTGCACAGATGTGAGTACATGTGGCAAATTAACACTACATTATATATCCCGACATTCGAAGAAAAGTGGGGGCGGTATACGGGAATGACTTTGCCATTCTGTCTTACTATATGTCCGTCCGTCCTGAGTGGCATATGTATTAGCCATGGGTTATCGGATCGGAATTTGGTGTGTTGGGTAGACAGCTTTATAACAAGGTGTTTTGGAAACGCAGCTTGTTCTTCGCTGTTTTCAGCACACATTTCATACCATACTCTTGCACCCGATTACATGGCGCAGTGATACCCACCACTGTTATTCCTGCCTCAAATTTGGTTTTTAATGGCGACATAACTTTAAGAACAATTTATGTATAACATAAACCTACAAAGGTCAAGTTGGATACCCTTTTCCCAAAACCTGGGTATACACAGCGCACCAAAATGTTGCGACAATGACTCAGTCTTCTACTACTTTACCACTCGAAGATATACATTCGGGTTTATAGTATCATCACAACGGCCAGTAGTATTTGAACAATTTAATGACATGTATTATAATAATATTATACCCGATAACATAACGCACATCCGGTTCCAAGTCCACTGGCTATCTTTCTTCTCACCTTGACGGCATGGTTTGGTTACAGTTGACGGACTGTCTTATATCGAGACAAGTTGTTTCAATTGCAACTGGTGACGTCTTTTGAGTGACTGCATAACCCCGACTCTCCAACAACGTGTTATCATCTGCATCGTCTTCGGGCGGTGTGGGGAGCCTTATATTCGCAACACCCTGGAAAGTGATGGATTGACAGGTTGTTGCCAATTTGATTACTTCCGCCATGGTTCTTTAGTTACTTCTGGGTTGTCCCTGACATGTCGTTATATAGCCCGGATCACTGGATGGTCGCTTGGCATTCAATGTACATGCTCATATTGCGACACATGGCACTCGACTCGATATCGCCAACACAGTACCGCATGGGCCCGTATTCGCCAACTGGTTTATATTATATATAATCCAGGTAATTTATATCGGGCGAAGCTGAACGCGAATCTATATGTGGTCGTCGATCGGATAGACATCGCTGCGGTGTGGGATTATTAAAGACATATTATGGACTTGTTCGGGTGCGTGAAACTGACAAGTTAGTACTTAGGCGCTATGTCAACCTAGGGAATGTATTATTCTACTAACGTCGCCGAAATGTTGAAAGAAATCGACAATACTACTCCACAGAAAACATCATCTGAACTACTGTCAATTGTAAATATTTACATCTCGATTCGGGACGCAGCTATCGGCGATAAACTGACACAAATGATTTCACCACCGAGAGTCCGTGAATTTAATTACTATATAAGAATGACTGTGTGTGTGTTGTCAATTTGGATTACTAATCGTAAAAATAACGACTTTTAGCAAGATTATTCTACATTTCTGGAGTGTTTTACATCACTTTAAATCAAGGGGATTTTACGGCGATCATTGATTGGCCACAATTGTCGAAGCCTTCTCAGCATGCGGAAGTTTACATGTTTAGTTCATTTCAATGACCAGTGTTGTGCACTTTTGTGCTGAGTTTATCCGGAGTGTTGGGAAGTAGTGTCCTTTGACAAATGGCATATCGGATAGATTGGGTCAATAATATCGATGAAAATGAGTGTCGCAAGCGCAATCAAAACGAATTAAACTACCCGGTTTCTAATATAAACACAGTTGGTGATTATACGAGTCCAGGACTCCTAGACCACACCTCACTGGATGCACCCTACGACAACCCGCCACATTATGGGATATTTTACGCATCGCAGTGGGACGCTAAAGGCATTCTATCCCGGGCCCACACGACACTTAGTTGAACCAGTTCCGCCGAATACCCAACGCACCGACACGACCGGTATATAGAGCATACAACAAAACCAATGTGCAAACAGTATAATCATACAAATCAAATATAACGATTGTGTGGTGCATATTCTAAAATCTTGGACATATCTGTTTTAGACATGATAGTTGTTGATGAGTCAGAATTAGTACTGTAGCTGTTCCTTTTTTATCTTTGTTACAGAAAATGGTGGACGATGACTCGGGGAGGATCCGATACCCGTGATCAAACGAACCAGCAGCCGTGGTATCAGTAGCAGGCGATCTATGCTCGGTATAACCCAACACACGGAGTATTAACATCTCGGCTTTTGTGGTATAGACCGGGATAGTTTCAGCCAGACAGCCGCCCGGAAAACTTGGAAAACATGGACCTTGAATTGTTTTGTCTATACATGTAGCTTTTAACTTTTAAGATAATTAAATGACATTGGTCATGTTTGAAAATTTGATCTAATTTGTGGGAAAGGGAGTGGCAAGTCCAATACAACAACATTGTGTGTATATGTGACCCGCCATATCAAATCCATCGTAAGTCGGGATATTTTTTACCCTGTGCCAATGCATTCTCTTATATATGCGAATCGACCATAGGTCGCCTCGCATATATAAGAGAATGCATTGGCCTAACAATTTTTTATCATTTTAAAAAAATAAATGTTTCTTACAATTTTTAGGACATAACATAAAAAACATCCATTAATTACCCTGCAGGGAGCCCCACACATATATAGAAGCATATAGAAGAGTGTCGTCTGCTCATGTTTGTCTGGGGCTCTGTATGGGTGAAATTATAAAATTGTTAAAGAATACAAGAAAAAATTAGTAAAATTGTAAAAAATTGTTAGGCCAATGCATTCTCTTATATATGCGAGGCGACCTATGGTCGACTCGCATATATAAGAGAATGCATTGGCACAGGGTAAAAACAAATCACGACTTACGACTGGATTTGATATGGCGGGTCACATATGTAGATGCCATGAATCTCTACTCTATCTAACGCCCGTATAGATCAGATTCCACCTGTACAAAACCTGGGAACTTGTTAATGTTCTGACCCCTTCTGACAGGGAACTTTATGACATTCAACAAAGAAGGCAGGGAATATATTTCTTTGTTTACATTTGTTCCTCGATAATCAACTTCAAAGTATGGGGTGGTCTCAGCTCGAAATTGCATATTTTTAGTGACTTGTGTGAGCCAGTGTCGCAAAAAACATTGAATTAATTGAAATTTCATGATTGTAAGTGGCGCAAAACAAAATCGCCCCCAAAGTTAACAGGTATTAACAAGAAATATATTCCCCGCGTTATCTTTCCGACTTTATAAGGTTCCCTGTAAACACTTCAAAATGTTCCAAGGTTTTATACTGGTGGAGTATGATCTCTACGTGCGTTAGCCAGAGTAGAGATTCATGGCATGATCTATAACATATGGTGCTGGTCATTTGCAGACTGTTGTCCACAGAGGCTAGCGTCACCAAATCCATCCTCTGGGGCCCCATTCTGCAGACCTAGTCATATATTTAATTTCCGAGGTGGTGAAGCTGGTGATGAGCACACATTGGGCACCTCGATTATTCATTGTGTCATCTGCCAATTTGGGGATATATATATTTATTTCTATCCTCCACCACACGAAGAGTTACAAGTAACATAACAAAAACATATAGAAAAAAGAACAGTTCAGTAGAAAAGAACATATTTACGCATTGGTCATACGACCACCGAGATGGTCCCACTTCCCCAGCCTAGACCTACAAAACATGTACCATAGATAAAAGGTCACTTATACGTTATCATGAGTTGGTTTCCAAGTATACCATACAATACAGATCAAAGCTTGCGGGGGGCCTTAGCAGAATGAGGTAACCATAAGTTGAATTTATTATGATAGTCCGCTGTACGAGGTAGCATCACTGAATTTACCCTCTGGAGGCATCATTCTACAAATGTCCAGTACCATATTTTGAGGCATCAAAAAACATCGACCGATAAGGGTGAACATCTGGGAGTTATTTTAGTTTGGTCTTAAAAATCTATTCACAGGAAAATGCAGAACAAAACGGAAACGTCCACGGCGAGTATGACGGAGTTTACCCACCATACACAGAGCACAGTGATGTGATACAGGAAAATTATCAATTATACATATAATTATGTATTTATCTATCTCTTTCTCTACTATACCGGGTATCCCACATGCCACACCTCTCACTCGCTCCCTCTCCCTATCTCTCTCTCTCTATATATATCGCCCCTCATGCCCTTTGTTATTTTCTCTGCAATAATGTTGATAATATCCGAAAACCACTAAACATTTCAAATCCTTCCCGTTGCAGCCACCCATCCTTTACTTGTTGAAGGTGAAGTATTTTCCACACAAAAAAAGACTTAACAAAATCAAATGCTTGATGGCAAATCCTCTATTTCCATATATTACCACACTATTCCATTGTATTTTATATTGTATGCTTAAATATATGTCATCCTGATTTGGAAATAAAATATATTTATACAGAGATGTGACGTAGAGTGATTTACTCCATTATTGAAGGTCATACTTAATCTTCTAGACATCAAGGTACGTTTGCAACCATGTACCATCATGGACAATTCAGATAACTGAACTAGTGCTGGCATCGGTTTTTTTTATTGAGAAGAGAGACCATTTTGGGACACATCTTTCAAAATGACAATACCTGTTTTTGTTTTTACAATGCACTGCCCGATCCACACATTGTACGCTTTCTTCACCAGAACATGCTTAGATATCGACGTTCAGAAGAGATTGTTTTAACATATATTGAAGTTTGTTAGCCTTGCAAATATTCCAAATATTCTGTCGCCCAAACGCGGTAAATTCCAAAGAGCGTTCTCAATTATGATAGATTCCGAAAGTGGGAAATTTAGCTAATTCTAGTGATTGTAAGCGCCGTTATAGTGATTTAGCATTGATAAACTGGGTGTCGCTATCCAGTCTAACATTTGTTCACACAGTCTCTTTGTAATCTTACAGCACGTTGATATGCCATGCATAGACATCCGCTTTGCGAACTGAACACAAAGAATCGACTATCTGAATCAAACAATTTTATCACTGGAGTAACGAGTTGATTGTTCCATGCAAAAAAAGTTGACATTTCACGATATTGATGCAGTTATTGCAATTAAATATATTCCCAAAACACGACGACATATGCCGTTCCAGTCATTAGATCGTCCGGTGACAGACATGGGAGTGGTTGTTGCTTTTGTTGTTCTCCTAACGGTGTTCATATGGTGTCTTCGTAAGTACATTATCACTGGGGCTCAACGGTTCCTTCAGAATCGGACCTAATTCCTTTTATAATCGGACCTAACAAGACTTCCGTCCCGAATCGAATGTTAGTGGTTGGTACTTCGAAAAACAGGCTAATTACTACATGTAGTGCGATCTTTTTAACCGACTCGTTAAATTCATTGTGGAATCAGTTTGTAGTAAACACATGCACATTCATTTTGGCACCTAACGATGACTGACTCAAATGTTGTGCTAATCGTCGCCTTAATCAGTGAAGAATTTGCGGGGGGGGGGGGGGGTGAATCTATTCCAACTTCAGGCAATGTTTTCGAGTGAAAATAAAACTCTTTTGGCACAAAATCGAGTCAACCGTGATCTACGACTATTCGGACCAATGAAAAGGGTCGTCTGCATATGGTGTCTTGTTGTGATATAAAAATCCAAGTTTAAAAGTGTTGCATTGGATCCAACTTTGAATTTCCCGACCTGTAACCTGTGATAATTGAACGGCTCCGACTCTGATATAGCGATGTTGCTTTTATTGTCTCCTGTGGAGAACATCGCCGTTAACACTTCATCGTCTTCATTTTGCATCGTATTGGCGGATAAATCAAACAGCAATATCGAATCATCCAAGCTATGCATAGACCCAGCGATAGCAGGATATAATCTGAAAGTATAACTTTAAATAATATTTGAAATCAACTGGTTCTCCATGACATTTTTTGGATTTAGAACAGATTTGTAACCGACTTGTAACCAATATATATGAAGGAAATTTTGTTCTAGCACCCAATGATTTGGTTTTACAGGCCACCAGGAACCAACAATTGGCCGCTAACAACCAAACAAAAAATGCGGTGATAGATGGCCCAACGAACCGCGACACGTTGTTCCAGAGCGCCATTTTAGTTTTCAACGAAGTGGCAAACGTTCATCTTAATCATCATTTTAACTTTTTACTATGAAGTGGCGCGTGTCGCGAGTACAAAACCAGTTTCTGCATATATAGTACTAGCAGATGAGCCCGACGTTGTCCGGGCTATTCAAAAACCAAATTTCAAGTCGATAGCTCTACCCGTTTCCGAGATATGGTCTGCGCATGCGCGAAGCTGGCGTCGCACGGGCTCGGCGACCCGATAAAATTCGTATCCGGGGCAAGATACATTCACATACCAAATTTCAAGTCGATATCTCCACCCGTTTCCGAGATCTGGTCTGCGCATGCGCGAAGCTGGCGTCGCACGGGCTCGGCGACCCGATAAAATTCGTATCCGGGGCAAGATACATTCACATAGCAAATTTCAAGTAGATAGCTCTACCCGTTTCCGATATCTCGTCTGCGCATGCGCGAAGCGGGCGCCGCACGGGCTCGCCAATACGACAACGACGACCACCTGGTCAAACTACACACACGTACCAAGTTTCGTCCCGATCGGTCGAGAATCGTAGATTTGTATAAATGACATACATACAGACAAACATACAGACAGACAGACAAACAAACAGAGGTCTTCAAAATATATATGAGATTTGCTGCTTTTCTGTTGCTACAAAGAGAGATAACTCTAATCTGATATGCTCATATCCAACCTTGATGCATATCATGGGACTTTACTTATATTGAATTCAAGTTTTGAACTATTTGAATGTGAGACAGACTCTCGTGTTTGGATATTCAGATGGAACTTGGTTTAAATAACTCTTCAATAGTGGATTCAATAAGTGTCTGTTGTGTAATTGGTAATATATATGTGTTTAATCCATAGTTGGTCCACTAGCTCACATATAGATAACATTTGCTATTCAGGGAGTCTCAATGAAAACTCATTTGGTTCTTAATTTGATTCTCAAGGAAGAACCATTTGGGTTTTCATTTGGTTATGGAGGAAGAATCAACCTACTTGTTTACAAATTGGTTTCATCATTTGAAACTAATAATCTGATACAGAATTTCAGAACCAACTGGTTACAAATACGGGACAAATTTCAGAACCATTGGTTCTAGTATTTGGTTACGAGCGAAGACTCATTTAGTTAACTATGTTTCACACAAGTAACCAAAAGTCGTGTTCAGAACCTACTGGTTCACAAATTGATTCATCATAAGGAACCAAGACAAAAATCAGTTGGTTCTATATTGGTTCCTACTGGTCCAGATCCAACTGGTATCATGGCTACCAAGAACCAATGGTTCTCTACGTTGGTTGCAAATCCGGGACAAGCTGAAACATAATAAAACACAGTAAGGTTACAAATAATTATAAGAGTGTATGGAAAGTTCAAACAATTAGTGTAACACCATTATAATCATGTTCTACATAATATGTACATGTATTCATCAGATTAAGTGACATATACGATTAAACTGTTTCAGTGTATTAGTCTAGTCGTAATTCTCAGAAAAAACATTTCTAGAAGCATTTCCGCGGAAAAGTGTCAAACCAACTTTTTTACCATAATTCGAAGGTGCCGAACACGAATAGACTGCCTGTCGCCCGATTGGACGAACATATGGTTCAATAAAAGGCTTTTAAAATCTTCGTGTTTTCTTCGCTGGAGGGTTGTTGATACGGCACCGTACACCGTCATATATGGAATTAAGGGATTACAAGGAGTTTCCCCACATAACGGCGATCGCCATTTCATGAAAAATAATTGATCACGTGAATATTTTATTACTTAACTAGCAGGGATACCGGTGTCTAGAGAGTCGTTGCTACGTTTCTATGTCTCCCATGAATCGAATGGTCCTTAGATACATATATATCGAATATATATAAGATTATATTGTCAGTGGTGAATACTCTCAGTCGCAACAAGTCGCCCGGTTATGATAATATTTACAATGAGAATAATATGATCGTACGTGACACGTAACGGGGCAACCACACGCGGTGCTTCGTCGGATCTAGTTATGCGAAATTTGACCAGATTTGACCTTGAATTTACCGTTTTGAATGTCAATGTCAGGTCGGGGTTACGAGTTAAGCCGCCCAAAACACTGCCCGGACAAAAGTATCCCTAGCTATCGAATATCGTCGAAATCCGCCACTAATACCCGATTTGATCTTGAATCGACCATTTTGAAGATCAAGCATCACACTTTGACCCGTCCAAAACACTTCCCGGACAAACGTACACTTAGGTATCAAGTTTCGTCGAAATCCGTCCGGAAGTTTTCCCGGCCATAGCTAACAGACAAAAGTCACAAACTATACATTAGGTTTTAGCTGGGTACCTGTCTGACGGGCATGTGGGTGAGACGAAATTTGTTGGCATCCCCATCTACACCAACACCCCCAAAAAATGGTGGAAATCGGGCCAGTGGATACCCAGATACAGTTCAATGTCATTTAAAATATCAAGTTCACGCCGCACGGGCATCCGGGTGTGACGAAATTGCTCAGCGCCTGAAACTACCCCCACATACCAAATTTGGTGAAAATCGGCTCAGCGGAGAACTTGAGTTCAAGGTCATTTGAAGGTCAAGGTCACGCCGCACGGGCAAACGGATATACCCATGTTAGTCCTCAGGTCAAACTACATACCCGTACCAAGTTTCATCAAAATCGGTTAGCCGTTTCCGATTCCATCGCGGAAACACACACACACATACATACACACACACCCACACGCACAGACCACAAACTTTCTTCAAATATATAATAGATTCTTTATGGAGGTCAAGTTTAAATTGATATCGTACTCCCATGTTTCTGTTCGTCAGATACAGACTCGAGTATGTAGGAGCCTCAATACCGGTATATTTCTAAAGGATAGCTATAAAAGGCCTCTGCATATTGACATTAGCGCGTACATCGCAACACATATCTAGCAAAATGGCCCTTTAAGTGAGATGTCTTTCAACAGAGGTCAAGGTCATTTTATGGTCAAGGTCAAGGTCATATAAGCCCCCCACATCAACTTGACAACAAATTTGGTTGAGGCTTAATTCCAACTTCACCAACGAAGGCGACCCATGTTATGATGGACATATCATTTGACTTCCTCGCTGCCACCACTGCTCACAAATGATTTCAAATAATAAGCCGCGTTCCGATGTTGAGTGTGAATACCTGGCAGCCAGCCAATACTATTCGCGCGACATACAACCGTGAAAAAATCCCCCTTGTTAGGGTAGATTGGTTCAATCATTTATCTCGAAGGAATTGATAAGCCGCTGATATGTCTGTGAGGCCAAATCGTTGCGAGACGGGAACTTATTGAATGTGTTGTCCGCCTATTAGGGGGATTTTTCGCTGAGCAATTTGTCCGGAGGAAAATGACACGCAGCTAAGGCGGGATCGTTATTACAAAACACCATAAGTAAACATCGGCGCAACACACGATGTCGTGCTATACATTGTTGGAAAGGGTACATCCTTGGCTATTCAACTGTGGTAATTTGATTCTGAAGCAGGCACGTTTGCTTGTGCTATTTTCGCATATATCTTTTGCGAAAACGGTTATAAATGCAACCAAGTCTAGTATACTGATGTGAAATCAGTGTTTCCTGCGGAGACCAATTTTTTCTGGATTCTAGCCCACGACACCAAATGACGCAAATGACGTCATGGACCATGTCATGACGTCTTCGCTGATTTTATTCAGCTAACCAACGAAATTGGTCAAACGAAACTAATCTATAGGCCAAAATCACGTAGGAATTGTTCAGAAAAACTAAAGTTGTTAATTTTATAACCATCCCGTTGGTCCACTTCCGATTCTGTGTCACCGTTTCTTTTTGGGATATTATTGTTCCCATGATTCTATGCGAAAGCGAAGCGGAAGTCACGTGATTTTTAACCCATTTTTCTTGTCCGGATTTTCATCGCGTCGAAATGCTGTTTCATGGTATTGTAAAAATTAATGACGTCATTCACGCCTAAACATGAAAAGCAACAACGCGCCTGCGGCGCGTTGTGGTTGCTATTATATATGTTGGTGATTGTCTGCATGGCCTAAAGCATCTATGTATATATTTCTGATCGTTTTGTCATTATCACATTACATAAATCCGAAGCGCTTGTTCGACAGCTAAAGAGCCATAACTCTAATTCCTACATTATCAAATTGCTGGATAGTCTTACATGAATCAGGGCGCTAAATGTGTTCTAGAGTCGGGGAACGAGTGAAGGTGAAGGTAACTAAAGAATGACCTTCACCTAATACATGCGACACGTTATTAAACAGACAGATGATTTTATGAAGTATATACAAACAATATACAATGGTAGGTATTGGTGATACAGAAAATATGTAGTATTGGTTACAAAATATTCAAATGTGACATCATATAATATAATTATGTAGGTTATATCATAATAATAAGCAGTACATATTCCTGAGAAATCACGTAAATGGGAAACGAGATTTAGTGACTTGAGGAGAGCCTGAATATGTGTATGCAGAAGTTAACTATTCACTCCAGAAACGTATCGACTGGAGATGAAAGTTATTAAAGGATGACATCGCGTTTATTTGATTTGTACATCATATCTAAATAATTTAAACTCGTGAATGAATGGGGAAATGGCTTTTAGTGAGCGGGAAATTTATGTAACTAGCTGCTGTAGTTCTGAGTTTTTCCAGATCAAATTTGGCTGTGGGATAGCCCTGTCGTACACTTGGGGATTTATTTTAAAAAGTAAACACATGACCTATGATTTTTCTACCATTTTCGTGATCAACTGGTGTCAATCTAGCTGGGGAAACGTCACTGGTTTGGCCTGCAGGCTTCAATTCAGTGAATTTGGCCGAAACGTTAACACTGTCGCCTATGGGAAACCATTTAGTTCCGTGATTCCTACAGAATCGTATTGAGTTAGATGCACCGCACATCTTATTGGTTAATCCCCTACAGCACGGTATTCAACAACACATCAGTTCTACTGTGACTTATTATCTAAGGAAGGTGTACATTTTAATGCTGAAAGAAACCAAAACATTTACAGTTGCTTTCTAGATGTATGGAAAGACTTTGATATTGTTTGGATAGTCGGACTTATGTACAAACTGTATGAGAGGAGCCTAGCTTGTATTCCTTTCAAATTTGTAACCAATTGCTCTCTGATGTCTATTGTACTGTGAGATATAATTATGCTACATCTAGATTAATCAAAATTTATCAAGGAACAAGGCAGGGGGATTCTGCTCATCCAAAAAAGTCACATCGTCTACGTTGACGTACTGATACAATTAATATCAAAGTAGATATATGGCTTTCACGTAGAATCAATTAATTGTACCTCCCCACCCAAGCATATTACATACTACTTATCGATATGGGTGTGCATCACATGGGGTCTGTGACGCGCTCTGCTGCCCACCCCCCGTTTGTACTGCCATCACCCATATATACGCCTGCTTTACGTTAATGGCACAGTCGAAATTTCCCCAATTTATCGCACACATTTAGCCGATTTATCCGAGCAATGGTATCGAAATCGTCACGGGTGTGTTGGCGAAGGATCATCTTTCAGTCAAGCCCCTCAATTATATTCACAGCAGTCAATATTTTTTTATAATATTATAATTAAAAATCAATCAAACGATCAACTAACACACATAGCTCTCAGTGATTACTTGTGGACTAATAATTATTTTACTGATAAACATCAACACATATTCGTATCTATTTATATAACGACGAAAGAACAGGGTAATTATGAAGTATTTTTCATTTTGTTCTCTCTCATTTGTGACCTCATTAACATAGATATTAAACACTAACGTACGCCCAAGCTTATTAAACCAATCAGCGCACCAATATTCATATTCCAGATCGGGTCATATATAGTTTTGACACGTGTTTTCTCGCTGGTTCGCAGTTTATCTGAGCTGTAATCAAAAGCATTTGTCAAAACTATAGGATTAAGACCAATATTGTGCAAGACCAATAGTGTGCGTGAATCGTGAATTGTGAAAACACATGCCGATATGACCCATGTACCATCGCTATCCGGGCACACTGTACCGTGTGTAAACAATGCTTAACACAACTCGTCGCTTCAATTCCAGAATTGTCCTCGTGTGAGTGTGACTTGGGTGGGGTCAGATCATGTGAATCAATTTTGAGCGGCCTAACAGGAGAGTCCACAAAGACGGACATGTGCCGGTAAGTCAGACACTGTGGACATTTATACAGCTGTCAATCAAATAATTGTTAGCAGATATTTTCTACCAATCAGCGACTGAGTTTGTCGATTGCTGCATTGAGAATTCTTTGTGAACCGTATTCTTTTATATAACCCGCGGTTCATCGTTAAGATTGCCTATTTTGTACTGTAATGACTGGAGCTTCCTGACTTTTGGCGAAAACCCTGTGCCAATGCATTGCCTAACACTATTTACCTTGATCTTGTAAGCCAGTGCATTTTCTTATATATGCGAGGCTCCATATGGGTGACTTGCATATATATGAGAATGCACTAGCACATGGTCTTTAACGCTGCGCCAGCTCAGCTCACACCATGAAAGTGTTTTAAATTTTGAGTGCCAATCGACATATATTTCACAATTGAAGACATACAGAAGGTATGATCTCGGTATTATAGCATATCGTCAGCGCCGTAAAACTAATTGAACTGTTTATACAGACGCCTTGTCTCCTAGCAACCGTAAGCTCCTCCCACTAATGAATATGTGTGGAACACTCCATTTAGATGACGTAATCAGGAACGTGGTGACAGGGAGACACCTCATTACATTGACCAAAATGTTCAACAGTTGGACATTTTATGCCTTACATAACATTAGTTATAAATGTCAGACCAGATAGGTTGAAATTGTCACGATAGTATGATTTTCCAACCAGTATAATTATAGTGTGAAATGTGTATTTTTTTTTCAACCACAGCATGGGGGGGGGGGGGGGATTTTCCGGGCACGTATGCTGGGGTGGGTGGGTGGTCGATGGGACCAACAATTTTGTTTTCCGCAACTCCAATTTTGTTTCCTGCAAGTTTTTGACTGTTTTTGCAATGAGTTTGCCTTAAAACACCTTAGAATAAGAGAAATAATGTAATTCTAACTGCTAAACTGACTACAGGCAGTTATCGTGTCGTATTTGGTTGCAAATTTTGAAATCCAACATGGCCGCTGGCAGCCATGTTTTTTTGGCCGAATGACCCCAAAATGACTCATTCCTATTTACATGTCAATGTTAACATCCATGACAAATAGTATGCACAGAAATTCATATACAGCTGTGTACAGTGATTTCCCCCCGCAAATCTCTGTTTTAGTGTTAAAAGGGGGGTGGGTGTCCAAAAATGGTCGGAAAAAACTGCCGAAAACGGAAAACATTTTGGACGCGGGGGTGGGTGGATCCCAACAACGGTCGAAAGTAAAAAATCAGCATATGTGCCTGAAATCTTTTTCCGATCCCACCCCTGACCACAGTTGAAAATTTTCATACTTTTTATAAACTTTGTTGAGATACATGTATCACTTTAAAACAATTACAACCGTTTACAACCATGGAACGATTGTGTGCCGGCAAGTCAATAACTATTGAGGGAAGCAATCAGGTGTTCCGAATTGAAGGCACATGGACATAGCTAGGGGTAGGCGGGGTGTCCAATCTACAAAGAAACCCCCTAATTGACAAAACCGAAAGTCTCAAATCTGGAAAAATTTTGAGTTGGAATTTTCCAAGTGTTCCAACTGTTGCATATTTTCAAGCTAACACCGACTAAACCTGGTTAGCTATTTTCCAACTGATTGACGTTTTAGTCCAAAATTTGACGTCATCAAGCACATCAGATATTCAGCCATTGTGCTGTCGATAGAAATGGAGCGTATATGTCGTGTTGAGTTGAGAAAAGTGTCGCTCAACACTGATTTTTTTTTATCGAGTGCCGCAAGAATTTTAGTTTTTTTTATTGTGTTAATCTTGCCCACACAATTCGACGCCCGACATTTCAAAGTGGTATCTGAAGATGAACTGAGGATTTATTTCACCCAAAAGGTTACCACTCCACGGGTACTGAATGCTCGTAGTCATCTCGAGGCGCAAATAACTGTTGAATTATACTTTTATATGACTGATGCCGGATTGTGCAAACATGGTTGTCGACACCCAAGGAGGGATAAACATAGGTTGATAAATCCACCTACAGCTGTAATACGCACGCGATTAGATAGCAAATGATACCTAATCGGGGTTCAAGATTAGATTGCGATTGATATTCAATCATTAACACGTGCCACGAAATGTTAGGATTATATTGCGAAATGGGTGTCCTGAGTTAATCTGAAGGATAATAACTCTATATACATGTATAAAGTGTACACTTTGGCGGAATAACGGAGATTTATATGAAATATTCAACTTTGGTCGTACATAAGTCAAATTCTTCTCTTAGGTGGGTGAGCTTTGTTGAGTTAGGAAAACGCTCTTTAAAAGTGTTTACTGCGTTCTTTAAAACACCTCTTTACATATCCCCGTTATTCCGTTTAATCCTAACATCCAACCTAATATCGCATGACACGTCTTACTACGATTGCATATCAATGGCTATCTAAACGTGAATCCCGATTAGGTATCTTTCCTCTCTAATCGTGTGCATATTATGTTGATTTATCGACCTCTGTTATCACTCCTTCCATTTGGATGGTCAAATGAGCTACATGGTATGTCCGTGTAACGGATACAAGCTTTGTGTGCAATTCCAGAATACATGGGCAGTTCCATGACTGTATCCGATCGACTGTGTCGCGCCAGACAGGATGTGACGAATGGCTTGAACACGTCAGATCCGGAGATCAATTTCTCAGAGCGATCGGTTGCACAGATGTGAGTACATGTGGCAAATTAACACTACATTATATATCCCGACATTCGAAGAAAAGTGGGGGCGGTATACGGGAATGACTTTGCCATTCTGTCTTACTATATGTCCGTCCGTCCTGAGTGGCATATGTATTAGCCATGGGTTATCGGATCGGAATTTGGTGTGTTGGGTAGACAGCTTTATAACAAGGTGTTTTGGAAACGCAGCTTGTTCTTCGCTGTTTTCAGCACACATTTCATACCATACTCTTGCACCCGATTACATGGCGCAGTGATACCCACCACTGTTATTCCTGCCTCAAATTTGGTTTTTAATGGCGACATAACTTTAAGAACAATTTATGTATAACATAAACCTACAAAGGTCAAGTTGGATACCCTTTTCCCAAAACCTGGGTATACACAGCGCACCAAAATGTTGCGACAATGACTCAGTCTTCTACTACTTTACCACTCGAAGATATACATTCGGGTTTATAGTATCATCACAACGGCCAGTAGTATTTGAACAATTTAATGACATGTATTATAATAATATTATACCCGATAACATAACGCACATCCGGTTCCAAGTCCACTGGCTATCTTTCTTCTCACCTTGACGGCATGGTTTGGTTACAGTTGACGGACTGTCTTATATCGAGACAAGTTGTTTCAATTGCAACTGGTGACGTCTTTTGAGTGACTGCATAACCCCGACTCTCCAACAACGTGTTATCATCTGCATCGTCTTCGGGCGGTGTGGGGAGCCTTATATTCGCAACACCCTGGAAAGTGATGGATTGACAGGTTGTTGCCAATTTGATTACTTCCGCCATGGTTCTTTAGTTACTTCTGGGTTGTCCCTGACATGTCGTTATATAGCCCGGATCACTGGATGGTCGCTTGGCATTCAATGTACATGCTCATATTGCGACACATGGCACTCGACTCGATATCGCCAACACAGTACCGCATGGGCCCGTATTCGCCAACTGGTTTATATTATATATAATCCAGGTAATTTATATCGGGCGAAGCTGAACGCGAATCTATATGTGGTCGTCGATCGGATAGACATCGCTGCGGTGTGGGATTATTAAAGACATATTATGGACTTGTTCGGGTGCGTGAAACTGACAAGTTAGTACTTAGGCGCTATGTCAACCTAGGGAATGTATTATTCTACTAACGTCGCCGAAATGTTGAAAGAAATCGACAATACTACTCCACAGAAAACATCATCTGAACTACTGTCAATTGTAAATATTTACATCTCGATTCGGGACGCAGCTATCGGCGATAAACTGACACAAATGATTTCACCACCGAGAGTCCGTGAATTTAATTACTATATAAGAATGACTGTGTGTGTGTTGTCAATTTGGATTACTAATCGTAAAAATAACGACTTTTAGCAAGATTATTCTACATTTCTGGAGTGTTTTACATCACTTTAAATCAAGGGGATTTTACGGCGATCATTGATTGGCCACAATTGTCGAAGCCTTCTCAGCATGCGGAAGTTTACATGTTTAGTTCATTTCAATGACCAGTGTTGTGCACTTTTGTGCTGAGTTTATCCGGAGTGTTGGGAAGTAGTGTCCTTTGACAAATGGCATATCGGATAGATTGGGTCAATAATATCGATGAAAATGAGTGTCGCAAGCGCAATCAAAACGAATTAAACTACCCGGTTTCTAATATAAACACAGTTGGTGATTATACGAGTCCAGGACTCCTAGACCACACCTCACTGGATGCACCCTACGACAACCCGCCACATTATGGGATATTTTACGCATCGCAGTGGGACGCTAAAGGCATTCTATCCCGGGCCCACACGACACTTAGTTGAACCAGTTCCGCCGAATACCCAACGCACCGACACGACCGGTATATAGAGCATACAACAAAACCAATGTGCAAACAGTATAATCATACAAATCAAATATAACGATTGTGTGGTGCATATTCTAAAATCTTGGACATATCTGTTTTAGACATGATAGTTGTTGATGAGTCAGAATTAGTACTGTAGCTGTTCCTTTTTTATCTTTGTTACAGAAAATGGTGGACGATGACTCGGGGAGGATCCGATACCCGTGATCAAACGAACCAGCAGCCGTGGTATCAGTAGCAGGCGATCTATGCTCGGTATAACCCAACACACGGAGTATTAACATCTCGGCTTTTGTGGTATAGACCGGGATAGTTTCAGCCAGACAGCCGCCCGGAAAACTTGGAAAACATGGACCTTGAATTGTTTTGTCTATACATGTAGCTTTTAACTTTTAAGATAATTAAATGACATTGGTCATGTTTGAAAATTTGATCTAATTTGTGGGAAAGGGAGTGGCAAGTCCAATACAACAACATTGTGTGTATATGTGACCCGCCATATCAAATCCATCGTAAGTCGGGATATTTTTTACCCTGTGCCAATGCATTCTCTTATATATGCGAATCGACCATAGGTCGCCTCGCATATATAAGAGAATGCATTGGCCTAACAATTTTTTATCATTTTAAAAAAATAAATGTTTCTTACAATTTTTAGGACATAACATAAAAAACATCCATTAATTACCCTGCAGGGAGCCCCACACATATATAGAAGCATATAGAAGAGTGTCGTCTGCTCATGTTTGTCTGGGGCTCTGTATGGGTGAAATTATAAAATTGTTAAAGAATACAAGAAAAAATTAGTAAAATTGTAAAAAATTGTTAGGCCAATGCATTCTCTTATATATGCGAGGCGACCTATGGTCGACTCGCATATATAAGAGAATGCATTGGCACAGGGTAAAAACAAATCACGACTTACGACTGGATTTGATATGGCGGGTCACATATGTAGATGCCATGAATCTCTACTCTATCTAACGCCCGTATAGATCAGATTCCACCTGTACAAAACCTGGGAACTTGTTAATGTTCTGACCCCTTCTGACAGGGAACTTTATGACATTCAACAAAGAAGGCAGGGAATATATTTCTTTGTTTACATTTGTTCCTCGATAATCAACTTCAAAGTATGGGGTGGTCTCAGCTCGAAATTGCATATTTTTAGTGACTTGTGTGAGCCAGTGTCGCAAAAAACATTGAATTAATTGAAATTTCATGATTGTAAGTGGCGCAAAACAAAATCGCCCCCAAAGTTAACAGGTATTAACAAGAAATATATTCCCCGCGTTATCTTTCCGACTTTATAAGGTTCCCTGTAAACACTTCAAAATGTTCCAAGGTTTTATACTGGTGGAGTATGATCTCTACGTGCGTTAGCCAGAGTAGAGATTCATGGCATGATCTATAACATATGGTGCTGGTCATTTGCAGACTGTTGTCCACAGAGGCTAGCGTCACCAAATCCATCCTCTGGGGCCCCATTCTGCAGACCTAGTCATATATTTAATTTCCGAGGTGGTGAAGCTGGTGATGAGCACACATTGGGCACCTCGATTATTCATTGTGTCATCTGCCAATTTGGGGATATATATATTTATTTCTATCCTCCACCACACGAAGAGTTACAAGTAACATAACAAAAACATATAGAAAAAAGAACAGTTCAGTAGAAAAGAACATATTTACGCATTGGTCATACGACCACCGAGATGGTCCCACTTCCCCAGCCTAGACCTACAAAACATGTACCATAGATAAAAGGTCACTTATACGTTATCATGAGTTGGTTTCCAAGTATACCATACAATACAGATCAAAGCTTGCGGGGGGCCTTAGCAGAATGAGGTAACCATAAGTTGAATTTATTATGATAGTCCGCTGTACGAGGTAGCATCACTGAATTTACCCTCTGGAGGCATCATTCTACAAATGTCCAGTACCATATTTTGAGGCATCAAAAAACATCGACCGATAAGGGTGAACATCTGGGAGTTATTTTAGTTTGGTCTTAAAAATCTATTCACAGGAAAATGCAGAACAAAACGGAAACGTCCACGGCGAGTATGACGGAGTTTACCCACCATACACAGAGCACAGTGATGTGATACAGGAAAATTATCAATTATACATATAATTATGTATTTATCTATCTCTTTCTCTACTATACCGGGTATCCCACATGCCACACCTCTCACTCGCTCCCTCTCCCTATCTCTCTCTCTCTATATATATCGCCCCTCATGCCCTTTGTTATTTTCTCTGCAATAATGTTGATAATATCCGAAAACCACTAAACATTTCAAATCCTTCCCGTTGCAGCCACCCATCCTTTACTTGTTGAAGGTGAAGTATTTTCCACACAAAAAAAGACTTAACAAAATCAAATGCTTGATGGCAAATCCTCTATTTCCATATATTACCACACTATTCCATTGTATTTTATATTGTATGCTTAAATATATGTCATCCTGATTTGGAAATAAAATATATTTATACAGAGATGTGACGTAGAGTGATTTACTCCATTATTGAAGGTCATACTTAATCTTCTAGACATCAAGGTACGTTTGCAACCATGTACCATCATGGACAATTCAGATAACTGAACTAGTGCTGGCATCGGTTTTTTTTATTGAGAAGAGAGACCATTTTGGGACACATCTTTCAAAATGACAATACCTGTTTTTGTTTTTACAATGCACTGCCCGATCCACACATTGTACGCTTTCTTCACCAGAACATGCTTAGATATCGACGTTCAGAAGAGATTGTTTTAACATATATTGAAGTTTGTTAGCCTTGCAAATATTCCAAATATTCTGTCGCCCAAACGCGGTAAATTCCAAAGAGCGTTCTCAATTATGATAGATTCCGAAAGTGGGAAATTTAGCTAATTCTAGTGATTGTAAGCGCCGTTATAGTGATTTAGCATTGATAAACTGGGTGTCGCTATCCAGTCTAACATTTGTTCACACAGTCTCTTTGTAATCTTACAGCACGTTGATATGCCATGCATAGACATCCGCTTTGCGAACTGAACACAAAGAATCGACTATCTGAATCAAACAATTTTATCACTGGAGTAACGAGTTGATTGTTCCATGCAAAAAAAGTTGACATTTCACGATATTGATGCAGTTATTGCAATTAAATATATTCCCAAAACACGACGACATATGCCGTTCCAGTCATTAGATCGTCCGGTGACAGACATGGGAGTGGTTGTTGCTTTTGTTGTTCTCCTAACGGTGTTCATATGGTGTCTTCGTAAGTACATTATCACTGGGGCTCAACGGTTCCTTCAGAATCGGACCTAATTCCTTTTATAATCGGACCTAACAAGACTTCCGTCCCGAATCGAATGTTAGTGGTTGGTACTTCGAAAAACAGGCTAATTACTACATGTAGTGCGATCTTTTTAACCGACTCGTTAAATTCATTGTGGAATCAGTTTGTAGTAAACACATGCACATTCATTTTGGCACCTAACGATGACTGACTCAAATGTTGTGCTAATCGTCGCCTTAATCAGTGAAGAATTTGCGGGGGGGGGGTGAATCTATTCCAACTTCAGGCAATGTTTTCGAGTGAAAATAAAACTCTTTTGGCACAAAATCGAGTCAACCGTGATCTACGACTATTCGGACCAATGAAAAGGGTCGTCTGCATATGGTGTCTTGTTGTGATATAAAAATCCAAGTTTAAAAGTGTTGCATTGGATCCAACTTTGAATTTCCCGACCTGTAACCTGTGATAATTGAACGGCTCCGACTCTGATATAGCGATGTTGCTTTTATTGTCTCCTGTGGAGAACATCGCCGTTAACACTTCATCGTCTTCATTTTGCATCGTATTGGCGGATAAATCAAACAGCAATATCGAATCATCCAAGCTATGCATAGACCCAGCGATAGCAGGATATAATCTGAAAGTATAACTTTAAATAATATTTGAAATCAACTGGTTCTCCATGACATTTTTTGGATTTAGAACAGATTTGTAACCGACTTGTAACCAATATATATGAAGGAAATTTTGTTCTAGCACCCAATGATTTGGTTTTACAGGCCACCAGGAACCAACAATTGGCCGCTAACAACCAAACAAAAAATGCGGTGATAGATGGCCCAACGAACCGCGACACGTTGTTCCAGAGCGCCATTTTAGTTTTCAACGAAGTGGCAAACGTTCATCTTAATCATCATTTTAACTTTTTACTATGAAGTGGCGCGTGTCGCGAGTACAAAACCAGTTTATGCATATATAGTACTAGCAGATGAGCCCGACGTTGTCCGGGCTATTCAAAAACCAAATTTCAAGTCGATAGCTCTACCCGTTTCCGAGATATGGTCTGCGCATGCGCGAAGCTGGCGTCGCACGGGCTCGGCGACCCGATAAAATTCGTATCCGGGGCAAGATACATTCACATACCAAATTTCAAGTCGATATCTCCACCCGTTTCCGAGATCTGGTCTGCGCATGCGCGAAGCTGGCGTCGCACGGGCTCGGCGACCCGATAAAATTCGTATCCGGGGCAAGATACATTCACATAGCAAATTTCAAGTAGATAGCTCTACCCGTTTCCGATATCTCGTCTGCGCATGCGCGAAGCGGGCGCCGCACGGGCTCGCCAATACGACAACGACGACCACCTGGTCAAACTACACACACGTACCAAGTTTCGTCCCGATCGGTCGAGAATCGTAGATTTGTATAAATGACATACATACAGACAAACATACAGACAGACAGACAAACAAACAGAGGTCTTCAAAATATATATGAGATTTGCTGCTTTTCTGTTGCTACAAAGAGAGATAACTCTAATCTGATATGCTCATATCCAACCTTGATGCATATCATGGGACTTTACTTATATTGAATTCAAGTTTAGAACTATTTGAATGTGAGACAGACTCTCGTGTTTGGATATTCAGATGGAACTTGGTTTAAATAACTCTTCAATAGTGGATTCAATAAGTGTCTGTTGTGTAATTGGTAATATATATGTGTTTAATCCATAGTTGGTCCACTTGCTCACATATAGATAACATTTGCTATTCAGGGAGTCTCAATGAAAACTCATTTGGTTCTTAATTTGATTCTCAAGGAAGAACCATTTGGGTTTTCATTTGGTTATGGAGGAAGAATCAACCTACTTGTTTACAAATTGGTTTCATCATTTGAAACTAATAATCTGATACAGAATTTCAGAACCAACTGGTTACAAATACGGGACAAATTTCAGAACCATTGGTTCTAGTATTTGGTTACGAGCGAAGACTCATTTAGTTAACTATGTTTCACACAAGTAACCAAAAGTCGTGTTCAGAACCTACTGGTTCACAAATTGATTCATCATAAGGAACCAAGACAAAAATCAGTTGGTTCTATATTGGTTCCCACTGGTCCAGATCCAACTGGTATCATGGCTACCAAGAACCAATGGTTCTCTACGTTGGTTGCAAATCCGGGACAAGCTGAAACATAATAAAACACAGTAAGGTTACAAATAATTATAAGAGTGTATGGAAAGTTCAAACAATTAGTGTAACACCATTATAATCATGTTCTACATAATATGTACATGTATTCATCAGATTAAGTGACATATACGATTAAACTGTTTCAGTGTATTAGTCTAGTCGTAATTCTCAGAAAAAACATTTCTAGAAGCATTTCCGCGGAAAAGTGTCAAACCAACTTTTTTACCATAATTCGAAGGTGCCGAACACGAATAGACTGCCTGTCGCCCGATTGGACGAACATATGGTTCAATAAAAGGCTTTTAAAATCTTCGTGTTTTCTTCGCTGGAGGGTTGTTGATACGGCACCGTACACCGTCATATATGGAATTAAGGGATTACAAGGAGTTTCCCCACATAACGGCGATCGCCATTTCATGAAAAATAATTGATCACGTGAATATTTTATTACTTAACTAGCAGGGATACCGGTGTCTAGAGAGTCGTTGCTACGTTTCTATGTCTCCCATGAATCGAATGGTCCTTAGATACATATATATCGAATATATATAAGATTATATTGTCAGTGGTGAATACTCTCAGTCGCAACAAGTCGCCCGGTTATGATAATATTTACAATGAGAATAATATGATCGTACGTGACACGTAACGGGGCAACCACACGCGGTGCTTCGTCGGATCTAGTTATGCGAAATTTGACCAGATTTGACCTTGAATTTACCGTTTTGAATGTCAATGTCAGGTCGGGGTTACGAGTTAAGCCGCCCAAAACACTGCCCGGACAAAAGTATCCCTAGCTATCGAATATCGTCGAAATCCGCCACTAATACCCGATTTGATCTTGAATCGACCATTTTGAAGATCAAGCATCACACTTTGACCCGTCCAAAACACTTCCCGGACAAACGTACACTTAGGTATCAAGTTTCGTCGAAATCCGTCCGGAAGTTTTCCCGGCCATAGCTAACAGACAAAAGTCACAAACTATACATTAGGTTTTAGCTGGGTACCTGTCTGACGGGCATGTGGGTGAGACGAAATTTGTTGGCATCCCCATCTACACCAACACCCCCAAAAAATGGTGGAAATCGGGCCAGTGGATACCCAGATACAGTTCAATGTCATTTAAAATATCAAGTTCACGCCGCACGGGCATCCGGGTGTGACGAAATTGCTCAGCGCCTGAAACATACCAAATTTGGTGAAAATCGGCTCAGCGGAGAACTTGAGTTCAAGGTCATTTGAAGGTCAAGGTCACGCCGCACGGGCAAACGGATATACCCATGTTAGTCCTCAGGTCAAACTACATACCCGTACCAAGTTTCATCAAAATCGGTTAGCCGTTTCCGATTCCATCGCGGAAACACACACACACATACATACACACACACCCACACGCACAGACCACAAACTTTCTTCAAATATATAATAGATTCTTTATGGAGGTCAAGTTTAAATTGATATCGTACTCCCATGTTTCTGTTCGTCAGATACAGACTCGAGTATGTAGGAGCCTCAATACCGGTATATTTCTAAAGGATAGCTATAAAAGGCCTCTGCATATTGACATTAGCGCGTACATCGCAACACATATCTAGCAAAATGGCCCTTTAAGTGAGATGTCTTTCAACAGAGGTCAAGGTCATTTTATGGTCAAGGTCAAGGTCATATAAGCCCCCCACATCAACTTGACAACAAATTTGGTTGAGGCTTAATTCCAACTTCACCAACGAAGGCGACCCATGTTATGATGGACATATCATTTGACTTCCTCGCTGCCACCACTGCTCACAAATGATTTCAAATAATAAGCCGCGTTCCGATGTTGAGTGTGAATACCTGGCAGCCAGCCAATACTATTCGCGCGACATACAACCGTGAAAAAATCCCCCTTGTTAGGGTAGATTGGTTCAATCATTTATCTCGAAGGAATTGATAAGCCGCTGATATGTCTGTGAGGCCAAATCGTTGCGAGACGGGAACTTATTGAATGTGTTGTCCGCCTATTAGGGGGATTTTTCGCTGAGCAATTTGTCCGGAGGAAAATTACACGCAGCTAAGGCGGTATCGTTATTACAAAACACCATAAGTAAACATCGGCGCAACACACGATGTCGTGCTATACATTGTTGGAAAGGGTACATCCTTGGCTATTCAACTGTGGTAATTTGATTCTGAAGCAGGCACGTTTGCTTGTGCTATTTTCGCATATATCTTTTGCGAAAACGGTTATAAATGCAACCAAGTCTAGTATACTGATGTGAAATCAGTGTTTCCTGCGGAGACCAATTTTTTCTGGATTCTAGCCCACGACACCAAATGACGCAAATGACGTCATGGACCATGTCATGACGTCTTCGCTGATTTTATTCAGCTAACCAACGAAATTGGTCAAACGAAACTAATCTATAGGCCAAAATCACGTAGGAATTGTTCAGAAAAACTAAAGTTGTTAATTTTATAACCATCCCGTTGGTCCACTTCCGATTCTGTGTCACCGTTTCTTTTTGGGATATTATTGTTCCCATGATTCTATGCGAAAGCGAAGCGGAAGTCACGTGATTTTTAACCCATTTTTCTTGTCCGGATTTTCATCGCGTCGAAATGCTGTTTCATGGTATTGTAAAAATTAATGACGTCATTCACGCCTAAACATGAAAAGCAACAACGCGCCTGCGGCGCGTTGTGGTTGCTATTATATATGTTGGTGATTGTCTGCATGGCCTAAAGCATCTATGTATATATTTCTGATCGTTTTGTCATTATCACATTACATAAATCCGAAGCGCTTGTTCGACAGCTAAAGAGCCATAACTCTAATTCCTACATTATCAAATTGCTGGATAGTCTTACATGAATCAGGGCGCTAAATGTGTTCTAGAGTCGGGGAACGAGTGAAGGTGAAGGTAACTAAAGAATGACCTTCACCTAATACATGCGACACGTTATTAAACAGACAGATGATTTTATGAAGTATATACAAACAATATACAATGGTAGGTATTGGTGATACAGAAAATATGTAGTATTGGTTACAAAATATTCAAATGTGACATCATATAATATAATTATGTAGGTTATATCATAATAATAAGCAGTACATATTCCTGAGAAATCACGTAAATGGGAAACGAGATTTAGTGACTTGAGGAGAGCCTGAATATGTGTATGCAGAAGTTAACTATTCACTCCAGAAACGTATCGACTGGAGATGAAAGTTATTAAAGGATGACATCGCGTTTATTTGATTTGTACATCATATCTAAATAATTTAAACTCGTGAATGAATGGGGAAATGGCTTTTAGTGAGCGGGAAATTTATGTAACTAGCTGCTGTAGTTCTGAGTTTTTCCAGATCAAATTTGGCTGTGGGATAGCCCTGTCGTACACTTGGGGATTTATTTTAAAAAGTAAACACATGACCTATGATTTTTCTACCATTTTCGTGATCAACTGGTGTCAATCTAGCTGGGGAAACGTCACTGGTTTGGCCTGCAGGCTTCAATTCAGTGAATTTGGCCGAAACGTTAACACTGTCGACTATGGGAAACCATTTAGTTCCGTGATTCCTACAGAATCGTATTGAGTTAGATGCACCGCATATCTTATTGGTTAATCCCCTACAGCACGGTATTCAACAACACATCAGTTCTACTGTGACTTATTATCTAAGGAAGGTGTACATTTTAATGCTGAAAGAAACCAAAACATTTACAGTTGCTTTCTAGATGTATGGAAAGACTTTGATATTGTTTGGATAGTCGGACTTATGTACAAACTGTATGAGAGGAGCCTAGCTTGTATTCCTTTCAAATTTGTAACCAATTGCTCTCTGATGTCTATTGTACTGTGAGATATAATTATGCTACATCTAGATTAATCAAAATTTATCAAGGAACAAGGCAGGGGGATTCTGCTCATCCAAAAAAGTCACATCGTCTACGTTGACGTACTGATACAATTAATATCAAAGTAGATATATGGCTTTCACGTAGAATCAATTAATTGTACCTCCCCACCCAAGCATATTACATACTACTTATCGATATGGGTGTGCATCACATGGGGTCTGTGACGCGCTCTGCTGCCCATCCCCCGTTTGTACTGCCATCACCCATATATACGCCTGCTTTACGTTAATGGCACAGTCGAAATTTCCCCAATTTATCGCACACATTTAGCCGATTTATCCGAGCAATGGTATCGAAATCGTCACGGGTGTGTTGGCGAAGGATCATCTTTCAGTCAAGCCCCTCAATTATATTCACAGCAGTCAATATTTTTTTATAATATTATAATTAAAAATCAATCAAACGATCAACTAACACACATAGCTCTCAGTGATTACTTGTGGACTAATAATTATTTTACTGATAAACATCAACACATATTCGTATCTATTTATATAACGACGAAAGAACAGGGTAATTATGAAGTATTTTTCATTTTGTTCTCTCTCATTTGTGACCTCATTAACATAGATATTAAACACTAACGTACGCCCAAGCTTATTAAACCAATCAGCGCACCAATATTCATATTCCAGATCGGGTCATATATAGTTTTGACACGTGTTTTCTCGCTGGTTCGCAGTTTATCTGAGCTGTAATCGAAAGCATTTGTCAAAACTATAGGATTAAGACCAATATTGTGCAAGACCAATAGTGTGCGTGAATCGTGAATTGTGAAAACACATGCCGATATGACCCATGTACCATCGCTATCCGGGCACACTGTACCGTGTGTAAACAATGCTTAACACAACTCGTCGCTTCAATTCCAGAATTGTCCTCGTGTGAGTGTGACTTGGGTGGGGTCAGATCATGTGAATCAATTTTGAGCGGCCTAACAGGAGAGTCCACAAAGACGGACATGTGCCGGTAAGTCAGACACTGTGGACATTTATACAGCTGTCAATCAAATAATTGTTAGCAGATATTTTCTACCAATCAGCGACTGAGTTTGTCGATTGCTGCATTGAGAATTCTTTGTGAACCGTATTCTTTTATATAACCCGCGGTTCATCGTTAAGATTGCCTATTTTGTACTGTAATGACTGGAGCTTCCTGACTTTTGGCGAAAACCCTGTGCCAATGCATTGCCTAACACTATTTACCTTGATCTTGTAAGCCAGTGCATTTTCTTATATATGCGAGGCTCCATATGGGTGACTTGCATATATATGAGAATGCACTAGCACATGGTCTTTAACGCTGCGCCAGCTCAGCTCACACCATGAAAGTGTTTTAAATTTTGAGTGCCAATCGACATATATTTCACAATTGAAGACATACAGAAGGTATGATCTCGGTATTATAGCATATCGTCAGCGCCGTAAAACTAATTGAACTGTTTATACAGACGCCTTGTCTCCTAGCAACCGTAAGCTCCTCCCACTAATGAATATGTGTGGAACACTCCATTTAGATGACGTAATCAGGAACGTGGTGACAGGGAGACACCTCATTACATTGACCAAAATGTTCAACAGTTGGACATTTTATGCCTTACATAACATTAGTTATAAATGTCAGACCAGATAGGTTGAAATTGTCACGATAGTATGATTTTCCAACCAGTATAATTATAGTGTGAAATGTGTATTTTTTTTTCAACCACAGCATGGGGGGGGGGGGGGATTTTCCGGGCACGTATGCTGGGGTGGGTGGGTGGTCGATGGGACCAACAATTTTGTTTTCCGCAACTCCAATTTTGTTTCCTGCAAGTTTTTGACTGTTTTTGCAATGAGTTTGCCTTAAAACACCTTAGAATAAGAGAAATAATGTAATTCTAACTGCTAAACTGACTACAGGCAGTTATCGTGTCGTATTTGGTTGCAAATTTTGAAATCCAACATGGCCGCTGGCAGCCATGTTTTTTTGGCCGAATGACCCCAAAATGACTCATTCCTATTTACATGTCAATGTTAACATCCATGACAAATAGTATGCACAGAAATTCATATACAGCTGTGTACAGTGATTTCCCCCCGCAAATCTCTGTTTTAGTGTTAAAAGGGGGGTGGGTGTCCAAAAATGGTCGGAAAAAACTGCCGAAAACGGAAAACATTTTGGACGCGGGGGTGGGTGGATCCCAACAACGGTCGAAAGTAAAAAATCAGCATATGTGCCTGAAATCTTTTTCCGATCCCACCCCTGACCACAGTTGAAAATTTTCATACTTTTTATAAACTTTGTTGAGATACATGTATCACTTTAAAACAATTACAACCGTTTACAACCATGGAACGATTGTGTGCCGGCAAGTCAATAACTATTGAGGGAAGCAATCAGGTGTTCCGAATTGAAGGCACATGGACATAGCTAGGGGTAGGCGGGGTGTCCAATCTACAAAGAAACCCCCTAATTGACAAAACCGAAAGTCTCAAATCTGGAAAAATTTTGAGTTGGAATTTTCCAAGTGTTCCAACTGTTGCATATTTTCAAGCTAACACCGACTAAACCTGGTTAGCTATTTTCCAACTGATTGACGTTTTAGTCCAAAATTTGACGTCATCAAGCACATCAGATATTCAGCCATTGTGCTGTCGATAGAAATGGAGCGTATATGTCGTGTTGAGTTGAGAAAAGTGTCGCTCAACACTGATTTTTTTTTATCGAGTGCCGCAAGAATTTTAGTTTTTTTTATTGTGTTAATCTTGCCCACACAATTCGACGCCCGACATTTCAAAGTGGTATCTGAAGATGAACTGAGGATTTATTTCACCCAAAAGGTTACCACTCCACGGGTACTGAATGCTCGTAGTCATCTCGAGGCGCAAATAACTGTTGAATTATACTTTTATATGACTGATGCCGGATTGTGCAAACATGGTTGTCGACACCCAAGGAGGGATAAACATAGGTTGATAAATCCACCTACAGCTGTAATACGCACGCGATTAGATAGCAAATGATACCTAATCGGGGTTCAAGATTAGATTGCGATTGATATTCAATCATTAACACGTGCCACGAAATGTTAGGATTATATTGCGAAATGGGTGTCCTGAGTTAATCTGAAGGATAATAACTCTATATACATGTATAAAGTGTACACTTTGGCGGAATAACGGAGATTTATATGAAATATTCAACTTTGGTCGTACATAAGTCAAATTCTTCTCTTAGGTGGGTGAGCTTTGTTGAGTTAGGAAAACGCTCTTTAAAAGTGTTTACTGCGTTCTTTAAAACACCTCTTTACATATCCCCGTTATTCCGTTTAATCCTAACATCCAACCTAATATCGCATGACACGTCTTACTACGATTGCATATCAATGGCTATCTAAACGTGAATCCCGATTAGGTATCTTTCCTCTCTAATCGTGTGCATATTATGTTGATTTATCGACCTCTGTTATCACTCCTTCCATTTGGATGGTCAAATGAGCTACATGGTATGTCCGTGTAACGGATACAAGCTTTGTGTGCAATTCCAGAATACATGGGCAGTTCCATGACTGTATCCGATCGACTGTGTCGCGCCAGACAGGATGTGACGAATGGCTTGAACACGTCAGATCCGGAGATCAATTTCTCAGAGCGATCGGTTGCACAGATGTGAGTACATGTGGCAAATTAACACTACATTATATATCCCGACATTCGAAGAAAAGTGGGGGCGGTATACGGGAATGACTTTGCCATTCTGTCTTACTATATGTCCGTCCGTCCTGAGTGGCATATGTATTAGCCATGGGTTATCGGATCGGAATTTGGTGTGTTGGGTAGACAGCTTTATAACAAGGTGTTTTGGAAACGCAGCTTGTTCTTCGCTGTTTTCAGCACACATTTCATACCATACTCTTGCACCCGATTACATGGCGCAGTGATACCCACCACTGTTATTCCTGCCTCAAATTTGGTTTTTAATGGCGACATAACTTTAAGAACAATTTATGTATAACATAAACCTACAAAGGTCAAGTTGGATACCCTTTTCCCAAAACCTGGGTATACACAGCGCACCAAAATGTTGCGACAATGACTCAGTCTTCTACTACTTTACCACTCGAAGATATACATTCGGGTTTATAGTATCATCACAACGGCCAGTAGTATTTGAACAATTTAATGACATGTATTATAATAATATTATACCCGATAACATAACGCACATCCGGTTCCAAGTCCACTGGCTATCTTTCTTCTCACCTTGACGGCATGGTTTGGTTACAGTTGACGGACTGTCTTATATCGAGACAAGTTGTTTCAATTGCAACTGGTGACGTCTTTTGAGTGACTGCATAACCCCGACTCTCCAACAACGTGTTATCATCTGCATCGTCTTCGGGCGGTGTGGGGAGCCTTATATTCGCAACACCCTGGAAAGTGATGGATTGACAGGTTGTTGCCAATTTGATTACTTCCGCCATGGTTCTTTAGTTACTTCTGGGTTGTCCCTGACATGTCGTTATATAGCCCGGATCACTGGATGGTCGCTTGGCATTCAATGTACATGCTCATATTGCGACACATGGCACTCGACTCGATATCGCCAACACAGTACCGCATGGGCCCGTATTCGCCAACTGGTTTATATTATATATAATCCAGGTAATTTATATCGGGCGAAGCTGAACGCGAATCTATATGTGGTCGTCGATCGGATAGACATCGCTGCGGTGTGGGATTATTAAAGACATATTATGGACTTGTTCGGGTGCGTGAAACTGACAAGTTAGTACTTAGGCGCTATGTCAACCTAGGGAATGTATTATTCTACTAACGTCGCCGAAATGTTGAAAGAAATCGACAATACTACTCCACAGAAAACATCATCTGAACTACTGTCAATTGTAAATATTTACATCTCGATTCGGGACGCAGCTATCGGCGATAAACTGACACAAATGATTTCACCACCGAGAGTCCGTGAATTTAATTACTATATAAGAATGACTGTGTGTGTGTTGTCAATTTGGATTACTAATCGTAAAAATAACGACTTTTAGCAAGATTATTCTACATTTCTGGAGTGTTTTACATCACTTTAAATCAAGGGGATTTTACGGCGATCATTGATTGGCCACAATTGTCGAAGCCTTCTCAGCATGCGGAAGTTTACATGTTTAGTTCATTTCAATGACCAGTGTTGTGCACTTTTGTGCTGAGTTTATCCGGAGTGTTGGGAAGTAGTGTCCTTTGACAAATGGCATATCGGATAGATTGGGTCAATAATATCGATGAAAATGAGTGTCGCAAGCGCAATCAAAACGAATTAAACTACCCGGTTTCTAATATAAACACAGTTGGTGATTATACGAGTCCAGGACTCCTAGACCACACCTCACTGGATGCACCCTACGACAACCCGCCACATTATGGGATATTTTACGCATCGCAGTGGGACGCTAAAGGCATTCTATCCCGGGCCCACACGACACTTAGTTGAACCAGTTCCGCCGAATACCCAACGCACCGACACGACCGGTATATAGAGCATACAACAAAACCAATGTGCAAACAGTATAATCATACAAATCAAATATAACGATTGTGTGGTGCATATTCTAAAATCTTGGACATATCTGTTTTAGACATGATAGTTGTTGATGAGTCAGAATTAGTACTGTAGCTGTTCCTTTTTTATCTTTGTTACAGAAAATGGTGGACGATGACTCGGGGAGGATCCGATACCCGTGATCAAACGAACCAGCAGCCGTGGTATCAGTAGCAGGCGATCTATGCTCGGTATAACCCAACACACGGAGTATTAACATCTCGGCTTTTGTGGTATAGACCGGGATAGTTTCAGCCAGACAGCCGCCCGGAAAACTTGGAAAACATGGACCTTGAATTGTTTTGTCTATACATGTAGCTTTTAACTTTTAAGATAATTAAATGACATTGGTCATGTTTGAAAATTTGATCTAATTTGTGGGAAAGGGAGTGGCAAGTCCAATACAACAACATTGTGTGTATATGTGACCCGCCATATCAAATCCATCGTAAGTCGGGATATTTTTTACCCTGTGCCAATGCATTCTCTTATATATGCGAATCGACCATAGGTCGCCTCGCATATATAAGAGAATGCATTGGCCTAACAATTTTTTATCATTTTAAAAAAATAAATGTTTCTTACAATTTTTAGGACATAACATAAAAAACATCCATTAATTACCCTGCAGGGAGCCCCACACATATATAGAAGCATATAGAAGAGTGTCGTCTGCTCATGTTTGTCTGGGGCTCTGTATGGGTGAAATTATAAAATTGTTAAAGAATACAAGAAAAAATTAGTAAAATTGTAAAAAATTGTTAGGCCAATGCATTCTCTTATATATGCGAGGCGACCTATGGTCGACTCGCATATATAAGAGAATGCATTGGCACAGGGTAAAAACAAATCACGACTTACGACTGGATTTGATATGGCGGGTCACATATGTAGATGCCATGAATCTCTACTCTATCTAACGCCCGTATAGATCAGATTCCACCTGTACAAAACCTGGGAACTTGTTAATGTTCTGACCCCTTCTGACAGGGAACTTTATGACATTCAACAAAGAAGGCAGGGAATATATTTCTTTGTTTACATTTGTTCCTCGATAATCAACTTCAAAGTATGGGGTGGTCTCAGCTCGAAATTGCATATTTTTAGTGACTTGTGTGAGCCAGTGTCGCAAAAAACATTGAATTAATTGAAATTTCATGATTGTAAGTGGCGCAAAACAAAATCGCCCCCAAAGTTAACAGGTATTAACAAGAAATATATTCCCCGCGTTATCTTTCCGACTTTATAAGGTTCCCTGTAAACACTTCAAAATGTTCCAAGGTTTTATACTGGTGGAGTATGATCTCTACGTGCGTTAGCCAGAGTAGAGATTCATGGCATGATCTATAACATATGGTGCTGGTCATTTGCAGACTGTTGTCCACAGAGGCTAGCGTCACCAAATCCATCCTCTGGGGCCCCATTCTGCAGACCTAGTCATATATTTAATTTCCGAGGTGGTGAAGCTGGTGATGAGCACACATTGGGCACCTCGATTATTCATTGTGTCATCTGCCAATTTGGGGATATATATATTTATTTCTATCCTCCACCACACGAAGAGTTACAAGTAACATAACAAAAACATATAGAAAAAAGAACAGTTCAGTAGAAAAGAACATATTTACGCATTGGTCATACGACCACCGAGATGGTCCCACTTCCCCAGCCTAGACCTACAAAACATGTACCATAGATAAAAGGTCACTTATACGTTATCATGAGTTGGTTTCCAAGTATACCATACAATACAGATCAAAGCTTGCGGGGGGCCTTAGCAGAATGAGGTAACCATAAGTTGAATTTATTATGATAGTCCGCTGTACGAGGTAGCATCACTGAATTTACCCTCTGGAGGCATCATTCTACAAATGTCCAGTACCATATTTTGAGGCATCAAAAAACATCGACCGATAAGGGTGAACATCTGGGAGTTATTTTAGTTTGGTCTTAAAAATCTATTCACAGGAAAATGCAGAACAAAACGGAAACGTCCACGGCGAGTATGACGGAGTTTACCCACCATACACAGAGCACAGTGATGTGATACAGGAAAATTATCAATTATACATATAATTATGTATTTATCTATCTCTTTCTCTACTATACCGGGTATCCCACATGCCACACCTCTCACTCGCTCCCTCTCCCTATCTCTCTCTCTCTATATATATCGCCCCTCATGCCCTTTGTTATTTTCTCTGCAATAATGTTGATAATATCCGAAAACCACTAAACATTTCAAATCCTTCCCGTTGCAGCCACCCATCCTTTACTTGTTGAAGGTGAAGTATTTTCCACACAAAAAAAGACTTAACAAAATCAAATGCTTGATGGCAAATCCTCTATTTCCATATATTACCACACTATTCCATTGTATTTTATATTGTATGCTTAAATATATGTCATCCTGATTTGGAAATAAAATATATTTATACAGAGATGTGACGTAGAGTGATTTACTCCATTATTGAAGGTCATACTTAATCTTCTAGACATCAAGGTACGTTTGCAACCATGTACCATCATGGACAATTCAGATAACTGAACTAGTGCTGGCATCGGTTTTTTTTATTGAGAAGAGAGACCATTTTGGGACACATCTTTCAAAATGACAATACCTGTTTTTGTTTTTACAATGCACTGCCCGATCCACACATTGTACGCTTTCTTCACCAGAACATGCTTAGATATCGACGTTCAGAAGAGATTGTTTTAACATATATTGAAGTTTGTTAGCCTTGCAAATATTCCAAATATTCTGTCGCCCAAACGCGGTAAATTCCAAAGAGCGTTCTCAATTATGATAGATTCCGAAAGTGGGAAATTTAGCTAATTCTAGTGATTGTAAGCGCCGTTATAGTGATTTAGCATTGATAAACTGGGTGTCGCTATCCAGTCTAACATTTGTTCACACAGTCTCTTTGTAATCTTACAGCACGTTGATATGCCATGCATAGACATCCGCTTTGCGAACTGAACACAAAGAATCGACTATCTGAATCAAACAATTTTATCACTGGAGTAACGAGTTGATTGTTCCATGCAAAAAAAGTTGACATTTCACGATATTGATGCAGTTATTGCAATTAAATATATTCCCAAAACACGACGACATATGCCGTTCCAGTCATTAGATCGTCCGGTGACAGACATGGGAGTGGTTGTTGCTTTTGTTGTTCTCCTAACGGTGTTCATATGGTGTCTTCGTAAGTACATTATCACTGGGGCTCAACGGTTCCTTCAGAATCGGACCTAATTCCTTTTATAATCGGACCTAACAAGACTTCCGTCCCGAATCGAATGTTAGTGGTTGGTACTTCGAAAAACAGGCTAATTACTACATGTAGTGCGATCTTTTTAACCGACTCGTTAAATTCATTGTGGAATCAGTTTGTAGTAAACACATGCACATTCATTTTGGCACCTAACGATGACTGACTCAAATGTTGTGCTAATCGTCGCCTTAATCAGTGAAGAATTTGCGGGGGGGGGGTGAATCTATTCCAACTTCAGGCAATGTTTTCGAGTGAAAATAAAACTCTTTTGGCACAAAATCGAGTCAACCGTGATCTACGACTATTCGGACCAATGAAAAGGGTCGTCTGCATATGGTGTCTTGTTGTGATATAAAAATCCAAGTTTAAAAGTGTTGCATTGGATCCAACTTTGAATTTCCCGACCTGTAACCTGTGATAATTGAACGGCTCCGACTCTGATATAGCGATGTTGCTTTTATTGTCTCCTGTGGAGAACATCGCCGTTAACACTTCATCGTCTTCATTTTGCATCGTATTGGCGGATAAATCAAACAGCAATATCGAATCATCCAAGCTATGCATAGACCCAGCGATAGCAGGATATAATCTGAAAGTATAACTTTAAATAATATTTGAAATCAACTGGTTCTCCATGACATTTTTTGGATTTAGAACAGATTTGTAACCGACTTGTAACCAATATATATGAAGGAAATTTTGTTCTAGCACCCAATGATTTGGTTTTACAGGCCACCAGGAACCAACAATTGGCCGCTAACAACCAAACAAAAAATGCGGTGATAGATGGCCCAACGAACCGCGACACGTTGTTCCAGAGCGCCATTTTAGTTTTCAACGAAGTGGCAAACGTTCATCTTAATCATCATTTTAACTTTTTACTATGAAGTGGCGCGTGTCGCGAGTACAAAACCAGTTTATGCATATATAGTACTAGCAGATGAGCCCGACGTTGTCCGGGCTATTCAAAAACCAAATTTCAAGTCGATAGCTCTACCCGTTTCCGAGATATGGTCTGCGCATGCGCGAAGCTGGCGTCGCACGGGCTCGGCGACCCGATAAAATTCGTATCCGGGGCAAGATACATTCACATACCAAATTTCAAGTCGATATCTCCACCCGTTTCCGAGATCTGGTCTGCGCATGCGCGAAGCTGGCGTCGCACGGGCTCGGCGACCCGATAAAATTCGTATCCGGGGCAAGATACATTCACATAGCAAATTTCAAGTAGATAGCTCTACCCGTTTCCGATATCTCGTCTGCGCATGCGCGAAGCGGGCGCCGCACGGGCTCGCCAATACGACAACGACGACCACCTGGTCAAACTACACACACGTACCAAGTTTCGTCCCGATCGGTCGAGAATCGTAGATTTGTATAAATGACATACATACAGACAAACATACAGACAGACAGACAAACAAACAGAGGTCTTCAAAATATATATGAGATTTGCTGCTTTTCTGTTGCTACAAAGAGAGATAACTCTAATCTGATATGCTCATATCCAACCTTGATGCATATCATGGGACTTTACTTATATTGAATTCAAGTTTAGAACTATTTGAATGTGAGACAGACTCTCGTGTTTGGATATTCAGATGGAACTTGGTTTAAATAACTCTTCAATAGTGGATTCAATAAGTGTCTGTTGTGTAATTGGTAATATATATGTGTTTAATCCATAGTTGGTCCACTTGCTCACATATAGATAACATTTGCTATTCAGGGAGTCTCAATGAAAACTCATTTGGTTCTTAATTTGATTCTCAAGGAAGAACCATTTGGGTTTTCATTTGGTTATGGAGGAAGAATCAACCTACTTGTTTACAAATTGGTTTCATCATTTGAAACTAATAATCTGATACAGAATTTCAGAACCAACTGGTTACAAATACGGGACAAATTTCAGAACCATTGGTTCTAGTATTTGGTTACGAGCGAAGACTCATTTAGTTAACTATGTTTCACACAAGTAACCAAAAGTCGTGTTCAGAACCTACTGGTTCACAAATTGATTCATCATAAGGAACCAAGACAAAAATCAGTTGGTTCTATATTGGTTCCCACTGGTCCAGATCCAACTGGTATCATGGCTACCAAGAACCAATGGTTCTCTACGTTGGTTGCAAATCCGGGACAAGCTGAAACATAATAAAACACAGTAAGGTTACAAATAATTATAAGAGTGTATGGAAAGTTCAAACAATTAGTGTAACACCATTATAATCATGTTCTACATAATATGTACATGTATTCATCAGATTAAGTGACATATACGATTAAACTGTTTCAGTGTATTAGTCTAGTCGTAATTCTCAGAAAAAACATTTCTAGAAGCATTTCCGCGGAAAAGTGTCAAACCAACTTTTTTACCATAATTCGAAGGTGCCGAACACGAATAGACTGCCTGTCGCCCGATTGGACGAACATATGGTTCAATAAAAGGCTTTTAAAATCTTCGTGTTTTCTTCGCTGGAGGGTTGTTGATACGGCACCGTACACCGTCATATATGGAATTAAGGGATTACAAGGAGTTTCCCCACATAACGGCGATCGCCATTTCATGAAAAATAATTGATCACGTGAATATTTTATTACTTAACTAGCAGGGATACCGGTGTCTAGAGAGTCGTTGCTACGTTTCTATGTCTCCCATGAATCGAATGGTCCTTAGATACATATATATCGAATATATATAAGATTATATTGTCAGTGGTGAATACTCTCAGTCGCAACAAGTCGCCCGGTTATGATAATATTTACAATGAGAATAATATGATCGTACGTGACACGTAACGGGGCAACCACACGCGGTGCTTCGTCGGATCTAGTTATGCGAAATTTGACCAGATTTGACCTTGAATTTACCGTTTTGAATGTCAATGTCAGGTCGGGGTTACGAGTTAAGCCGCCCAAAACACTGCCCGGACAAAAGTATCCCTAGCTATCGAATATCGTCGAAATCCGCCACTAATACCCGATTTGATCTTGAATCGACCATTTTGAAGATCAAGCATCACACTTTGACCCGTCCAAAACACTTCCCGGACAAACGTACACTTAGGTATCAAGTTTCGTCGAAATCCGTCCGGAAGTTTTCCCGGCCATAGCTAACAGACAAAAGTCACAAACTATACATTAGGTTTTAGCTGGGTACCTGTCTGACGGGCATGTGGGTGAGACGAAATTTGTTGGCATCCCCATCTACACCAACACCCCCAAAAAATGGTGGAAATCGGGCCAGTGGATACCCAGATACAGTTCAATGTCATTTAAAATATCAAGTTCACGCCGCACGGGCATCCGGGTGTGACGAAATTGCTCAGCGCCTGAAACATACCAAATTTGGTGAAAATCGGCTCAGCGGAGAACTTGAGTTCAAGGTCATTTGAAGGTCAAGGTCACGCCGCACGGGCAAACGGATATACCCATGTTAGTCCTCAGGTCAAACTACATACCCGTACCAAGTTTCATCAAAATCGGTTAGCCGTTTCCGATTCCATCGCGGAAACACACACACACATACATACACACACACCCACACGCACAGACCACAAACTTTCTTCAAATATATAATAGATTCTTTATGGAGGTCAAGTTTAAATTGATATCGTACTCCCATGTTTCTGTTCGTCAGATACAGACTCGAGTATGTAGGAGCCTCAATACCGGTATATTTCTAAAGGATAGCTATAAAAGGCCTCTGCATATTGACATTAGCGCGTACATCGCAACACATATCTAGCAAAATGGCCCTTTAAGTGAGATGTCTTTCAACAGAGGTCAAGGTCATTTTATGGTCAAGGTCAAGGTCATATAAGCCCCCCACATCAACTTGACAACAAATTTGGTTGAGGCTTAATTCCAACTTCACCAACGAAGGCGACCCATGTTATGATGGACATATCATTTGACTTCCTCGCTGCCACCACTGCTCACAAATGATTTCAAATAATAAGCCGCGTTCCGATGTTGAGTGTGAATACCTGGCAGCCAGCCAATACTATTCGCGCGACATACAACCGTGAAAAAATCCCCCTTGTTAGGGTAGATTGGTTCAATCATTTATCTCGAAGGAATTGATAAGCCGCTGATATGTCTGTGAGGCCAAATCGTTGCGAGACGGGAACTTATTGAATGTGTTGTCCGCCTATTAGGGGGATTTTTCGCTGAGCAATTTGTCCGGAGGAAAATTACACGCAGCTAAGGCGGTATCGTTATTACAAAACACCATAAGTAAACATCGGCGCAACACACGATGTCGTGCTATACATTGTTGGAAAGGGTACATCCTTGGCTATTCAACTGTGGTAATTTGATTCTGAAGCAGGCACGTTTGCTTGTGCTATTTTCGCATATATCTTTTGCGAAAACGGTTATAAATGCAACCAAGTCTAGTATACTGATGTGAAATCAGTGTTTCCTGCGGAGACCAATTTTTTCTGGATTCTAGCCCACGACACCAAATGACGCAAATGACGTCATGGACCATGTCATGACGTCTTCGCTGATTTTATTCAGCTAACCAACGAAATTGGTCAAACGAAACTAATCTATAGGCCAAAATCACGTAGGAATTGTTCAGAAAAACTAAAGTTGTTAATTTTATAACCATCCCGTTGGTCCACTTCCGATTCTGTGTCACCGTTTCTTTTTGGGATATTATTGTTCCCATGATTCTATGCGAAAGCGAAGCGGAAGTCACGTGATTTTTAACCCATTTTTCTTGTCCGGATTTTCATCGCGTCGAAATGCTGTTTCATGGTATTGTAAAAATTAATGACGTCATTCACGCCTAAACATGAAAAGCAACAACGCGCCTGCGGCGCGTTGTGGTTGCTATTATATATGTTGGTGATTGTCTGCATGGCCTAAAGCATCTATGTATATATTTCTGATCGTTTTGTCATTATCACATTACATAAATCCGAAGCGCTTGTTCGACAGCTAAAGAGCCATAACTCTAATTCCTACATTATCAAATTGCTGGATAGTCTTACATGAATCAGGGCGCTAAATGTGTTCTAGAGTCGGGGAACGAGTGAAGGTGAAGGTAACTAAAGAATGACCTTCACCTAATACATGCGACACGTTATTAAACAGACAGATGATTTTATGAAGTATATACAAACAATATACAATGGTAGGTATTGGTGATACAGAAAATATGTAGTATTGGTTACAAAATATTCAAATGTGACATCATATAATATAATTATGTAGGTTATATCATAATAATAAGCAGTACATATTCCTGAGAAATCACGTAAATGGGAAACGAGATTTAGTGACTTGAGGAGAGCCTGAATATGTGTATGCAGAAGTTAACTATTCACTCCAGAAACGTATCGACTGGAGATGAAAGTTATTAAAGGATGACATCGCGTTTATTTGATTTGTACATCATATCTAAATAATTTAAACTCGTGAATGAATGGGGAAATGGCTTTTAGTGAGCGGGAAATTTATGTAACTAGCTGCTGTAGTTCTGAGTTTTTCCAGATCAAATTTGGCTGTGGGATAGCCCTGTCGTACACTTGGGGATTTATTTTAAAAAGTAAACACATGACCTATGATTTTTCTACCATTTTCGTGATCAACTGGTGTCAATCTAGCTGGGGAAACGTCACTGGTTTGGCCTGCAGGCTTCAATTCAGTGAATTTGGCCGAAACGTTAACACTGTCGACTATGGGAAACCATTTAGTTCCGTGATTCCTACAGAATCGTATTGAGTTAGATGCACCGCATATCTTATTGGTTAATCCCCTACAGCACGGTATTCAACAACACATCAGTTCTACTGTGACTTATTATCTAAGGAAGGTGTACATTTTAATGCTGAAAGAAACCAAAACATTTACAGTTGCTTTCTAGATGTATGGAAAGACTTTGATATTGTTTGGATAGTCGGACTTATGTACAAACTGTATGAGAGGAGCCTAGCTTGTATTCCTTTCAAATTTGTAACCAATTGCTCTCTGATGTCTATTGTACTGTGAGATATAATTATGCTACATCTAGATTAATCAAAATTTATCAAGGAACAAGGCAGGGGGATTCTGCTCATCCAAAAAAGTCACATCGTCTACGTTGACGTACTGATACAATTAATATCAAAGTAGATATATGGCTTTCACGTAGAATCAATTAATTGTACCTCCCCACCCAAGCATATTACATACTACTTATCGATATGGGTGTGCATCACATGGGGTCTGTGACGCGCTCTGCTGCCCATCCCCCGTTTGTACTGCCATCACCCATATATACGCCTGCTTTACGTTAATGGCACAGTCGAAATTTCCCCAATTTATCGCACACATTTAGCCGATTTATCCGAGCAATGGTATCGAAATCGTCACGGGTGTGTTGGCGAAGGATCATCTTTCAGTCAAGCCCCTCAATTATATTCACAGCAGTCAATATTTTTTTATAATATTATAATTAAAAATCAATCAAACGATCAACTAACACACATAGCTCTCAGTGATTACTTGTGGACTAATAATTATTTTACTGATAAACATCAACACATATTCGTATCTATTTATATAACGACGAAAGAACAGGGTAATTATGAAGTATTTTTCATTTTGTTCTCTCTCATTTGTGACCTCATTAACATAGATATTAAACACTAACGTACGCCCAAGCTTATTAAACCAATCAGCGCACCAATATTCATATTCCAGATCGGGTCATATATAGTTTTGACACGTGTTTTCTCGCTGGTTCGCAGTTTATCTGAGCTGTAATCGAAAGCATTTGTCAAAACTATAGGATTAAGACCAATATTGTGCAAGACCAATAGTGTGCGTGAATCGTGAATTGTGAAAACACATGCCGATATGACCCATGTACCATCGCTATCCGGGCACACTGTACCGTGTGTAAACAATGCTTAACACAACTCGTCGCTTCAATTCCAGAATTGTCCTCGTGTGAGTGTGACTTGGGTGGGGTCAGATCATGTGAATCAATTTTGAGCGGCCTAACAGGAGAGTCCACAAAGACGGACATGTGCCGGTAAGTCAGACACTGTGGACATTTATACAGCTGTCAATCAAATAATTGTTAGCAGATATTTTCTACCAATCAGCGACTGAGTTTGTCGATTGCTGCATTGAGAATTCTTTGTGAACCGTATTCTTTTATATAACCCGCGGTTCATCGTTAAGATTGCCTATTTTGTACTGTAATGACTGGAGCTTCCTGACTTTTGGCGAAAACCCTGTGCCAATGCATTGCCTAACACTATTTACCTTGATCTTGTAAGCCAGTGCATTTTCTTATATATGCGAGGCTCCATATGGGTGACTTGCATATATATGAGAATGCACTAGCACATGGTCTTTAACGCTGCGCCAGCTCAGCTCACACCATGAAAGTGTTTTAAATTTTGAGTGCCAATCGACATATATTTCACAATTGAAGACATACAGAAGGTATGATCTCGGTATTATAGCATATCGTCAGCGCCGTAAAACTAATTGAACTGTTTATACAGACGCCTTGTCTCCTAGCAACCGTAAGCTCCTCCCACTAATGAATATGTGTGGAACACTCCATTTAGATGACGTAATCAGGAACGTGGTGACAGGGAGACACCTCATTACATTGACCAAAATGTTCAACAGTTGGACATTTTATGCCTTACATAACATTAGTTATAAATGTCAGACCAGATAGGTTGAAATTGTCACGATAGTATGATTTTCCAACCAGTATAATTATAGTGTGAAATGTGTATTTTTTTTTCAACCACAGCATGGGGGGGGGGGGGGATTTTCCGGGCACGTATGCTGGGGTGGGTGGGTGGTCGATGGGACCAACAATTTTGTTTTCCGCAACTCCAATTTTGTTTCCTGCAAGTTTTTGACTGTTTTTGCAATGAGTTTGCCTTAAAACACCTTAGAATAAGAGAAATAATGTAATTCTAACTGCTAAACTGACTACAGGCAGTTATCGTGTCGTATTTGGTTGCAAATTTTGAAATCCAACATGGCCGCTGGCAGCCATGTTTTTTTGGCCGAATGACCCCAAAATGACTCATTCCTATTTACATGTCAATGTTAACATCCATGACAAATAGTATGCACAGAAATTCATATACAGCTGTGTACAGTGATTTCCCCCCGCAAATCTCTGTTTTAGTGTTAAAAGGGGGGTGGGTGTCCAAAAATGGTCGGAAAAAACTGCCGAAAACGGAAAACATTTTGGACGCGGGGGTGGGTGGATCCCAACAACGGTCGAAAGTAAAAAATCAGCATATGTGCCTGAAATCTTTTTCCGATCCCACCCCTGACCACAGTTGAAAATTTTCATACTTTTTATAAACTTTGTTGAGATACATGTATCACTTTAAAACAATTACAACCGTTTACAACCATGGAACGATTGTGTGCCGGCAAGTCAATAACTATTGAGGGAAGCAATCAGGTGTTCCGAATTGAAGGCACATGGACATAGCTAGGGGTAGGCGGGGTGTCCAATCTACAAAGAAACCCCCTAATTGACAAAACCGAAAGTCTCAAATCTGGAAAAATTTTGAGTTGGAATTTTCCAAGTGTTCCAACTGTTGCATATTTTCAAGCTAACACCGACTAAACCTGGTTAGCTATTTTCCAACTGATTGACGTTTTAGTCCAAAATTTGACGTCATCAAGCACATCAGATATTCAGCCATTGTGCTGTCGATAGAAATGGAGCGTATATGTCGTGTTGAGTTGAGAAAAGTGTCGCTCAACACTGATTTTTTTTTATCGAGTGCCGCAAGAATTTTAGTTTTTTTTATTGTGTTAATCTTGCCCACACAATTCGACGCCCGACATTTCAAAGTGGTATCTGAAGATGAACTGAGGATTTATTTCACCCAAAAGGTTACCACTCCACGGGTACTGAATGCTCGTAGTCATCTCGAGGCGCAAATAACTGTTGAATTATACTTTTATATGACTGATGCCGGATTGTGCAAACATGGTTGTCGACACCCAAGGAGGGATAAACATAGGTTGATAAATCCACCTACAGCTGTAATACGCACGCGATTAGATAGCAAATGATACCTAATCGGGGTTCAAGATTAGATTGCGATTGATATTCAATCATTAACACGTGCCACGAAATGTTAGGATTATATTGCGAAATGGGTGTCCTGAGTTAATCTGAAGGATAATAACTCTATATACATGTATAAAGTGTACACTTTGGCGGAATAACGGAGATTTATATGAAATATTCAACTTTGGTCGTACATAAGTCAAATTCTTCTCTTAGGTGGGTGAGCTTTGTTGAGTTAGGAAAACGCTCTTTAAAAGTGTTTACTGCGTTCTTTAAAACACCTCTTTACATATCCCCGTTATTCCGTTTAATCCTAACATCCAACCTAATATCGCATGACACGTCTTACTACGATTGCATATCAATGGCTATCTAAACGTGAATCCCGATTAGGTATCTTTCCTCTCTAATCGTGTGCATATTATGTTGATTTATCGACCTCTGTTATCACTCCTTCCATTTGGATGGTCAAATGAGCTACATGGTATGTCCGTGTAACGGATACAAGCTTTGTGTGCAATTCCAGAATACATGGGCAGTTCCATGACTGTATCCGATCGACTGTGTCGCGCCAGACAGGATGTGACGAATGGCTTGAACACGTCAGATCCGGAGATCAATTTCTCAGAGCGATCGGTTGCACAGATGTGAGTACATGTGGCAAATTAACACTACATTATATATCCCGACATTCGAAGAAAAGTGGGGGCGGTATACGGGAATGACTTTGCCATTCTGTCTTACTATATGTCCGTCCGTCCTGAGTGGCATATGTATTAGCCATGGGTTATCGGATCGGAATTTGGTGTGTTGGGTAGACAGCTTTATAACAAGGTGTTTTGGAAACGCAGCTTGTTCTTCGCTGTTTTCAGCACACATTTCATACCATACTCTTGCACCCGATTACATGGCGCAGTGATACCCACCACTGTTATTCCTGCCTCAAATTTGGTTTTTAATGGCGACATAACTTTAAGAACAATTTATGTATAACATAAACCTACAAAGGTCAAGTTGGATACCCTTTTCCCAAAACCTGGGTATACACAGCGCACCAAAATGTTGCGACAATGACTCAGTCTTCTACTACTTTACCACTCGAAGATATACATTCGGGTTTATAGTATCATCACAACGGCCAGTAGTATTTGAACAATTTAATGACATGTATTATAATAATATTATACCCGATAACATAACGCACATCCGGTTCCAAGTCCACTGGCTATCTTTCTTCTCACCTTGACGGCATGGTTTGGTTACAGTTGACGGACTGTCTTATATCGAGACAAGTTGTTTCAATTGCAACTGGTGACGTCTTTTGAGTGACTGCATAACCCCGACTCTCCAACAACGTGTTATCATCTGCATCGTCTTCGGGCGGTGTGGGGAGCCTTATATTCGCAACACCCTGGAAAGTGATGGATTGACAGGTTGTTGCCAATTTGATTACTTCCGCCATGGTTCTTTAGTTACTTCTGGGTTGTCCCTGACATGTCGTTATATAGCCCGGATCACTGGATGGTCGCTTGGCATTCAATGTACATGCTCATATTGCGACACATGGCACTCGACTCGATATCGCCAACACAGTACCGCATGGGCCCGTATTCGCCAACTGGTTTATATTATATATAATCCAGGTAATTTATATCGGGCGAAGCTGAACGCGAATCTATATGTGGTCGTCGATCGGATAGACATCGCTGCGGTGTGGGATTATTAAAGACATATTATGGACTTGTTCGGGTGCGTGAAACTGACAAGTTAGTACTTAGGCGCTATGTCAACCTAGGGAATGTATTATTCTACTAACGTCGCCGAAATGTTGAAAGAAATCGACAATACTACTCCACAGAAAACATCATCTGAACTACTGTCAATTGTAAATATTTACATCTCGATTCGGGACGCAGCTATCGGCGATAAACTGACACAAATGATTTCACCACCGAGAGTCCGTGAATTTAATTACTATATAAGAATGACTGTGTGTGTGTTGTCAATTTGGATTACTAATCGTAAAAATAACGACTTTTAGCAAGATTATTCTACATTTCTGGAGTGTTTTACATCACTTTAAATCAAGGGGATTTTACGGCGATCATTGATTGGCCACAATTGTCGAAGCCTTCTCAGCATGCGGAAGTTTACATGTTTAGTTCATTTCAATGACCAGTGTTGTGCACTTTTGTGCTGAGTTTATCCGGAGTGTCCTCGATTTAGTTGGGAAGTAGTGTCCTTTGACAAATGGCATATCGGATAGATTGGGTCAATAATATCGATGAAAATGAGTGTCGCAAGCGCAATCAAAACGAATTAAACTACCCGGTTTCTAATATAAACACAGTTGGTGATTATACGAGTCCAGGACTCCTAGACCACACCTCACTGGATGCACCCTACGACAACCCGCCACATTATGGGATATTTTACGCATCGCAGTGGGACGCTAAAGGCATTCTATCCCGGGCCCACACGACACTTAGTTGAACCAGTTCCGCCGAATACCCAACGCACCGACACGACCGGTATATAGAGCATACAACAAAACCAATGTGCAAACAGTATAATCATACAAATCAAATATAACGATTGTGTGGTGCATATTCTAAAATCTTGGACATATCTGTTTTAGACATGATAGTTGTTGATGAGTCAGAATTAGTACTGTAGCTGTTCCTTTTTTATCTTTGTTACAGAAAATGGTGGACGATGACTCGGGGAGGATCCGATACCCGTGATCAAACGAACCAGCAGCCGTGGTATCAGTAGCAGGCGATCTATGCTCGGTATAACCCAACACACGGAGTATTAACATCTCGGCTTTTGTGGTATAGACCGGGATAGTTTCAGCCAGACAGCCGCCCGGAAAACTTGGAAAACATGGACCTTGAATTGTTTTGTCTATACATGTAGCTTTTAACTTTTAAGATAATTAAATGACATTGGTCATGTTTGAAAATTTGATCTAATTTGTGGGAAAGGGAGTGGCAAGTCCAATACAACAACATTGTGTGTATATGTGACCCGCCATATCAAATCCATCGTAAGTCGGGATATTTTTTACCCTGTGCCAATGCATTCTCTTATATATGCGAATCGACCATAGGTCGCCTCGCATATATAAGAGAATGCATTGGCCTAACAATTTTTTATCATTTTAAAAAAATAAATGTTTCTTACAATTTTTAGGACATAACATAAAAAACATCCATTAATTACCCTGCAGGGAGCCCCACACATATATAGAAGCATATAGAAGAGTGTCGTCTGCTCATGTTTGTCTGGGGCTCTGTATGGGTGAAATTATAAAATTGTTAAAGAATACAAGAAAAAATTAGTAAAATTGTAAAAAATTGTTAGGCCAATGCATTCTCTTATATATGCGAGGCGACCTATGGTCGACTCGCATATATAAGAGAATGCATTGGCACAGGGTAAAAACAAATCACGACTTACGACTGGATTTGATATGGCGGGTCACATATGTAGATGCCATGAATCTCTACTCTATCTAACGCCCGTATAGATCAGATTCCACCTGTACAAAACCTGGGAACTTGTTAATGTTCTGACCCCTTCTGACAGGGAACTTTATGACATTCAACAAAGAAGGCAGGGAATATATTTCTTTGTTTACATTTGTTCCTCGATAATCAACTTCAAAGTATGGGGTGGTCTCAGCTCGAAATTGCATATTTTTAGTGACTTGTGTGAGCCAGTGTCGCAAAAAACATTGAATTAATTGAAATTTCATGATTGTAAGTGGCGCAAAACAAAATCGCCCCCAAAGTTAACAGGTATTAACAAGAAATATATTCCCCGCGTTATCTTTCCGACTTTATAAGGTTCCCTGTAAACACTTCAAAATGTTCCAAGGTTTTATACTGGTGGAGTATGATCTCTACGTGCGTTAGCCAGAGTAGAGATTCATGGCATGATCTATAACATATGGTGCTGGTCATTTGCAGACTGTTGTCCACAGAGGCTAGCGTCACCAAATCCATCCTCTGGGGCCCCATTCTGCAGACCTAGTCATATATTTAATTTCCGAGGTGGTGAAGCTGGTGATGAGCACACATTGGGCACCTCGATTATTCATTGTGTCATCTGCCAATTTGGGGATATATATATTTATTTCTATCCTCCACCACACGAAGAGTTACAAGTAACATAACAAAAACATATAGAAAAAAGAACAGTTCAGTAGAAAAGAACATATTTACGCATTGGTCATACGACCACCGAGATGGTCCCACTTCCCCAGCCTAGACCTACAAAACATGTACCATAGATAAAAGGTCACTTATACGTTATCATGAGTTGGTTTCCAAGTATACCATACAATACAGATCAAAGCTTGCGGGGGGCCTTAGCAGAATGAGGTAACCATAAGTTGAATTTATTATGATAGTCCGCTGTACGAGGTAGCATCACTGAATTTACCCTCTGGAGGCATCATTCTACAAATGTCCAGTACCATATTTTGAGGCATCAAAAAACATCGACCGATAAGGGTGAACATCTGGGAGTTATTTTAGTTTGGTCTTAAAAATCTATTCACAGGAAAATGCAGAACAAAACGGAAACGTCCACGGCGAGTATGACGGAGTTTACCCACCATACACAGAGCACAGTGATGTGATACAGGGAAATTATCAATTATACATATAATTATGTATTTATCTATCTCTTTCTCTACTATACCGGGTATCCCACATGCCACACCTCTCACTCGCTCCCTCTCCCTATCTCTCTCTCTCTATATATATCGCCCCTCATGCCCTTTGTTATTTTCTCTGCAATAATGTTGATAATATCCGAAAACCACTAAACATTTCAAATCCTTCCCGTTGCAGCCACCCATCCTTTACTTGTTGAAGGTGAAGTATTTTCCACACAAAAAAAGACTTAACAAAATCAAATGCTTGATGGCAAATCCTCTATTTCCATATATTACCACACTATTCCATTGTATTTTATATTGTATGCTTAAATATATGTCATCCTGATTTGGAAATAAAATATATTTATACAGAGATGTGACGTAGAGTGATTTACTCCATTATTGAAGGTCATACTTAATCTTCTAGACATCAAGGTACGTTTGCAACCATGTACCATCATGGACAATTCAGATAACTGAACTAGTGCTGGCATCGGTTTTTTTTATTGAGAAGAGAGACCATTTTGGGACACATCTTTCAAAATGACAATACCTGTTTTTGTTTTTACAATGCACTGCCCGATCCACACATTGTACGCTTTCTTCACCAGAACATGCTTAGATATCGACGTTCAGAAGAGATTGTTTTAACATATATTGAAGTTTGTTAGCCTTGCAAATATTCCAAATATTCTGTCGCCCAAACGCGGTAAATTCCAAAGAGCGTTCTCAATTATGATAGATTCCGAAAGTGGGAAATTTAGCTAATTCTAGTGATTGTAAGCGCCGTTATAGTGATTTAGCATTGATAAACTGGGTGTCGCTATCCAGTCTAACATTTGTTCACACAGTCTCTTTGTAATCTTACAGCACGTTGATATGCCATGCATAGACATCCGCTTTGCGAACTGAACACAAAGAATCGACTATCTGAATCAAACAATTTTATCACTGGAGTAACGAGTTGATTGTTCCATGCAAAAAAAGTTGACATTTCACGATATTGATGCAGTTATTGCAATTAAATATATTCCCAAAACACGACGACATATGCCGTTCCAGTCATTAGATCGTCCGGTGACAGACATGGGAGTGGTTGTTGCTTTTGTTGTTCTCCTAACGGTGTTCATATGGTGTCTTCGTAAGTACATTATCACTGGGGCTCAACGGTTCCTTCAGAATCGGACCTAATTCCTTTTATAATCGGACCTAACAAGACTTCCGTCCCGAATCGAATGTTAGTGGTTGGTACTTCGAAAAACAGGCTAATTACTACATGTAGTGCGATCTTTTTAACCGACTCGTTAAATTCATTGTGGAATCAGTTTGTAGTAAACACATGCACATTCATTTTGGCACCTAACGATGACTGACTCAAATGTTGTGCTAATCGTCGCCTTAATCAGTGAAGAATTTGCGGGGGGGGGGGGGGGTGAATCTATTCCAACTTCAGGCAATGTTTTCGAGTGAAAATAAAACTCTTTTGGCACAAAATCGAGTCAACCGTGATCTACGACTATTCGGACCAATGAAAAGGGTCGTCTGCATATGGTGTCTTGTTGTGATATAAAAATCCAAGTTTAAAAGTGTTGCATTGGATCCAACTTTGAATTTCCCGACCTGTAACCTGTGATAATTGAACGGCTCCGACTCTGATATAGCGATGTTGCTTTTATTGTCTCCTGTGGAGAACATCGCCGTTAACACTTCATCGTCTTCATTTTGCATCGTATTGGCGGATAAATCAAACAGCAATATCGAATCATCCAAGCTATGCATAGACCCAGCGATAGCAGGATATAATCTGAAAGTATAACTTTAAATAATATTTGAAATCAACTGGTTCTCCATGACATTTTTTGGATTTAGAACAGATTTGTAACCGACTTGTAACCAATATATATGAAGGAAATTTTGTTCTAGCACCCAATGATTTGGTTTTACAGGCCACCAGGAACCAACAATTGGCCGCTAACAACCAAACAAAAAATGCGGTGATAGATGGCCCAACGAACCGCGACACGTTGTTCCAGAGCGCCATTTTAGTTTTCAACGAAGTGGCAAACGTTCATCTTAATCATCATTTTAACTTTTTACTATGAAGTGGCGCGTGTCGCGAGTACAAAACCAGTTTATGCATATATAGTACTAGCAGATGAGCCCGACGTTGTCCGGGCTATTCAAAAACCAAATTTCAAGTCGATAGCTCTACCCGTTTCCGAGATATGGTCTGCGCATGCGCGAAGCTGGCGTCGCACGGGCTCGGCGACCCGATAAAATTCGTATCCGGGGCAAGATACATTCACATACCAAATTTCAAGTCGATATCTCCACCCGTTTCCGAGATCTGGTCTGCGCATGCGCGAAGCTGGCGTCGCACGGGCTCGGCGACCCGATAAAATTCGTATCCGGGGCAAGATACATTCACATAGCAAATTTCAAGTAGATAGCTCTACCCGTTTCCGATATCTCGTCTGCGCATGCGCGAAGCGGGCGCCGCACGGGCTCGCCAATACGACAACGACGACCACCTGGTCAAACTACACACACGTACCAAGTTTCGTCCCGATCGGTCGAGAATCGTAGATTTGTATAAATGACATACATACAGACAAACATACAGACAGACAGACAAACAAACAGAGGTCTTCAAAATATATATGAGATTTGCTGCTTTTCTGTTGCTACAAAGAGAGATAACTCTAATCTGATATGCTCATATCCAACCTTGATGCATATCATGGGACTTTACTTATATTGAATTCAAGTTTTGAACTATTTGAATGTGAGACAGACTCTCGTGTTTGGATATTCAGATGGAACTTGGTTTAAATAACTCTTCAATAGTGGATTCAATAAGTGTCTGTTGTGTAATTGGTAATATATATGTGTTTAATCCATAGTTGGTCCACTTGCTCACATATAGATAACATTTGCTATTCAGGGAGTCTCAATGAAAACTCATTTGGTTCTTAATTTGATTCTCAAGGAAGGGTTTTCATTTGGTTATGGAGGAAGAATCAACCTACTTGTTTACAAATTGGTTTCATCATTTGAAACTAATAATCTGATACAGAATTTCAGAACCAACTGGTTACAAATACGGGACAAATTTCAGAACCATTGGTTCTAGTATTTGGTTACGAGCGAAGACTCATTTAGTTAACTATGTTTCACACAAGTAACCAAAAGTCGTGTTCAGAACCTACTGGTTCACAAATTGATTCATCATAAGGAACCAAGACAAAAATCAGTTGGTTCTATATTGGTTCCTACTGGTCCAGATCCAACTGGTATCATGGCTACCAAGAACCAATGGTTCTCTACGTTGGTTGCAAATCCGGGACAAGCTGAAACATAATAAAACACAGTAAGGTTACAAATAATTATAAGAGTGTATGGAAAGTTCAAACAATTAGTGTAACACCATTATAATCATGTTCTACATAATATGTACATGTATTCATCAGATTAAGTGACATATACGATTAAACTGTTTCAGTGTATTAGTCTAGTCGTAATTCTCAGAAAAAACATTTCTAGAAGCATTTCCGCGGAAAAGTGTCAAACCAACTTTTTTACCATAATTCGAAGGTGCCGAACACGAATAGACTGCCTGTCGCCCGATTGGACGAACATATGGTTCAATAAAAGGCTTTTAAAATCTTCGTGTTTTCTTCGCTGGAGGGTTGTTGATACGGCACCGTACACCGTCATATATGGAATTAAGGGATTACAAGGAGTTTCCCCACATAACGGCGATCGCCATTTCATGAAAAATAATTGATCACGTGAATATTTTATTACTTAACTAGCAGGGATACCGGTGTCTAGAGAGTCGTTGCTACGTTTCTATGTCTCCCATGAATCGAATGGTCCTTAGATACATATATATCGAATATATATAAGATTATATTGTCAGTGGTGAATACTCTCAGTCGCAACAAGTCGCCCGGTTATGATAATATTTACAATGAGAATAATATGATCGTACGTGACACGTAACGGGGCAACCACACGCAGTGCTTCGTCGGATCTAGTTATGCGAAATTTGACCAGATTTGACCTTGAATTTACCGTTTTGAATGTCAATGTCAGGTCGGGGTTACGAGTTAAGCCGCCCAAAACACTGCCCGGACAAAAGTATCCCTAGCTATCGAATATCGTCGAAATCCGCCACTAATACCCGATTTGATCTTGAATCGACCATTTTGAAGATCAAGCATCACACTTTGACCCGTCCAAAACACTTCCCGGACAAACGTACACTTAGGTATCAAGTTTCGTCGAAATCCGTCCGGAAGTTTTCCCGGCCATAGCTAACAGACAAAAGTCACAAACTATACATTAGGTTTTAGCTGGGTACCTGTCTGACGGGCATGTGGGTGAGACGAAATTTGTTGGCATCCCCATCTACACCAACACCCCCAAAAAATGGTGGAAATCGGGCCAGTGGATACCCAGATACAGTTCAATGTCATTTAAAATATCAAGTTCACGCCGCACGGGCATCCGGGTGTGACGAAATTGCTCAGCGCCTGAAACTACCCCCACATACCAAATTGGGTGAAAATCGGCTCAGCGGAGAACTTGAGTTCAAGGTCATTTGAAGGTCAAGGTCACGCCGCACGGGCAAACGGATATACCCATGTTAGTCCTCAGGTCAAACTACATACCCGTACCAAGTTTCATCAAAATCGGTTAGCCGTTTCCGATTCCATCGCGGAAACACACACACACATACATACACACACACCCACACGCACAGACCACAAACTTTCTTCAAATATATAATAGATTCTTTATGGAGGTCAAGTTTAAATTGATATCGTACTCCCATGTTTCTGTTCGTCAGATACAGACTCGAGTATGTAGGAGCCTCAATACCGGTATATTTCTAAAGGATAGCTATAAAAGGCCTCTGCATATTGACATTAGCGCGTACATCGCAACACATATCTAGCAAAATGGCCCTTTAAGTGAGATGTCTTTCAACAGAGGTCAAGGTCATTTTATGGTCAAGGTCAAGGTCATATAAGCCCCCCACATCAACTTGACAACAAATTTGGTTGAGGCTTAATTCCAACTTCACCAACGAAGGCGACCCATGTTATGATGGACATATCATTTGACTTCCTCGCTGCCACCACTGCTCACAAATGATTTCAAATAATAAGCCGCGTTCCGATGTTGAGTGTGAATACCTGGCAGCCAGCCAATACTATTCGCGCGACATACAACCGTGAAAAAATCCCCCTTGTTAGGGTAGATTGGTTCAATCATTTATCTCGAAGGAATTGATAAGCCGCTGATATGTCTGTGAGGCCAAATCGTTGCGAGACGGGAACTTATTGAATGTGTTGTCCGCCTATTAGGGGGATTTTTCGCTGAGCAATTTGTCCGGAGGAAAATTACACGCAGCTAAGGCGGGATCGTTATTACAAAACACCATAAGTAAACATCGGCGCAACACACGATGTCGTGCTATACATTGTTGGAAAGGGTACATCCTTGGCTATTCAACTGTGGTAATTTGATTCTGAAGCAGGCACGTTTGCTTGTGCTATTTTCGCATATATCTTTTGCGAAAACGGTTATAAATGCAACCAAGTCTAGTATACTGATGTGAAATCAGTGTTTCCTGCGGAGACCAATTTTTTCTGGATTCTAGCCCACGACACCAAATGACGCAAATGACGTCATGGACCATGTCATGACGTCTTCGCTGATTTTATTCAGCTAACCAACGAAATTGGTCAAACGAAACTAATCTATAGGCCAAAATCACGTAGGAATTGTTCAGAAAAACTAAAGTTGTTAATTTTATAACCATCCCGTTGGTCCACTTCCGATTCTGTGTCACCGTTTCTTTTTGGGATATTATTGTTCCCATGATTCTATGCGAAAGCGAAGCGGAAGTCACGTGATTTTTAACCCATTTTTCTTGTCCGGATTTTCATCGCGTCGAAATGCTGTTTCATGGTATTGTAAAAATTAATGACGTCATTCACGCCTAAACATGAAAAGCAACAACGCGCCTGCGGCGCGTTGTGGTTGCTATTATATATGTTGGTGATTGTCTGCATGGCCTAAAGCATCTATGTATATATTTCTGATCGTTTTGTCATTATCACATTACATAAATCCGAAGCGCTTGTTCGACAGCTAAAGAGCCATAACTCTAATTCCTACATTATCAAATTGCTGGATAGTCTTACATGAATCAGGGCGCTAAATGTGTTCTAGAGTCGGGGAACGAGTGAAGGTGAAGGTAACTAAAGAATGACCTTCACCTAATACATGCGACACGTTATTAAACAGACAGATGATTTTATGAAGTATATACAAACAATATACAATGGTAGGTATTGGTGATACAGAAAATATGTAGTATTGGTTACAAAATATTCAAATGTGACATCATATAATATAATTATGTAGGTTATATCATAATAATAAGCAGTACATATTCCTGAGAAATCACGTAAATGGGAAACGAGATTTAGTGACTTGAGGAGAGCCTGAATATGTGTATGCAGAAGTTAACTATTCACTCCAGAAACGTATCGACTGGAGATGAAAGTTATTAAAGGATGACATCGCGTTTATTTGATTTGTACATCATATCTAAATAATTTAAACTCGTGAATGAATGGGGAAATGGCTTTTAGTGAGCGGGAAATTTATGTAACTAGCTGCTGTAGTTCTGAGTTTTTCCAGATCAAATTTGGCTGTGGGATAGCCCTGTCGTACACTTGGGGATTTATTTAAAAAAGTAAACACATGACCTATGATTTTTCTACCATTTTCGTGATCAACTGGTGTCAATCTAGCTGGGGAAACGTCACTGGTTTGGCCTGCAGGCTTCAATTCAGTGAATTTGGCCGAAACGTTAACACTGTCGCCTATGGGAAACCATTTAGTTCCGTGATTCCTACAGAATCGTATTGAGTTAGATGCACCGCACATCTTATTGGTTAATCCCCTACAGCACGGTATTCAACAACACATCAGTTCTACTGTGACTTATTATCTAAGGAAGGTGTACATTTTAATGCTGAAAGAAACCAAAACATTTACAGTTGCTTTCTAGATGTATGGAAAGACTTTGATATTGTTTGGATAGTCGGACTTATGTACAAACTGTATGAGAGGAGCCTAGCTTGTATTCCTTTCAAATTTGTAACCAATTGCTCTCTGATGTCTATTGTACTGTGAGATATAATTATGCTACATCTAGATTAATCAAAATTTATCAAGGAACAAGGCAGGGGGATTCTGCTCATCCAAAAAAGTCACATCGTCTACGTTGACGTACTGATACTATTAATATCAAAGTAGATATATGGCTTTCACGTAGAATCAATTAATTGTACCTCCCCACCCAAGCATATTACATACTACTTATCGATATGGGTGTGCATCACATGGGGTCTGTGACGCGCTCTGCTGCCCATCCCCCGTTTGTACTGCCATCACCCATATATACGCCTGCTTTACGTTAATGGCACAGTCGAAATTTCCCCAATTTATCGCACACATTTAGCCGATTTATCCGAGCAATGGTATCGAAATCGTCACGGGTGTGTTGGCGAAGGATCATCTTTCAGTCAAGCCCCTCAATTATATTCACAGCAGTCAATATTTTTTTATAATATTATAATTAAAAATCAATCAAACGATCAACTAACACACATAGCTCTCAGTGATTACTTGTGGACTAATAATTATTTTACTGATAAACATCAACACATATTCGTATCTATTTATATAACGACGAAAGAACAGGGTAATTATGAAGTATTTTTCATTTTGTTCTCTCTCATTTGTGACCTCATTAACATAGATATTAAACACTAACGTACGCCCAAGCTTATTAAACCAATCAGCGCACCAATATTCATATTCCAGATCGGGTCATATATAGTTTTGACACGTGTTTTCTCGCTGGTTCGCAGTTTATCTGAGCTGTAATCGAAAGCATTTGTCAAAACTATAGGATTAAGACCAATATTGTGCAAGACCAATAGTGTGCGTGAATCGTGAATTGTGAAAACACATGCCGATATGACCCATGTACCATCGCTATCCGGGCACACTGTATACCGTGTGTAAACAATGCTTAACACAACTCGTCGCTTCAATTCCAGAATTGTCCTCGTGTGAGTGTGACTTGGGTGGGGTCAGATCATGTGAATCAATTTTGAGCGGCCTAACAGGAGAGTCCACAAAGACGGACATGTGCCGGTAAGTCAGACACTGTGGACATTTATACAGCTGTCAATCAAATAATTATTAGCAGATATTTTCTACCAATCAGCGACTGAGTTTGTCGATTGCTGCATTGAGAATTCTTTGTGAACCGTATTCTTTTATATAACCCGCGGTTCATCGTTAAGATTGCCTATTTTGTACTGTAATGACTGGAGCTTTCTGACTTTTGGCGAAAACCCTGTGCCAATGCATTGCCTAACACTATTTACCTTGATCTTGTAAGCCAGTGCATTTTCTTATATATGCGAGGCTCCATATGGGTGACTTGCATATATATGAGAATGCACTAGCACATGGTCTTTAACGCTGCGCCAGCTCAGCTCACACCATGAAAGTGTTTTAAATTTTGAGTGCCAATCGACATATATTTCACAATTGAAGACATACAGAAGGTATGATCTCGGTATTATAGCATATCGTCAGCGCCGTAAAACTAATTGAACTGTTTATACAGACGCCTTGTCTCCTAGCAACCGTAAGCTCCTCCCACTAATGAATATGTGTGGAACACTCCATTTAGATGACGTAATCAGGAACGTGGTGACAGGGAGACACCTCATTACTTTGACCAAAATGTTCAACAGTTGGACATTTTATGCCTTACATAACATTAGTTATAAATGTCAGACCAGATAGGTTGAAATTGTCACGATAGTATGATTTTCCAACCAGTATAATTATAGTGTGAAATGTGTATTTTTTTTTCAACCACAGCATGGGGGGGGGGGGGGGGATTTTCCGGGCACGTATGCTGGGGTGGGTGGGTGGTCGATGGGACCAACAATTTTTTTTTCCGCAACTCCAATTTTGTTTCCTGCAAGTTTTTGACTGTTTTTGCAATGAGTTTGGCTTAAAACACCTTAGAATAAGAGAAATAATGTAATTCTAACTGCTAAACTGACTACAGGCAGTTATCGTGTCGTATTTGGTTGCAAATTTTGAAATCCAACATGGCCGCTGGCAGCCATGTTTTTTTGGCCGAATGACCCCAAAATGACTCATTCCTATTTACATGTCAATGTTAACATCCATGACAAATAGTATGCACATAAATTCATATACAGCTGTTTACAGTGATTTCCCCCCGCAAATCTCTGTTTTAGTGTTAAAAGGGGGGTGGGTGTCCAAAAATGGTCGGAAAAAACTGCCGAAAACGGAAAACATTTTGGACGCGGGGGTGGGTGGATCCCAACAACGGTCGAAAGTAAAAAATCAGCATATGTGCCTGAAATCTTTTTCCGATCCCACCCCTGACCACAGTTGAAAATGTTCATACTTTTTATAAACTTTGTTGAGATACATGTATCACTTTAAAACTTTAAAATTCCAACCGTTTACAACCATGGAACGATTGTGTGCCGGCAAGTCAATAACTATTGAGGGAAGCAATCAGGTGTTCCGAATCGAAGGCACATGGACATAGCTAGGGGTAGGCGGGGTGTCCAATCTACAAAGAAACCCCCTAATTGATAAAACCGAAAGTCTCAAATCTGGAAAAATTTTGAGTTGGAATTTTCCAAGTGTTCCAACTGTTGCATATTTTCAAGCTAACACCGACTAAACCTGGTTAGCTATTTTCCAACTGATTGACGTTTTAGTCCAAAATTTGACGTCATCAAGCACATCAGATATTCAGCCATTGTGCTGTCGATAGAAATGGAGCGTATATGTCGTGTTGAGTTGAGAAAAGTGTCGCTCAACACTGATTTTATTTTATCGAGTGCCGCAAGAATTTTAGTTTTTTTTATTGTGTTAATCTTGCCCACACAATTCGACGCCCGACATTTCAAAGTGGTATCTGAAGATGAACTGAGGATTTATTTCACCCAAAAGGTTACCACTCCACGGGTACTGAATGCTCTTAGTCATCTCGAGGCGCAAATAACTGTTGAATTATACTTTTATATGACTGATGCCGAATTGTGCAAACATGGTTGTCGACACCCAAGGAGGGATAAACATAGGTTGATAAATCCACCTACAGCTGTAATACGCACGCGATTAGATAGCAAATGATACCTAATCGGGGTTCAAGATTAGATTGCGATTGATATTCAATCATTAACACGTGCCACGAAATGTTAGGATTATATTGCGAAATGGGTGTCCTGAGTTAATCTGAAGGATAATAACTCTATATACATGTATAAAGTGTACACTTTGGCGGAATAACGGAGATTTATATGAAATATTCAACTTTGGTCGTACATAAGTCAAATTCTTCTCTTAGGTGGGTGAGCTTTGTTGAGTTAGGAAAACGCTCTTTAAAAGTGTTTACTGCGTTCTTTAAAACACCTCTTTACATATCCCCGTTATTCCGTTTAATCCTAACATCCAACCTAATATCGCATGACACGTCTTACTACGATTGCATATCAATGGCTATCTAAACGTGAATCCCGATTAGGTATCTTTCCTCTCTAATCGTGTGCATATTATGTTGATTTATCGACCTCTGTTATCACTCCTTCCAAATTGCGCGTGTATAATTTGGATGGTCAAATGAGCTACATGGTATGTCCGTGTAACGGATACAAGCTTTGTGTGCAATTCCAGAATACATGGACAGTTCCATGACTGTATCAGATCGACTGTGTCGCCCCAGACAGGATGTGAGGAATGGCTTGAACACGTCAGATCCGGAGATCAATTTCTCAGAGCGATCGGTTGCACAGATGTGAGTACATGTAGCAAATTAACACTACATTATATATCCCGACATTCGAAGAAAAATGGGGGCGGTATACGGGAATGACTTTGCCGTTCTGTCTTACTATATGTCCGTCCGTCCTGCGTGGCATATATATTAGCCATGGGTTATCGGATCGGAATTTGGTGTGTTGGGTAGACAGCTTTATAACAAGGTGTTTTGGGTACGCAGCTTGTTCGTCGCTGTTTTCAGCACACATTGCATACAATACTCTTGCACCCGATTACATGGTGCAGTGATACTCACCACTGTTATTCCTGCCTCAAATTTGGTTTTTAATGGCGACATAACTTTAAGAACAATTTATGTATAACATAAACCTACAAAGGTCAAGTTGGATACCCTTTTCCCAAAACCTGGGTATACACAGCGCACCAAAATGTTGCGACAATGACTCAGTCTTCTACTACTTTACCACTCGAAGATATACAGTAGTATCATCACAACGGCCAGTAGTATTTGAACAATTTAATGACATGTATTATAATAATATTATACCCGATAACATAACGCACATCCGGTTCCAAGTCCACTGGCTATCTTTCTTCTCACCTTGACGGCATGGTTTGGTTACAGTTGACGGACTGTCTTATATCGAGACAAGTTGTTTCAATTGCAACTGGTGACGTCTTTTGAGTGACTGCATAACCCCAACTCTCCAACAACGTGTTATCATCTGCATCGTCTTCGGGCGGTGTGGGGAGCCTTATATTCGCAACACCCTGGAAAGTGATGGATTGACAGGTTGTTGCCAATTTGATTACTTCCGCCATGGTTCTTTAGTTACTTCTGGGTTGTCCCGACATGTCGTTATATAGCCCGGATCACTGGATGGTCGCTTGGCATTCAATGTACATGCTCATATTGCGACACATGGCGCTCGACTCGATATCGCCAACACAGTACCGCATGGGCCCGTATTCGCCAACTGGTTTATATTATATATAATCCAGGTAATTTATATCGGGCGAAGCTGAACGCGAATCTATATGTGGTCGTCGATCGGATAGACATCGCTGCGGTGTGGGATTATTAAAGACATATTATGGACTTGTTCGGGTGCGTGAAACTGACAAGTTAGTACTTAGGCGCTATGCCAACATAGGGAAGGTATTATTCTACTAACGTCGCCGAAATGTTGAAAGAAATCGACAATACTACTACACAGAAAACATCATCTGAACTACTGTCAATTGTAAATATTTACATCTCGATTCGGGACGCAGCTATCGGCGATAAACTGACACAAATTATTTCACCACCGAGAGTCCGTGAATGTAATTACTATATAAGAATGATTGTGTGTGTTGTCAATTTGGATTACTAATCGTAAAAATAACGACTTTTAGCAAGATTATTCTACATTTCTGGAGCGTTTCACATCACTTTAAATCAAGGGGATTTTACGGCGATCATTGATTGGCCACAATTGTCGAAGCCTTCTCAGCATGCGGAAGTTTACATGTTTAGTTCATTTCAATGACCAGTGTTGTGCACTTTTGTGCTGAGTTTATCCGGAGTGTCCTCGATTTAGTCGGGAAGTAGTGTACTTTGACAAATGGCATATCGGATAGATTGGGTCAATAATATCGATGAAAATGAGTGTCGCAAGCGCAATCAAAACGAATTAAACTACCCGGTTTCTAAAATAAACACAGTTGGTGATTATACGAGTCCAGGACTCCTAGACCACACCTCACTGGATGCACCCTACGACAACCCGCCACATTATGGGATATGTTACGCATCGCAGTGGGACGCTGAAGGCATTCTATCCCGGGCCCACACGGCACTTAGTTGAACCAGTTCCGCCGAATACCCAACGCACCGACACGACCGGTATATAGAGCATACAACAAAAACAATGTGCAAACAGTATACTCATACAAATCAAATATAACGATTGTGTGGTGCATATTCTAAAATCTTGGACATATCTGTTTTAGACATGATAGTTGTTGATGAGTCAGAATTAGTACTGTAGCTGTTCCTTTTTTATCTTTGTTACAGAAAATGGTGGACGATGACTCGGAGAGGATCCGATACCCGTAATCAAACGAACCAGCAGCCGTGGTATCATTAGCAGGCGATCTATGCTCGGTATAACACAAAACACGAAGTATTAACATCTCGGCTTTTGTGGTATAGACCGGGATAGTTTCAGCCAGAGAGCCGCCCGGAAAACTTGGAAAACATGGACCTTGAATTGTTTTGTCTATACATGTAGCTTTTAACTTTTAAGATAATTAAATGACATTGGTCATGTTTGAAAATTTGATCTAATTTGTGGGAAAGGGAGTGGCAAGTCCAATACAACAACATTGTGTGTATATGTGACCCGCCATATCAAATCCAGTCGTAAGTCGGGATTTTGTTACCCTGTGCCAATGCATTCTCTTATATATGCGAGTCGACCATAGGTCGCCTCGCATATATAAGAGAATGCATTGGCCTAACAATGTTTTATCATTTTTTTTAAATAAATGTTTCTTACAATTTTTAGGACATAAAATAAAAAACATCCATTACCCTGCAGGGAGCCCCACACATATATAGAAGCATATAGAAGAGTGTCGTCTGATCATGTTTGTCTGGGGCTCTGTATGGGTGAAATTATAAAATTGTTAAAGAATACAAGAAAAAATTATTAAAATTGTAAAAAATTGTTAGGCCAATGCATTCTCTTATATATGCGAGGCGACCAATGGTCGACTCGCATATATAAGATAATGCATTGGCACAGGGTAAACAAATCCCGACTTACGACTGGATTTGATATGGCGGGTCACATATATAATACACTTTTTCCATATGACTATGTCCCTACTATATCTTACAACTGCATAGTCCAAGTCTTCTTGTACTAAAACCAGCTAAGATATTGGTATGGCGATTTGCTGGTGTTTAGTCCAAGCCCGCCTGCATAAATATAGGCTTCTTATAACACGACTTACGCCCACGATCTGTGGCGGGAATTTGTGGTGTATTTTACTCGATTTACCTAAAAAATCAATACATGATGCTATATACATCGGAAAGAGTGACATCTTATGGTCGTAATGGTGTATAATAATCTAACTTTCATGTTAAATTACGCATATAATATTCCGGTTGATTGTCACCGACATTGCATTTTGTGACATCGCTGTATATTTTGTTTACGTTTTAACCGAAAGCCGAAGTCGTACGGAAGAACTCCGGCACAGTCCGGAGTTTGGTCTGGCTGTACAAACAAAATGGCGGCCCCCATATTATTCTAATGCTCGTTGTGTTTTCACTGTTTTAAACTGCGAGATGGTTGTAATTCCCGCAATTTATTTAATGTATTACATTTATATCTTCAATATTTACTTAATCTATGCATTTATTTATTTATTGACACGTACAATTACGATTACACTGGGGAATTCATCGTGCGTGGTTGATCGAAAATCTACGGAATATTTTCCCCGGAAAATGCCGAACGCAGTTCGCGAGGTCAACTGAGTTCGCATACTTTTAAAATTATGTAAACATTGCGTTAAATGTCTCTTTTCATATTAAATTACCGCGTTCAAATCACAACTGATGTGGGTTTCAGATCAAATAGCATGTCTTCTGCGGAAAATATCCGTTTATTGTCGCAATTGTGATATTTTATTTCATATAATTGTGGTTTTATTTGAGCGGGTCACTAACGCTTAAGTCGTGTTATAAGAAGCCTATGCAGGCGGGCTTGGACTAAACACCAGCAAATCGACATACAAATATCTTAGCAGGTTTTAGTACAAGAATACTTGGACTAACAACTGCATTACTCCCAATAAAGACACAGTGTAAACTTGAAGAGTTGATTGATTCTGTATCCGCTGTATTTACCAGCCTGTTGGTGCTTGGTGGGGTGGGTATTACATGGTTGGAATAATTGGATACATCTGATTTTGATTTCAATTTTGATGAAGCTTTAACTTGATTGCAGAAAATAAATTCTAACTGTTGATAGTTGTGTTTTAACAGTGACCATAAAAATGATGCTACCAGTTATCTTCTAATAAAATCATTGGCTAAGTCCATGTCTTTTTTGCAATAATCATTCCAAGTCGTTGATAATTAACATACCATCATCATTCCCTGCAACACATGCGTATACGTATTAATATGCAATGTTACTTTCGACAACGCATAAAACATCTGAGAACAAGGATCCAAGAGGCCCCAGAACTGCCCTGGATAGGTTGCAGTTTCAAATTTTTCACATCTATGGGAGGCGGTACCACCCCATCACATACCCTTCTCCGCGGAGGTTTGGGCCACCAGCATTTCTATCCTTTAGGGGGAATTGAATGTTTTCCATAGTGTTAAATAAATTCTCGGTAATAACAGCGATCTATAATGTCGATAGCATATAGAAAAATAAGTAATTTGAGTTGAATAAGTATTCTGTAAACGTTCATGTTAGAGAAATAGTATGGACTTGTTCTGGTGCGTGGAATTGATGAGTTAGTACTCAGGCGCTATGCCAACCCGGGGAATGTAGCATTCTACAATAACAATGCCGAGCATTTTCAAGAAATCGACCATACCACACCACAGAATACATCGTCTGAACTACGCGCAGTTGAACATATTCACATCTCGATTCGGGACGCAACAATTGATTATAGACCAACACAAATGAATTCGACATCGAGAGAGTCAGTCATTGCATTTAATTAATATATAAGAATGGCGGTGTGTGTTGTTGATTTGGATTAATATTACTGAAAAATAAGTACTTTGAGCAAGATTATTCTTAATTTCTATTTGATTACCCTACAGGAGTCTTTCACATCACTTTAAGGGCACGGATGGACTTGGTTGTAGGTTTTAACTAGAAACAAAAGTTACCGAATTATAAATTTCCTCAAGAATATACTAAATAGAATAATATAGTTATAGTACGAAACCGACATTATCCACAAGACACACTTCGCGTGAGCCAAGCATTTGTTTATATACATCACATAAAGAGTGTGCGATAAGCAAAACATCCAACACCGTGGCGATATTTTTGAGAGTGATTCACGGTGACCAACTGAACACCGACGTCTTGAGTGGGGAGAATTTGAGCTCTATATCGGTATGTTGTGAACAATATGGTGACAATTTTAATGAAAAGTTCACCTTGTGGGGTCTCCCCGGTGTCGAGTGTTTTGCGTATCGCACACACTTTACGTACTATACTCAGTATACTGTTTCATAACATGGCTTTTGTTTGGACACGAACACGTTGCAGACCAGGAAACACCCGAAATATTTACTTGCAATTATATTTACTGAATTGGTATATTTATTGAATTAAAAATATTATAGACCTATCGCGCTCATTCGAGATACCCTAAAAACAAAAGAGACTTAATTCTACATATTAGTTCCCTCTAACGACCGCGTTTGTCATAATAAAACTGAACTGATATTGGGTTATTCTGGAGTTAAATTAAACCGGTCCTGGTAATTGAAGTTAAACTTGGAAAACATCGACCTTGAATTGTTTTGTAGCTTTAACTTTTGAGATAATTTAAATGACATTCAATTTGGTCATGTTTGAAAAATTTAATCTGATTTGTGAGAAAGGGAGTGGCAAGTCCAATACAACAACATATATCTGATACATCAATTGAAAACTTCAATTTTGATGAAGCTTTAACTTGATTTCAGCAAATAAATTATAACCGTTGACAGTCGTGTCTTAACAGTGACATTAAAATTCATGCTATCAGCTAGCTTCTAATACAATCATTGGCTCAGTCAATGTCTTATTTTCAATAATCATTCCCATTTATTGACAATAACATACCATCCTCGTTTCCTGCAAACAATACAGATTCATCAGGTGTGACATATTACTTTCAACAAAGCATTTAAACAAGGTGAACAAGGTTCCATGAGGTCCCAGAAGTGCTCTGGATATGTTTAAATTTCATTTTTTGTCCATGGGGGAAGTCCCCCGGACCCCCCCCCCAACTATGGGAGGCGGTACCCCCTCCCATACCCCCCGCGGAGGTTTGGGCCACCAACTTTTCTATCCTGGCTGAGGCCCTTTAGAGGGAATTGAAACTTTCCATAGGCATCAGTATTAAATAAATTCCCGCTAATAACAACGATATATAATATCGATAATATATAGCACAATAAGTAATTTGAGTCCAATAAGTATTATGTACACGTTCAGATTAAAGGCGCGATGGCCTTGGTTGTAGTTTTTAATTTAGAAATAAAAGTTACCCAATTATGGCTTTCCTCAAGGATATACTAAATAGTAAAGTATAGTTATAGTATGAAACCGATATTATCCACAAAGCACACTTTGTGATAGCCGAGAATTTGTTTATATACATCACATAAAGAGTGTGCGATAAGCAAAACACTCAACACCGTGGCGATGTTTTTGAGAGAGTGATTCACGGTGACCAATTCAATTTTATTTTGATTCCTCATAAATTGGCCACATTTCGACGAAGGTGGCACATATACCAAAACACCACTGTTCTCTAAACCATATCCGTGGTGAAACAGAAAGTACACATATAACGAATCGCCAACTGAACATATGAGCTGAACCAACTGAATATTTGTCATATATCTCACTTCCTGGTGCCAAGATACACGGTTTGGCAGCGGAAACGCTCATCATTTGAGTACTGGTTATGACACAATGCTTAAGTTACAGTTCCCTCTATTACATTTCTCAGCGACAGACAAAACAACGAAAGCGGATATCAGCTTGAATGCCATCTTATCTCAAGTTTATGCGACAAGTTAGTGTGGTAACACTGCGAGAAGGACAGTCTAATAGTCATATGAATACACTACATGCATATGTCCGAGTAATCGCTGTGGTGACGATGTTACATGTATGCGCGATATGATAAACATTTACCATTTATATTCAATTCGGCCACCATATTGGCACCCATCTTTGATTGGTCCCGAAATTATTACATTTTAGATGTTTGTAATGTTTGTATCTCTTCTCTTGTTTTGTTAATACATTTAGAGAGAAAAGTTAAAACAATGCGCTTACACTGTGTTTGTGTGTTCGGAAATGTCCGAAAATCGGAGGCTCTAATTTGAAGTTAACGGCGGCCATTTATTGACAGCCATGTTCTAATGACGTTAGCAAGGGTAATATGTTGTGAACGCGAATAGAGCATAGTTCTTGAAATATTATCACAATAACAGCTCTAAATCTAACATGTACAATTTATCAGATATATTTTGAATAGCACAGTTCTCGACGGCCATCTTGGACGCCATCTTGAATCCAGAGTTTTTCCCATAGCGAGTTGTAGTGGAATTTGAATATATTTTATCCCAGGTCCTGCCAAGCAGAATGACAAATCGCATTGATTCCAATTTCGTTTAGATCCTACGTTCTATAAACTAAACTGCGACCGTAGCTAAATAGCGGTTGGGAAGAAAATTGTGCAAAAGCTCTCACATATTCCCACCAAAGCGGATTTCAGCGGATTTTGGAGATACGGTTCTAAAAACATTTCCACGTCGAAAGACGAAAAAATAGCCTGTTACCAATTTATTCTATATTGAATAGGTTCACTCGAGTCTCAATGACCAGACTAGTGCGCCCCCAAGTGTTCCTGAGTTATGGTTGCAGCAATCGACTTGTTGATGTATCTAGGTACGTATTCGCCGAGGGTTAACAGTACGGTTATTGATAACTTGTACAATATAGCGCACTCATTTACGATATCGCGCATGTAGTTTGCAACATACGGAAACTTATACGATGCAATTGATGATAGATACCGCTGGCTTTTGCACAATCATTCTCGTATAACACAGTCAGCAAGCTCGAATAATTGTCGCCAATAAATTGGACATTTCTCTCAAACGATAGCGACCTTATTGTGCACTCATTTTTAATTTCGTCGAGCTATGGTATTGGTGTGCGAGAATAATCCGAAATTGACACTCAAAGTATACAAAACGACTTAATCACGCACGCCTTCAAATCTAAGTGAGGCGATGGTCTTTTGTGTTACTGCAATTACACGTAGTTGCATTCATAAAAATTAGATCCCCGACAAAAACACCACGGTCTTCCATGTACAATGTATGTATGCCAGGGGAAAATGCCTTAATAGCCATTTTTATTCGCCATTTGACATGTTATTTTAACCATTCCTATTTATTTTTCGCATTTGGTTAAATTGGTGAACGGCAGCCCGAACACTGCTAAGAAAGTATCGTGTGCCATAGTTATATAAGAAGCCAAATGTAGAGACATTAGCTGCACTTTTCAAAGAGAAAACATTGCGAAAACAATCATTATTCAAACTAAATGGGCTATGCATTTCCTTCTCCTTTGTACTATGGAAAGACAGAAGACATCTAAAATGCTCGACTGTATACCAATAATGTCAAAAATAATATATAAATCATGTGTGGAAACGTATTCGATGAAGAGCCGAAACGTCCAAATGCTTGTGCAGAAGTGCCGAAAACCCAGGCGCCGAAATGTCTTGATAAATAAGTGCCGAAACGTCCAGGTGCATCCGTTATTCCGTTGAATGGTGCGGGCCACAATGGAAACACATTACCATGGTAAATAAACTTGTATAGAACCAATTGCTCAAATAGTGCCATATTTGACTTATTTCGTTTTGAAATACGTTTATACTGAACCCATATCGACCCCCAAAATAGGTTGATATTGAGCGTATGCCCCAGGAGAACAGGCTGTATTAATAGGAGGTTATAACGTCGAGATACAAAACTTACAACGACTGTCTCTTATTAAAGACATGTATGTACTTGTTCTGGTGCGTAAAACTGATAATTTAGTATCCAGTCGCTATGCCAACTGGAGGAACGTAACATTCTACTAACATTGCCGAAAATATCATGCAAATCAACCGTACCACTCCATAGAAAACATCGTCTGAACTACACTCAATTGCAAATATTGCACCTTATACGCACACGCTTGACTACCAAAAGATAACATATCGGGGTTCACGATATGATGGCTATTGGCATACAATCGCGACCACGGGAGGCATGCGTGGTTTCGATTGACTAAAATATTTAATCTGAAGGGTAATAATTCTATAAAGAATGTACCTTTACGAAATAACGGCGATTTGTATGAGAAATTACAACACCACAATAGATCAACTCTGGTTAAATATAAGTCAAATTCTTCTATAGGGTCGGCGGGGTTTTTGGAGGTTTGGGTTACGCTCTTTAAAACACTTCTTCAAATATTTCCGTTATTTCGTAAAAACACTTCTTCAAATATATCCGTTATTTAGTTAATAAAAATAATTTCCTATTTCTATATTTCGCTCTATTTCACCATTTCGCTGCATTTTTTATTCCGCTATTTCGCTGTATTTTCCAATTTCGGTTTTTCGTTGTATTTCATATTTCGATAATTCTCTATATTTGACATATTATGGGATATGGGATTATATGATACCCAACATTCTGATATTCAATCGAACATCACGTGCCTCCCGTGCTCGCGATTAGATGCCACTAGGCATCCAATCGTTAACCCCGATTACATATTGTTTGCTATCAAATCCTTGGCGTATTGGCTGAAATATATACTACTCGATTCGGGACGCATCTATCGGCGATAAACTAACGTATACATTTAATTAGTATATAAGAATGTAAAAATTACTACTTTGAACAAGATAATTCCCCATTTATATTTGATCACCCTACCAGAGCGTTTCGTGTCACTTTAAGAGCGTCCATGCTTTGTAACATATTTATTGTGTCTTCCAATATATTATTAACAATACAGTATTAACAATTAAATGATGACGTGTAGGCAATGAATGACGAGGGAGTAACACGTTATGTAACTTAGTTATAAAGCTCCTCTCCCCGTAATATGTCGCATATATATGTATATGTTTGTAGATACATATATAGATAGTGCCACGATTGGTGGTTCTTATAATTTCATGTGGGAGGGTGGTGTACTTCATGAAACACGCGCCAATGCTTGCATCACACAAAAGCGGTAGACAATAAAGTGCGTACTCATTTCTGATCTTCTGTAATCGTGTTCAACGTAATATGACCATATAGTCTGGTCGATAAAAGGTTTGACCTAGAAAAAAATTGGACTAAGTTGGTTTGTATATCATTTTGAAGAGGAATATATCCTCCATAACATATCCAAAATCCGCTAAAATCCGCTTTGAGCATTTTTTGTAATTCAAGATGGCGTCCAAGATGGCTGCCATTTTCATATAAGTCAGCTTGATGCAATTATAGTGAGAACATCTTGTCATATATATACACATGTATACCTTTTTGTGAAGCTAAGACATAACGCCACCTTTATGTGTCAAAATTGGAACTCCCCGTCCAAGATGGCCGCTAAAATGGCGACCGGAAGTGGATTTTTCACGTTTGTTTAATAATATCTTTAAGATAAGTGTCCGTGGTTTGGAACTGGTTGAGAATTTTGGCTTTATTTTGTATATAGCATGTTAACTGACAATTGGAGCAATGAAATATGCTGTTCGTGAGGTCCACACCCATTCTGATCACTCAAAAAATCGATTCTACAAAACGCGGTATAATATTTCACAAAAGATCCCCAAGATTCTAATCATATTTCATCAAGAAGTGGGAAGAACTGTGCAATGTAACTGATCCATTCTATATCTTATTGATATTAGAATTCAAAGGTACCAAAATTGTCACTTTGGCTCAAAATGGCTGACAATATGGCCACCAAAATATGGAAAATGGTAATTATTATCCCAGCGTGCCACGCAACCGCTTACAAGTTAGGGTGATGCACACAGTTGACTAGTATGTCTTATATAGCTTGAGTGCTAACATTTCTGATGCACCTTTGGTATTTTGTTACTATTTTAACCACTGAAATTACCAGAATTATTCGAAATTTTCTGTCACAATCCTGATATCAAAATCGGCAAAAAATCGCTGTTCAGGTTTGAGCCATATTTTGAAAGTAAAATGGAACTATGTTTGGTATCAAAGATGTTTATTGTTTTGATATGTGTTACATGTGTCACACTGAGTTGTTTTAGACAAAATTACTCAAGATGGCTTCCAAAATGGCAACCAAGTTTGGTAAACATTATTATATACATAAACGTATGTGTATGTACGTGGTGTATATGTATACATAATCAATTGTGACTCACGTGCTACTTAATCAACTAAATGTTCTATTCTGATTGTCCCGGTACCCTACGAGTCATGACAAATTCATTTTGATGAATGCAATATGGATTTTGCCTAAAGCTTCCTTGTTTTTGAACGGAATTGGGCAGAACGTTGAAACCGAACTGAGATGGATCATATTAAGTGGCTATTCTGGTCCATTAGCATCAACATTGATCAACTTAATACAGTGTGTATGTCTGTTGATTGTCTGGTCATAGGCGATGTGAGTAGGTATACATGGAACTATTGTATTCATGAATGGTGTGAATAGTTATACAATGTGTGACTATATGGTCATGGATGGGATGTCCATAGTGAGATGTATATGTATATAAGGAGTAGCTGTATGCTGATGTGTGAGGTGAACATGTTTACAGTGAGTGGCTGTCTGGTCATTGAATTGGTGTATAGTCATAACGAGAGCAGCTACACTGTCCTGTATGTATACATGGAGTAATTGTGTGGTCAGTGGTGGGCTGTACATATGTACATTGGGTGGATGTATTGTCATTGGCGGGTGTATATGTATACACAAGTTGGATGTATGGTAATGGGTGGGTGTATGTATAAATAGGATGTGGTTGTGTGGTTATGGGCAATGTGTATATGTATACATGGAATGACTGCACGGTCATTGTTGAAGTGTATATGCATACCTGGAGTACACTTTGATGGCCATTGGCGGCTAGTGTATATAGAAAGCAACCTCAAGGTGATGGATGGGATGTATATGTTAATATCTACTATTGTATTGTCTTTGGTGGTGTGTACAAGCATACAGTAACTAGCTGAATGCTCATGGAGAGGGTGTATATGTATACAGCGAGTGGCTGAATTGTCACGATTGAGCTGTATATGCAAGTCTGAAGTGTACGAATGGCCGTGTGTGCGGGGTATTGGTATATCTAGAAGGGTTGTATGGCCATTGGTGAGGTATATATACACACCTGGAGTGACGCTGTGTCATGGGTGAGGTGTATATGTATATCATGAGTGACTACATGGCCATGGCACGGCCAATATGTACATATGTATATGGGGATTGACAGTATGACAAAATTAATGGTGGGGTGAATTGATATACAAGGAGTGACTATGATCACGAATGTGGTTTATTCGTATACAGCGAGAAGCTGAAATGTCATGGGTCAGGTGTATATGCAAGTCTGGAGTGTATGAATGGCCGTATGCGCGGTACGAGACATTGATATATCTTGAAGGGCTGTAAGGCCACTTTTGTGAGGTTATATGTATATACCTAGAGTGACTCTATGGATTTGGGTTGGGTGTATATGTATATCTTGAGTGGCTATATGGCCATGCGTGTCGCAAATATGTATATATACAGGGAGTGAGACTGTATGACCACTGGTGAGGCAAATAGATATACAAGAAGTAATATATAACAATGGATGTAGCGAACAGGTATGGAGTGACTGTATGGTCATCGGTGAGGTGTATATGTATATATTTAGTGGCTGTGTCATCCATGACACAGCGTCACCCCAGGTGTGTATATATACCTCACCAATGGCCATACATGTGGCAAATACATATACATGGAGTGACTGTATGGCCTATGGTTAGGCGAATAGGTATACAAGAGGTTACTTTGTGTTCATGTATGTAGTGAATATGCATACAGGTCATGTGATGTGTGGGAGTATACCTGGTGTGTCTGCAATGTTATTCACGGCTATATGACCATGCGTTGGTGTATGTGTAAACCCAATTGTGGCTGTATGGTAATGGGTGAGGTGTATGTCTATACAGCGAGTGGCACATGGCCATTTACGTGGTATTCATGTATGTATATATGGAGTGACTGCATGCTCATGTGTGATTTGTACTGGTGCACCTTTGTGTGACTATCACTTTCCACAATAACTCAAGGATATGTTAATCGATAGAGGTAATATCAGAGTGTTCTCCACATTAATTGCGTTTTATATGCAATGTGAAGAAAAAGGTTTTCCTGACAATAGTTTATAAGTTAATCAATTTTGATGCTAATGGGCCAGAGTAGCCACATAATATGATACCTGTCAGTTCAGGTTCAACGTTCCGTCCGTTTCCGTAAAAAACATGGACATAATCCCAAAAGAGGTGTTCGGCAAAATTCATACTGCATCCCTTAAAATTAATTTTGGACAACCATAATATAATATTAAGTTGTCCATTGATTAAGTAGCATGTTTAATAACCAAGTGAGTCACAATTTGCTACCATTTCGGAACAGCCGAGAATAATGTTCGGAATATAAACTTTTTACTAAATTTGGTTGCCATTTTGCATGTAATCTTGAGTAATATTGTCTAAAACACCACACTATGTCATATTTAAGGCATATCAAAATAAAAAGAACCTTTGATACTAAAGATAGTGATTTTTTGCCGAGTTTGATGCTGTTTGTGATAGAAAAATCCCATAATTCTGGTGATTTCAGAATGGTAAATAGTAAAAATTAATCAAGGTGCATAAGAAATGTTGGTATTCAATGTATATAATACGGAATAGTCATTTGTGTACATCACCATAACTTGTAAGCGGTTGCATGGCTCGTTGGGATAATAATTAACATTTTTCCATATTTTGGCTGCCATTTTGACAGCCATTTTGAGCCAAAGTGACAATTTTGGTACCATTGAGTTCGAATATCAATAAGATATAGAATGGATCACTTACATTGCACAGTTCTTCCCACTTCTTGGTGACCAGAATCACAAATATTTTGTAAAATGTTATACCGCGTTTTGTAAAATCGAATTTTTGAGTGATCGGAAGGGTGTGGACCCCCACGAACAGCATATTTCATTGCTCCAATGGTCAGTTAACATGCTATATACAAAATAAAGTCACAATTCTCAACCAGTTCAAGACCTCAGAAACTTATCTTAAAAGTATTAGTAAAAACGTATGAATTCCACTTCCGGTCGCCATTTTGGCGGCCATCTTAGACGGGAAGTTTCAATTTTGGCAGATAAAGATGGCGTTATGTCATAGCTTCACAAAAATGTATACAAGTGTATACATATGACAAGATGTTCTCACTATAATTGCATCGAGCTGACTTATAGGAAAATGGCAGCCATCTTGGACGCCATCTTGAATTACAAAAATTGCTCAAAGCGGATTTTAGCGGATTTTGGATATGTTATAGAGGAGAGCTTCCTCTTCAAAATGATATAAAAACCAACTTAGTCCAAATTTTTTCTAGGTTGACCCTAAAATTTGAGTTTATCGACCAGACTAATACGCTAGCGTAACCAACGAACCACAGCTGAAACGCACGCATAAGCTAGGATATATCTGCGTCTTTTTAATCCTATAAAATAACTTCATAGTTGCGTATTCCCATCAAATAAGATTAACTTAGGCCTTATATCGTGGTGTGATTATGATATATTACACTCCAGACATGCACAAGGGTTCGTCGACAGAGTGGGTTCTATAGCAATTTCGTGTATAACTTATGTCAATCATACCATACATCAAGGCATGTGAGAAATCAGAGATTCACAATGCAAACAGACTACGGGCTCATCGACTTAAGACTTAAAACCTAAATAAAAAACTTTTAAAAGCCATTCCTTTTGAACAAATTATCTATATCTATATTTGCGAATGTATGTCTGTCTGTCTGTCTGTGTTCTATAGAAATTCACAGGGGACCATCTAGATGATGCCAAAGGGGTCTACTAAGAGTAGCTTTTTACGAGAAAGATAATGGTCGGGGTTAGAATTTTCTAAAGTAACGCCGTTGTTGTCAGGGGCAGAAAATGGGGAGGGGCAGAACAAAAATTGTCGCCGATTGCCACCAAACTTATATATAATAATCCCCATGATATGAGGAATCTAATGGTGTGGTTTAAATATGGCAAAAGTCGCGCCGTTCGCGTCAGGGGTGCCCGGAAGGGGGAGGGGCAGATTTTTTTTCTGTCGCCGATTTCCACCAAACTTATATATAATCATCCCCATGATATGAAAAAACCAACGGTGTGGTTTAAAAGTGGCATCGTTCGAGTCAGGGATGCACGGAAGGGGAGAGGGGCACCAAAATTGAAAAACTAATTTTAGCGCCGATCTCCACCAAATTGATATATATTCTTCTTCATGATATAAGGAATCTAATTGTGCGATTTAACAACGCCAAACCCATGATATGAAAAAAACAATGGTGTGGTTTAAAAGTGGCGTCGTTCGAGTCAGGGATGCACGGAAGGGGAGAGGGGCACCAAAATTGAAAAACTAATTTTAGCGCCGATCTCCACCAAATTGATATATATTCTTCTTCATTATACAAGGAATCAAATTGTGCGCTTAAACAATGCCAAATTGTTGTCTTTTGGTTGAGAGATTGGGAGGGGGTGGGCACTTAATTTGATAATAATTGGTTTAGTCGCCGATTGCCACCACACTTATACAAAATCATCCCCATGGTATGAGGAGTCTAATGGTGTTGCTTATTTCTGTCAAATGTGGCCTCATTCGAGTCAGGGTTGCATTGAAAGGGACAGGGGCACCAAAATTGATGCACAATTTTTTTGCGCCAATTTCCACCAAATTGATACACGTTCTTGAGAGATGGGGGTGTGGATTGGCACCAATTTGATAAAAAAAAGAAGTTTTAGTCGCCGATTATCACCAAACTTATAAACAATCATCTCCATGATATCAGGAGTATAATCGTGTGGTTTAAGGTTGTCATAAGTTGGGCCATTCGAGTCAGTGGTGTATGGAGATGAGAGGGACACAACAAATTATATCTATATGTTTAGTGCCGATTTCCACCCGAGTGATACATATTATTCTCTTTGATACGAGGAATCTTATCGTGTCGTTTAGATACACCAAGCTGGTGCCCTATGGGTGAGGGATATGGGGACCTTAAATTTGATACAAGGAAGATAACGGTGCGGGTAAAACAGTTCTAAAATGACGCTGTTGGTGTCAGGGGAAGAAAAGGGGGAGGTCGGCAAAATTAAAAATATATCGTGAAATAGTTTTGTCGCCGATTTCCACCAAACGAATACATAATCATCTTCGCAGCATGGCGTTGCTCGAGTCAATGATGCATCAACAATTGATTTAATAAACTATTTTTAGCCCAGATTTCCACCAAATTGATATATTATTCTTCTCTATGATACGAGGAATTTCATCGTGTGATTTAAAGACGTCAAATTGCTGTCGGTTGGGTGAGAGATATGGGTCATATCTATTCTCAGAATTTGTTTAGTTGCTGATTACCACCAAACATATATATAATCATCGCCAGTATATCATGCATCTATGAGTCTAATGGGAGTGGTTTAAATATGTCAAAAGAGGCAAACGCTGGTACAAATTTATTTGGCACCAATTTCCACCGAATTCATACACATTTTTCTCTAATGATATACCATGAATTAAATAACATTTGATGTCGTTTGCGTCGCGGATGGCGAGCGGATATGTACTATCATTGATAAGATTGATATTCGCCTTTATCCACATATAAGTTATATACAGTCACCCAGGCCATCTCCATATCATTTTAAGTAGTTTTGGACGTTCACATTTCACAATCCCGACATATGTTGACCCACTTAAATCACTTGAACAATTATATATTCTTAACTGTCATATTTATATGGGAATAGCAATCAGGGCATTCACAAAAATGTGCAAACTGAGAGACCCAGAACCGTCAGAGGATTGCATATATATTATAACAAAATTGAGTCTGTTCCATTCAATACAGTTTCCATAAAAAAGTAACAATTTGTCAAGAGATATGGAATGCCTGTTCAAAAATAGTGGTCACAGTGTGTAGTCAAATATAGTATCTTCTGATATACAAGAAAATGCGGTTAGTAACATAAGACTTTTCAGGATCCTCCCAATACTGCACATCTGACAAGGGTTTTATAACAGACTCTTCGACTGACATAAACAACTCAAAATCTCGCTCTGTGCCTGGCACATGTAGCTAACATTTATGCGCATCAACATTTCGTTTAAACTGAGAATATTTAGCCAATATATAGCACCATGAACAGAGGAGCACCTGGAAATTTCTTTGAAACATATGTATCTTCACGGAGATAGCCAGGTGTCCTCGAGAACTTAGTCCAACCCACTAAATTGATTGATACATCTCAATATTCAAAACCCAATTATCATCTTTTATCAAACTAATGTGTTTATGATGTTCATGTATCATATTATAACGTCTAATGAATACGCAGTTGTAAATAAATACATACTTCATTATTGTTGGAACGGATTAATCGCGACAAACATAATGACAATTGACAAGGTGAGCCACAACTTATATCCCATGACTGTAATAATCATGTTTTATGATGCTATTTGAATATACAATTTATGAGAAACCGTATAACACTTTTAAGCAAGAGCATTCTCTATCCCCAACAAATATCCACAGCATAGAGGTTTTCTCATCGCATTAACCTGGGCAACGCCGGGTAACCCTGCTAGTTATATAATATAAACTATATAAATATAAATTATATTATTGACGCTGTGTGCGCAATCCGATTGAGATGTGTACTATACGAAGAAGCTTGTCGAATTCATCATGTTCATTTCATTCATAAAATGTCATCATGTCGATTTCAACGAAAGTCGACGAGCAACGTCACCATGATTGTAGCTTTCACCATCGATCGAATTTGCGATAACCTGAATGTATCTTCTGCTTTGTTCATAAGTATATGTTTCTTGTCGATTCATGAAGATAGAAGGATATCTGAGGATTATATCAAATTCACGTATGTACTATTTAATATTAGGATAATTTAAAAGCGATATAATAACGTTTGCTTGCATCACAAATTTCGATTTCGATTCCAGTATTGCCCCCAGCCCAGCCAGAGTGATTGAGATTTTCCCATTGCGACATTTATATTTTAGGCCACTCCATTGCAAAAAAATATTTGACAGTCCATGATATGTTATAATTATTTTCTCAATAAAATGTAATCCGCAGCTACGAATGAACTTCACTGTGCATAATTCCGATAGTAGTAACTCCCCTCATTTTGGAACGCCGGCCATTGAAAGACGCACAATTTATTTCAGATTACGACATTAATGCTTTAAGCCCACCGATCTCCTATGCAACAAAAGTGCTCGCAAAAATTCAAAACAGCAGTGTCGTATTAGATAATAATTAGTGACGTCATAAAATCAGATATAGTCTATATACGATCCAAAGCGTCCGGCTTTGGTCGTTATTACGGATGGATAAGTTTATGGATATTCGCGATACCTTTTTGATACGAATGGTAGTGGTTGCAAGTGTTTTTCTTTTGCCTGGAAAGGTGAACATTAGCTTATAGGGAATATTAACCATCTTCGAGTTAAATTGGAGCGTGCATCGTTAATGATACTTAGTGTGAAATACCATTTCGAGTTACGACCATTCAAGAAGGGCGTTCCTAACGTTATTGTCAACAGTTGATATACGCTTGGGTATCCACACTCTACTCATAGCGAAATATGATTTATCACACGCTAAAGATTGATCGTGGCTGTGTCTTCGATTAACATACTACGTTATCTGTGGCTGAGTTACATCAATTTTTTTTCATTAATTATAAAAATATAGATATAATTATGCTCATTCCACAATAACAACAAGAACGATGTTGTTGGTCCCGTATCTCAGCGACATCCAGGTGCATATACCTACATTTGATTGGGGTGATAGAAAACTCACACGCTTGGTGTGACCTTGACATTCGTATCGTGACCATTTCGAATTATTTATTGACGAGTTCCATTGTTTGTATTACATGGTGACCATTTTTGAATGATTTATTGGTGAATAATGTCCCTTGCATATGGTCCATTTTTTTCTGGCCAACGCTGTTGGATATTTTGGAACATTATAGTGGCCATTTTGTTTCTCTATTTTTGAGGTGAATGCCACAAACATTGAACAGGTACCGTGGATTTTGTTCAGCATACCTAAATTATGTGAAATCACTAGGGTTACCACATTTCCGCACACATGCCGTTAAAGGTCTACTTTTGTGAACACACGTATATAGACTAATAATGGCCACGGTCGCGAATATGCAAATTAAACTTTGGCTTATTGAACATATAACGTATTGAATGTCGTAAAATGATAAAATGAGGCGATTAGATAATTTCCGATGGTTGACATTTCTCGAATAGTGTTATTATATTTCGCGTGGTAATTTATATAAATGCTGCCGAATGTAATATTATGATTTATTTCGTCAGGCGCTAAAAATGGGATCGGCTGTGAAGGCGCTAAACATGGGATCGGCTGTGAAGGCGCTAAACATGGGATCGGCTGTGAAGGCGCTAAACATGGGATCGGCTGTGAAGTTCGCTCTCCTCGTGTGGGTGTTCGTTGGATGTCTTGGTAAGTCTAAACTTTATAAACACGCTGTAAGAGGTTGGATCGGTGGCTTTTAACCCTTTACCCAACAGAACAGCCCTGTGCCAATGCATTATCTTATATATGCGAGTCGACCATAGGTCGCCTCGCATATATAAGAGAATGCATTGGCTTAACACATTAAAAATTATAAAATTGTTAAAGAATGTAAGACAAAATGGTAAAAAGTGTTAAATTTTTTTTTTTAGGCCAATGCATTCTCTTATATATGCGAGGCGACATATGGTCGACTCGCATATATAAGAGAATGCATTGGCACAGGGCATAACTGTAACTATCACAATGTGGTCAAGGAGCCGGTTCCAATGATATCCATATTTGTATGGTTATATTGAGACAGACCGAAGATATTTTAGGCTGTTGAAGCTTTATTTGGGCGTTTTTGGCCGGTTTGTTGGGTAAAGGGATAATCCAACTGGATGGAAGTGGGACACAGTGGACGTGACCAAAAGGTATCCAATAGGGAGGGGTATAAAACTTGAAACTTATCTGCACCCCCTTGAACCAGCCAGAAAATTATAAATCTTAGTTATCCAAGTTGAACCTCAAGCGTTCCAACTGTGGAACAGTTCCAATCGAACACCCACTAATGGATGGACATTTCCAACTTATGGCCATGTTGGTCCCAAAATTTGACCGAATGCAGAAAACGTCTTGATGTGTGGTCTAATTTAAAAACAAAACAAATCACTAGTATTATTTCAGCCTGAAATTTCCAACTAATGCTGTTTAGAGCATGGATTTCCAACTATTCCAAATATTTTATCTAACAGCTGTCCCTCTATTTAATTGCGGGAAACATACGTTCAAAATATATAATATATTTGTTTATTTCAGACTATATATAATATATTTTCTCCATATGTGATTTTTGACTATCCGCGAAAAGAAATACCTCCAATATAATATACATGTAATATATTTCAAAATGGTCACCCAACATGTCTACACATTCAGGTTCATATATGATCGTAGCGAATGGAAGTGAGAGCTAAAAACACAGAGAAGAAAATGTATTGATGACCAAATAGTTCGTGGAACACGGGCAGCTGGTTAGATCCTGATCTATAAACCATGAAATCGGAAAGAAGTCCTGTGGAAAACAATGAACTCACCACACATCAAATATGCGCGATTTGACATCACACTGAGGTTACACTAAGAAGCGATTTAACAACTAGGCCAAATTCTCCAAAGTCGAAACTCGTTATGGTATGGAAGATAACACTCACCTTTCTGTGAGTAAGGTTTTTTCCCAGTAAAATGTTGGAATAGAGACGAATCCTGATAAAAAAGAGCCGGAGTCACACTCGGTCAGATCCGATTCTAAATGAATCGTTAAGCCCCAGTGCTTATCATAGAGTTGACACATTTAAAGCATCAATGACGAATAGTTATCCCATAGGAAATTATCAGATAATAAGTTTTATGTTATGAATATTTCCCTGTAATAAATAGAACTTACTTTGCACTTGTATTATCTGTTGTCTGCTTGTTTTTCCTGACCCACCCCCCCCCCCCGCGTCAAACAATGGGTCGTTCTAATGTATATTTTTATAACTGAGTGGGAGAATCCATTTAGTATAGAAAGGGTTAACACAGAGTCTGGACAAAGTCGCTAACATATCATCTTCTGTTTGCAACTTTTTGACCAGGTCCTGCGTAAGCGATGAAGATGCTAAACCAATGCTGGCTTCAACACCAAACAATGTTACATAATAGTGATTTATTTGTGCCTGCATTATATCTAGAATTCTTCCCAAGGGTACGTTAATACAATGGCAAGTTTGCACTGCATGTTTTGCATGCATTTTCTCATAGACCCCATATAGAGTGTCAGAATATGAACGGAAACATGCATATAAAATGCATCTGTACCACAGCTGACTACACGAGAAGCAAAATCTCTGTATTTCCACCTGTAGCCATACTATCGTTATTTTCCTGTAAATAGCATGCAATTATCTCGCAAGAATCAATTTTACAGGCATTTTAAGGCAAAGTGTTAGTAGCACCGTTACATGTGGAACTACCGAAAATTTACTCCATACGCCGTTAGCTTTGGTAATTATACATGTTATATGCATGTTGTCGTTCATGTTCTGGCACCATTGGGTTTTGTATGAGAAAATGCCTGCAAAACATGCAGTGCAAACTTGCCATTGTATGAACGTACCCTTGGGAAGAATTCTAGATATAATGCAGGCACAAATAAATCACTATTATGTAACATTGTTTGGTGTTGAAGCCAGTCCCAGGTATCGTTCTCACTGATCCATGCAACAAGCATGCCTTTGATGTCATAGCTTGGATGGGGGTGGGGTGTGGGGGGGGGGGGGGTTACCATGCACTATCACATCAAAAGAAAAAGCCGATATGACCGGTATACGGTCGCTACCAGTGGAACAGCGTAGCGTGAATAAACAACGTCTAAAGACCGGCGTACACTAGGGCCCGATTGCTGAGCCATCGGTCTTTGAGACCGATTCATCCGGAGTCACTGACTCACTGTAACGCGCAGACTACCGAGTCAAAACACTTATTGACCATATCTCCATAAGCAGTAAGCACGTGACTTATTATCGACAGGTGCTCATCACGTGATACCGGCTTGTTGATTTGTATACAAAATGGCACCGCTGTCGTAATTTGATCGGTCAGACTCGCAGAGTTTCGAAGAAGATACAAATATTAAAAGCCCCTATTATTAAAAGGCCCTATTATATCATCAAAAAACCATTACATATTTCCTTATATCTCACAAGTGATGAATAGGCGCGTACTTCTCGTGATACTTGGCATCGCGCCAACAAAATTACCGCGCGGTTTAGTACTATTTCGAAGTTAAATTCTTGTCCAAATTCGTTGCACTAAGAAAATAGTCACAAAAACAAAGAGGCAACTTGGTGGACTATATTTTACGTCGACAGCTAGAGCGCGCAATCCGGTTGTGAAACGTCTCAGCCAACGTCTCAGCATATATGCAATTTGCATGCATTTTTCAGATTTTTGATTTGTTAAAAAGGCATGAAGCCCTAGTTTTTGTACAAGATCTTCAACTTGTTATGAAATTCGTTAAATAAATTTAATATACATAACTCGTCTACGACTCGTTGTAAATCAAATTTATCAAACCCGTTTCATAAAATCTTATATCCTAACATAACTCGTTGGATATCCTCTATATAGTTGGTAGCTGAGTAATCGACACACATCCGCGCACACTCAAGGGTCGAGAAAATATCAAACATGCTTGATATGGGAGCTCGATTGCTCAGAGCAATCTGGCTCGCATAACATGCCGTGCACACCTGTAGCCAAATTACACAGAGACTGATGGCTCAGCAATCGGGCTCTAATGTGCATCAATCTTAACACCACTCTTCGTTTCAACTCCAGAATTGTCCTCGGGCAGGTGAGGCGAATTTGCGTTCCCCACATGTGCACCACGTTTGAACGATGCAGTAGGAGACTACACAGGGACTGACCATTGCACGTAAGTCTTACAATATGTCCATTTCGACAGCTGTCAATCAAATACTTATTAGCGGATCTTGTCTACAACTGAGCGACTGAGCTCGATTGCTGCAATGAAAATTACTTGTTGACCCTAATTTGTATATCCGCAAATACTTTCATTGGTAAATTGCCTATATCCGAACATTGCCTATTATTGCAATAATGAACGATTTTACCACCGTTTTTCATTTTGCGCGAAAATCGACATATATTTCACAATTGAAGACATACAGAAGGTATGATCTCGGTATTATAGCATATCGGCGGCGCTGTAAAATTAATTGATCTATTTCTGCAGACGTATTGTCTCCTAGCAACCGTAAGCTCCTCCCACTAATGAATATGTATGCGACTCTCCATTTAGATGACGTAATCAGGGACGTGGTGACAGGGAGACACCTCATTAGTTTGACCAACATGTTCAACAGTTGGACATTTTATGCCTGACATAATATTAGTTAGAATTGTCAGACCAGATATGTTGAAATTTTCACAATAGTATGCTTTTCCGAACAGTATATAGTATGCAATTTGCAGTTTATTTAATCAACAATTGAATATTTTCATACTGAAGCTACATTTATCACTTGAACAAAATCCAACCGTTTACAACCATGAAAGTGTGCCGGCAAGTCAGCGACTATTGAGAGACGTAGACATGTGTCCCGAATTGAAGGCTCAGGGACGTGGCTATGGGTCGCTGGGATTTTTCAATTTACAACGAAACTGATGGACGTTTTAGTTCAAAATTTGAAGTCATCCAGCACACTAAATATTCAGCCACTGTGATGTCGATATACATGGAGCTTAGGTGTGTGTTGATTTTATAAAAGTATCGCACAGCACTGGAAAACTAATGTGTCTTTTATCGGGTTGCCGCAAGAATTTCCCTTTTTTAATTGTGCTAATCTTGCACAAACAACTGAACGCCCGACATTTAAAAGTTGTATTTGAAGATGAATTAAGCATTTAGTTCAGTCAAACAATTACAACTCTAGTGATCTCGATGCATAAATAACTGCTCAATTCTACTTCATTTGGCTGATTCCGAATTCATGGTTATCTACACACTGATTCCGAATTCATGGTTATCGACACACTGATTCCGAATTCATGGTTATCGACACACTGATTCCGAATTCATGGTTATCGACACACTGATTCCGAATTAATGGTTATCGACACACTGATTCCGAATTCATGGTTATCGACACACTGATTCCGAATTCATGGTTATCGACACACTGATTCCGAATTCATGGTTATCGACACACTGATTCCGAATTCATGGTTATCGACACACTGATTCCGAATTCATGGTTATCGAAACACTGATTCCGAATTCATGGTTATCGACACACTGATTCCGAATTCATGGTTATCGACACACTGATTCCGAATTCATGGTTATCGACACACTCACGGTGGTGAATCACGTGGTTTTGAGTTGATGAATATCACGGCGCATTCAAAATGGCTGAGGCGATCGCAAACGTGACCAGAAACGAGCAAAAACATAATAAACTAGGATAATGATCTGTTACATAGTATTTTGGCAGCAACGAGCATATGCTATACTATTTTTCAAACAAGCTGATACCTCATTTGTGTCCAAACTCTCATAGAAGTATGGACTGGTGTTTTCCACGAACATCCGACAGCCAACTTTGGTCAGAATGTTATAGAAAACTGATTGTTTCCGAAGAAATAAGGTATCAACTGGTTCTAAAAATAAACTAGCATACGGTCGTAACAGTCAACATTCTATGTTTTGTGTCAATTTCTCATATTGTATGTTTTTGTGCGTTTACATTCCCATCGGCCATTTTGAATGCGTGGTACTCACCATTATTTCTTTGATTGCCATCTACATTGAATCCCAATAACTCGTCTATTAAATAAATTACTTCCTTACAATATTTATGCATTACAAATTTCGGGTTTTGGAGATCATGCACTACCTGATTGTGACAACATGAAAATTGTCTTAGCTGTACAGTCATTCATACGTGAGACATATCAGGATTCGTTTGACTAACTCTTTCAAATAATGATACGTACAAGCCAGCAAGTGAAACAAACAAACCCGACTTTAAACAAACACATATACAAACTTATGACTAACTCGGGGGTGAGGGTGACCGGTGATATGTATATATGTTCAACTTGTTTTGGTAGTCATGTTGCTTTGCCATTACTAATTATTTATTGTTTAGTGTGATAACATATGGGAGAGGGGGCACCCATAAGTGAGTCAGCACTTGTCCTCCAATCCCATTGTATGTATAAACCAATGTATGTGTCATATATCATGTGTTATATAAATTAGACAAATAAATAGGTTTAAAAACTCACCAACTTCGATACCAAGTGATTCCCCACCGTGACCCTGGTAAGTTAAAATAACGCAAAATACATTTTCGGACATTCCGAATCCGGAGTTCCGATAAATACAAATAGCTGTTGTTTTATTGGAACCCAATCATCGTGTTCAAAGTTCTATTTGTCATGACTTCAATGTATCTTTCTGTGACATTATGGTGCTCGTAAAAATGTAGTCAATGTATTTATAGACCTATTTGGATATGGGAAAAAAATATCAAAAACGAATATTGTTAGAAATATTTTGGAGCGAAACCAGCCATGTAGCTTTAATGAATGAACTAATTCTCATGTTATTCCAGACCATTTAGCATCTTCTATGACTGTATGGTATCGTTATGCGATAACTTACCCGAAGCTTTCCATTCCGTATTTCGAGAGAAATGCCCGGAGGTGAGTAGCTAATGAACGCTCTCTATATCAAAGAACCACCGTCCGCTTTGACACCAACTAAACCAAAATGTTACCAGCTATTCCTGATATCGTAGAAATGAAAAGTGTCTGTTTCATTTCTGTTCGAAAATTTTAAAACATCTGCATGGAAAATGGCTGTGACAAGTATTTTTTTTCAGAGAACATGAGGCCGGTATATCAACATTTCGTTTATTTGTCAACCTATCTTATACCTCTTTCCAAATTACACAGACAACATTTTGAACTCGAATCAACCGTGTCATTATTTCCACTCGAGTAGTTTCTCGTAAAAAATTGTATATTGTTTGATAAACTATTCAATTAGGTACAATTTAAATTGATTTGGAGTTTCAAGTTAATGAATTCAGTAATAAAAGTTTTGAGTTAAATCATTGATCATACTTCAATTGATTCTATATTTGTGTCTCTTGAATCTTATGGACATAATATAGACCCCACTTCTAGAGATTGTACGGAGTGTAGAGTTTCTGCGTGGGTATGCTTGGTAACATTGTATAGGCATGTCCATTGCGTTACTTGTAATACATGTGCATGTTGAAACATTAGTTTCATAAATCAGGAGGGAAGCAATTTAAATGTTAAATTATTGTCACCAGAGCCGTTTTATTTTGGTCCACAATTGTTGATTATAAGCAAGGGTGGCATTATTTTAATCCAGCGTGGCATTGTGCAGGATCATACAGTATAAGTTCACTATGGACTTATTTCAGAACCGAATATGTTCAATATTAACCCTTTACCCAACAAACCGGCCAAAACCGGCCAAATAAAGCTTCAACAGCCTAATATATCTTCGGTCTGTCTCAATAGAACCATACAAATATGGATATTATTGGAACCGGCTCCTTGGTCACATTGTGATAGTTACAGTTATGCCCTGTGCCAATGCATTCTCTTATATATGCGAGTCGACCATAGGTCGCCTCGCATATATAAGAGAATGCATTGGCCTAAAAAAAATCTTTTTTTAACACTTTTTACCATTTTTTCTTACATTCTTTAACAATTTTATATTTTTTAATGTGTTAAGCCAATGCATTCTCTTATATATGCGAGGCGACCTATGGTCGACTCGCATATATAAGAGAATGCATTGGCACAGGGCCCTATAGGTTTATATATGATCGAGGTGTTCTTGCTAGTCCAAGGTGAACATTTACAAATTTACAAACATCGAGACAGCAGCATATTATTAAAAAGAGTCTTTGGTCAAAATGACATTCATACGAAATCGCAATATAAGCACATTTAAAAAAAAACTAGAATTACTAGTCCGCGCGCCAATTCCCAGAAAGCTCTGTTTAGAAGTTGGCTGCACCGCATCCAACAAAGGTTTTCACATACCAATTATATGACACAGTCGATTCTGCTTGTTGCCCGCTTCAGAATATTTCCCAAAAATCGATTTTTCAGCGAAGACAACTCTTACCCCTAAAATAAAAAAAAAATAAAAAATTCCATCGAGTACAAGTGTAAGAATATTTAACATTACTGTAGTTATAAAGTGAAAACGACATCGTTTATATTAAAGGGATGTGAAACACTCCGGTAGGGTGATCAAATAGATATGGAGAATAATTTTGTTCAAAGTAGTTATTTTTACAAATATTATATCTAATTGACGACACACACCTACATCTTATATATTAATTAAATGCAGTGATTAGCGATGGCGATATCATTTTCGTTAATTTATCGCCAATAGAATCGTCCGGATTCCAGTAGTAAATATTTACAATTTAGCGTAGTTCAGACAATGTTTTCTATGGAGTGGTACGGTCGATTGTCTTGAAATTTTCGGTCATGTTAGTAGAATGTTACATTCCTCCAGTTTGCACAGTACCTGAGTACTAACTTACCAGTTTGACACACCCGAACAAGCACATAATATGTCTTTAACTGTAGATCACCATAAAACAACATGAGATACAACACTGGACCAATGTATAAGCTAGTTCGAAAAAATTGCGATAAATATTTTGAAATTGCGAAAAATTACTTGGATTTAAAAACAAATGTGTCACATATGATTGGCTATAATTTGTTAGCCACAAGCAATCTATCTAAAAAATTACCCAAAGACCTAGCAAAACAATTTGGACCATAGAATGCCAATTATATTGTTTTTTTGTGATAATGCGCTGTGGGCAATAATTGAACCACACCCCTAAAATATAATTTTCTTAGAAAAATGAATTGTATAGTGTACACTTAGAATGCCGCATGTAAAAGAAGGCTTTAGTGACATACAGTGAAACATTGTAGAGATTAATGAAGGAGAATTTTAAATAACCTTGTCCGAACGTGTTCTGGTGAAAATTTGGGGAAATTTGGTGAAAAATTGGGTATAGAAAATTCACACGTGGATACTCGTCCATAATTTGTAAATTCATAAATCCTTACATTGTCACCCTTTTGTCAACCATTTCATGTTTTTTTCAATTTATTTTAATTTGGAAAGCCGATTATATATGCGTATATTTCAACTTGTCACATAAGGCTATCGAAGGCTGATGAGTGAGACTCAAGTTTTACAGGGAGGTATTTTCTTATTTTGTGGCGCATTTTGTGACACTAGACACAACTGGCGATATATCAGACACTTTCACGGACTATCTGATCATTGTTAAAAGATGGCGTCCAAAACGGCCACCAACATCGAAGTTTTTCAAATTTACCGACAAAGATATATGGTCTTTGTGGACCCAATTTTTCAAAAAGTTGATAGAGTCCAAATAAATGCAACATTCTAAGAGTATACGTCATGGTGGATTATGTTAGAAATACAAAATGTGAACTTTATAGAGATTTAAATAAATACTATTTACAGGCATTGGTCCAAGAGAAACACAGTTCATATCTAAGAATCAGATATGGGAATGTGTACTGAACACTGTGAAGAATGATGTACTATAAACAAATATTATATTTTTTGAGTGTTCTTTGAAAAAAATACTCTGAACAGTTGTTGACAAATGATATACTAACTTGCATAAACTGGTTGACTGAGAGCTAGCAGTTTATGGGTCACCTTTTCATGGCTTATGTCCAGTCTGGTGTGAATGGCTATTAGATGGTGTCCATTGGCCCATGAATGATCATCCGTGAGTGAGTTATGAGCACACGACACTGGCTAACCAATACCTGCTAACATCCACCCAGCCATGTTTAAGCAAGTAAGTATATCATTTGTCAACAACTGGTTCTAAGTAATTTTTTCCGAAGAACACTCATGAATAATAATATTTTATTTATAGTGAACACTCAAGAATTATAATATTTTATTTATAATACACCATTCTTCACAGTGTTTACATACACATATTTGATTCTTAGATATGAACTGTGTATCTCTTGGACCAATGCCTGTAGACATAATTTTTTTTAAATCCCGAAAAGTTCACATTTTGTATTTCTAACATAACCCACCACAAAGTAAACTCTTAAAATGTGGCATCAATGGGCATGGTTTCTGTGATTACTAATATACGTGAATAGTATCCTTTATTTGGGACTCTATCAATCCTTTATTTGGGACTCTGTCAATCCTTTATTTGGGACTCTATCAATGCTTTATTTGGGACTCTATCAATGCTTTATTTGGGACTCTATCAATCCTTTATTTGGGACTCTATCAATCCTTTATTTGGGACTCTATCAATCCTTTATTTGGGACTCTATCAATCCTTTATTTGGGACTCTATCAATCCTTTATTTGGGACTCTATCAATCCTTTATTTGGGACTCTATCAATCCTTTATTTGGGACTCTATCAATCCTTCATTTGGGACGCTATCAATCCTTTATTTGGGAATCTACCAGTCCTTTATTTGGGACTCTATCAATCCTTTATTTGGGACCCTATCAATCCTTTATTTGGGACTCTATCAATCCTTTATTTGGAACTCTATCAATCCTTTATTTGGGACTCTATCAATCCTTTATTTGGGACTCTATCGGTCCTTTATTTGGGACTCTATCATTCCTTTATTTGGGACTCTATCAATCCTTTATTTTGGACTCTATCAATCCTTTATTTGGGACTCTATCAATCCTTTATTTGGGACTCTATCAATCCTTTATTTGGGACTCTATCAATCCTTTATTTGAGACTATATCAATCCTTTATTTGGGACTCTATCAATCCTTTATTTGGGACTCTATCAATCCTTTATTTGGAACTCTATCAATCCTTTATTTGGGACTCTATCAATCCTTTATTTGGGACTCTATCAGTCCTTTATTTGGGACTCTATCATTCCTTTATTTGGGACTCTATCAATCCTTTATTTTGGACTCTATCAATCCTTTATTTGGGACTCTATCAAACCTTTATTTGGGACTCTATCAATCCTTTATTTGAGACTATATCAATCCTTTATTTGGGACTCTATCAATCCTTTATTTGGGACTCTATCAATCCTTTATTTGGAACTCTATCAATCCTTTATTTGGGACTCTATCAATCCTTTATTTGGGACTCTATCAATCCTTTATTTGGGACTCTATCAATCCTTTGTTTGGGACTCTATCAATCCTTTATTTGGGACTCTATCAATCCTTTATTTGTGACTCTATCAATCCTTAATTTGGGACTCTATCAATCCTTTATTTGGGACTCTATCAATCCTTTATTTGGAACTCTATCAATCCTTTATTTGGGACTCTATCAATCCTTTATTTGGGACTCTATCAATCCTTTATTTGGAACTCTATCAATCCTTTATTTGGGACTCTATCAATCCTTTATTTGGGACTCTATCAATCCTTTATTTGGGACTCTATTAATCCTTTGTTTGGGACTCTATCAATCCTTTATTTGGTACTCTATCAATCCTTTATTTAGAACTCTATCAATCCTTTATTTGGGACTCTATCAATCCTTTATTTGGGACTCTGTTAATCCTTTATTTGGGACTCTATCAATCCTTTATTTGTGACGCTATCAATCCGTTATTTGGAACTCTATCAATCCTTTATTTGGGACTCTATCAATCCTTTATTTGGGACTCTATCAGTCCATTATTTGGGACTCTATCATTCCTTTATTTGGGACTCTATCAATCCTTTATTTTGGACTCTATCAATCCTTTATTTGGGACTCTATCAATCCTTTATTTGGGACTCTATCAATCCTTTATTTGGGACTCTATCAATCCTTTATTTGGGACTATATCAATCCTTTATTTGGGACTCTATCAATCCTTTATTTGGGACTCTATCAATCCTTTATTTGGGACTCTATCAATCCTTTATTTGGAACTCTATCAATCCTTTATTTGGGACTCTATCAATCCTTTATTTGGGACTCTGTCAATCCTTTATTTGGGACTCTATCAATCCTTTATTTGGAACGCTATCAATCCTTTATTTGGGACTCTATCAATCCTTTATTTGGGACTATATCAATCCTTTATTTGGGACTCTATCAATCCTTTATTTGGGACTCTATCATTCCTTTATTTGGGACTCTATCAATCCTTTATTTGGGACTCTATCAATCCTTTATTTGGAACTCTATCAATCCTTTATTTGGGACTCTATCAATCCTTTATTTGGGACTCTATCAATCCTCTATTTGGGACTCTATCAATCCTTTGTTTGGGACTCTATCAATCCTTTATTTGGGACTCTATCAATCCTTTATTTGTGACTCTATCAATCCTTTATTTAGGACTCTATCAATCCTTTATTTGGGACTCTATCAATCCTTTATTTGGGACTCTATCAATCCTTTATTTGTGACTCTATCAATCCTTTATTTAGGACTCTATCAATCCTTTATTTGGGACTCTATCAATCCTTTGTTTGGGACTCTATCAATCCTTTATTTGGGAATGCATTCTCTTATATATGCGAGTCGACCATAGGTCGCCTCGCATATATAAGAGAATGCATTGACATAACAATTTTTTATCATTTTTTTTAAATAAATGTTTCTGACAATTTTTAGGACATAAAATAAAAAAACATCCGTTACCCTGCAGGGAGCCCCACACATATATAGAAGCATATAGAAGAGTGTCGTCGGTTCATGTTTGTATGGGGCTCTGTATGGGTGAAATTATAAAATTGTTAAAGAATACAAGAAAAAATTATTAAAATTGTAAAAAATTGTAAAAAATAATAATAAATGATGAAAAATTGTTAGGCCAATGCATTCTCTTATATATGCGAGGCGACCTATGGTCGACTCGCATATATAAGAGAATGCATTGGCACAGGGTAACAAAATCCCGACTTCCGACTGGATTTGATATGGCGGGTCACATATGGGGATGATTGAATTGTTCATTAAGAAATACATTCACTGGTATTGGTCAACAAAATAAAGAAGTCTAATATTTGTTTCAATTCATTTATTGTGATGAGTAATTGATTCCCGAAAATGCCCATAAACTCTGCTCATCCTCAGGGTGTCGAGTTAGATCAAAATTGGCCCTACTTTGGTTATTCCAGATATCCCCACATTTTATACCCCAGTACATCAGGCATGTTGGCGACCAAATAACAACATTTCGCATGAATCATTGCAACCAATTGCATATCGCAGTACTTCCATAACTGCATTTGGATTGGGATGAAGTGCCATCAATGAGGTGTTGATGTGTAGGACTTCGGGATCCCTCATACAGCGACCACCCATGGCTGCCATGGAAAACCAATCCCATATTAGCTCATGCTCCCCATATATCTCATGCACGGTATATATGCTTTCTATACTTCTGTTGTGTTGATCATTTTAGATCTATTTATTAGACTTCCACAGATTTTTTCTATATAAATGTTATCTCTTTGAGTCTTTTGGTGAGAGTGCTCAAGTAAATCTTAAGGGAGACGAGCAGCAGAACTCCCATGGCTTGATTATTAGCGCGCGGCGTGTATACTGTTCTCCAAATTCTTGATAGCTGTGGAATGCTGGGCATTTTATTTATAGACATTTTTTTTTCCGGTTTAAAAGTCGAACTGCGCGACCAGGAGGCCGAGTTGGGTAAAAGGTGTAATTGGGAATTTCAATTTCGTTTATTGTCCTTTACATTATTAAGTCATTTTTGGTTTGTGACCAGCTATGTCAATTATCAATAAAAGAAATTTAAAAGATAATTTGTAAGTCTTATATTTCAACTTTTATAGATATTTTTCGTTCTGCAGCCCACTGATGGTTGTGGTCGGAGATGGCCGAGTCGCCCGCCGGTTCGTTAATTAGGTGCTGGTTGTTATTGTTATTTTAACGGAATTCTGAATTGTTCATTCGCGAAACCAATATATTTTAAATTCTATAATTACAATCATGGGTATATAATATGTGATCTTGAGCGCGTTATCATTTCTGACTATGGTTTTCTTGTATATTAGTGCTGGGGACGGACCGGTCCCCCCAGGTCGATCCGATACACTCAATGTCAAACGGATTGATTTGAATCAACAGAAAGCATAGAGACGGACCAGGGCTCACTAAGAATCACACAAATCTTCGCTGGTCTTCGTCAGTCAAGCTTTCGGCGTTGAGTGAGTCACCGTGAATTACTCTCCCCAAAACTAATTTCGGCCAATTTGGCCGTTTACTTCATGGCTGTTTTTCATCTGACGTGTGTGTCGGATCTGACGTGTGTGTCGGGATAATTGATGTGGAGGATTTATGTAAATGTTAGCCCAAACTACATTTCCAAGTAACGATGGTTTTGTTGTTTATTTTGAGGAATAATACCGCGTCTGATGAATTCAGCCCAAATATGTTAACAGTTGTCGTGTCAAACATTCGGCAGTAGGTTAGCGTTATTTAGTATTTGTGGATGTCCTTTAACATGGGGAAAATAGACTACTGCGCTTGAACGAGCATGTGAATTTGTCGTTTTTAATGTATAGCAACTTGATAATCAATAACGGAGGCATTCTCTGTCAAATAAGGTCGCTCTATTTACGATACCAATTGGGGAACTTTGTAAGTTAAATTACGCGTAAACCAGCGTAAACGTATACCTGCTGCAAATAGAGAAGGTGCCGGAATCGGCGTACTCGCCCCAGGGCTAACTCGCCCAAATCGACGTTTGCCAACTCGGAATAAAAGGCCAGCTCGGAATAAAAGATGTATACGGGGTGTTATATGGCGTTTGGTCCGTTGTTTCTAAATGAATATTATTGAAATTTGGTGTATATGTCCGGGCTGGGACGTGGAATACAACAACGTTTGAATTGTTTTTAAATTTACAAATTTGTTGATTTTATTAAATTTTTTTTTCGTTCTGAAACACACTATAAAGTGTATATAATATAATAACGAACACGAGACATACATAATTTATAAACTGTTAACAAAAGATATCAAATTCAATACATGACAAAGATGACTCAGTGGAGTTTATAAAGTGAACATAAAAACATTGAGGTAAGAATCTTTTTAAGGAATGCAACTTTATTTAATGATAATAAACACATAAATTAAAATAACAAACATGAGACATACATGATTTATAAACTGTTAACAAAAGATATCAAACTCAATACATGACAAAGATGACTCAGTGAAGTTTATAAAGTGAACATAAAAATATTAAGGTAAGAATCTTTTTATGCATTACTAAACCGTTTAGCACAGTCCACTTCACTCATTCGATCATCACCAAACTTCACATTTATCTTGATATTAATCTATCAGATGAGAGCTATCAAATACGTTTTTAATTTTATAGGAAAAAATGGTCGCCAGCGGCCATATTGCATTTACGTTATATGTTATCGCGTCATGTCGATATCTAGTATTACTTAGAAATTTCACCTTTCCAGATTCACAATTGCTCCATTGACTGTAACAGATGATATTATTCCCCTCTTCGGATAGAGTGTCACTGAAACTTTATTTTGTCAGACTGTCTGTATAGTCACTGATTATATATGGCAATAATCTGTAATAAGATGTAGCACTATTTTATTTTATATTTACATGCAGTGCTGTTTTTATACAATTCTAATCCCCCCTAGATCATCATGTGATCGACCATACATCGCGCGAGGACCTGGTTGAATTAAGGGGGGTTTTATGGATAACTTCTGTCCTCAAGCTAGATTATACTTATGACATTTAATGGCATGTTTCTAACGTGGAGGGTTAGATATGCTTGAGACACCACCACTCTTCAATTAACACCAAGTTCTCAGCTGTCATATTCGGATATTAGAACCCATAGCCATGACATATGGTTTATTTGTGTATACTAGTAATATTGTTATTTTCAGTACCTTTATATACCAGTACTGTGTATAACAATGCATATCAATTAATCCATGTATACATGTATATTGATTCAACGGATTCAGTGGTTTTGTCCATCAGTCTATCAAATTTGCGGGGAAAACATGGCCACAAGCAGTACACCCTGCTAAATTTCGAATTTGAATCAATTGGCGCACCCTGCAGCCATCTTTTATTGGAGAACTTTTTCTCATGTGGATATTTTGGGTCACAGCTAGATGTGAGCCATATTTTGTTCTCAAACTGTTCTTGTGAAGACATCACTGCCAGCGGTGATCTTGAATTTTACTATTTTTATGGCTAAATAATTTGGTTGATCCTACAGACGATACCCCTTGTCCGATCGTCACCAGATTCCACAATGATCTTCTGGATAACCAGGGTGAGAGTAATCTAATTTTCCCGAATTTCGTTAAAAAACATTACCACAGGCAGCAATTTGGTATCTTACTGTTTGATCCTCTTTTGTATGACTGAATTGTTTAGCAACTGTACAGACATATCCCTCATCTGATTGTCACCAAACTTCATATTGATCTTCGGGCTGACAACTAGATGGGAGCTATCGAATGCTTTGAATTTTTTTGGAAAACATTGTCGCCAGCAGTCATCTTTTATTTTGGTTTTTATATACATGTACAATGTATATCTCTTCATTCGGATAGCCAGTATTACGTAGGCACTTCAACTTTCCGCATTCCTGTCATCATTTGAAATATAAAAATTTACCTGATACATGCACTCTTCAAAATTTGTTTCGTCGTATCTATTTTAATGACCCGTATGGTAATATTGATACAGATATATTTGTCAAACATTTCTTTGTACAATATACAGGTATTTAGTTTGTAACTAAATCTAGAAATATATAATAGTAGCTGGTGGACCCGACTTCGTACGGGATGTTCCCCTCTGATTTTCGGAGAATTGCGCGATTTAATCTTGAATTGACCATTTTAAAGGTGAACGTCATGTCGGGTCACGATTTGACCCGTCCAAAACACTCCCCGGACAAAAGTCACGACAAAAGTACCCGTCGAAATCCGCCCGGCTTTACCCGATTTGACCTTGAATTGACAATTTTGAATGTCAAGATCAGGTCAGGGTCATGATTTGACCCACCCGAAACACTCCTGGGACAAAAGTAACAGTATATATGTATTAAATTTCGTTGAAATACTTCCGTTTTACCATATTTGACCTTGAATTGATCTTTTTGAATGTCAAAGTCAGGTCGGGATCAAGATTTGACCCGTCCAAAATACTCCCTGGAAATAATTTCCCCTAGGCATCAAATTTCGTCAAATCTGTCCGGCAGTTTTCCCGGCCATAGCTAACAGACAAACAGACAGACAAATGTCCAAACTATATATTAACCTAGCTGATGTACTCGACTTCGTTCGGACTATTTAGGGATTTTTTTGTGATCGCCTCCATCTGGATAGTACCCAGTATATACAGCGTCTGGCCAAACTATTGTTCAATTGGTCCAGAAACATGCCTATATCAGCACGTTCGAGAACATGGTCTCACGTGAAATTGGACCCGTCCATATTGCTCCCGGGATCGAAGTAGTCCTACACACAAATTTTTAGTCGGATCAATCAAGGTCCAGAAACATGCCTATGAGCGAGGTCAAGTTGACACGTTAAATACCAAATCCGAGTCGGATCAGTCGAGCAGTGTTAGAGTCTATAACACATACACACATGCATTCATGCATACACACATACATACAGACAGGTGTTCCAAAATGTATATTCGATAGCTACAACAATTCTATGGTAGATAGTTCACGGCCGACCTGATGCATGCATCTTAGTTTTCATGTTCTCCATGGTGTTGAGTGTATTGCTTATCGCGCACATGGCGTTCCATGACACTCCCGCACTGCTATGGCCACTCAAATCACACATGGACACCACAGGGGCGGCCCGGAATGTTAGCTTCATTCGCGACAAAAAAATATTCGCCGATGACGGCATTTTGAGGGTTAATAGCGACACTTCAGTGTGGCCGCGACCCCTGTTAATGTGTGGGTGGGTTTCCATGACACACCACACATAAATTGGCCACTGAAATCACCCCTATGCTGGTTCAGGCTGGTCAGGGTGGTGTTTAGTCACACCGCTCTTCACGTACATGTATATACTACATGTATATGCGTGAAAAAAATTCATTTCTTATGAATGTTGTGTGAATATCTGAATGGGTTGGTATTCGTTGATGGTTTAACTTCTATTACAGATATTTCTTGACGATGATTCGGAGGACGATCCGACATCCGTGATCAAACGAAGCACCAGACGCCGCTTCAGTAGCAGACGATCCATTCGTTTTGCTCGGCGATCTACTCGTTCACACCCATCATACGGAGTGTTAACATCACGGCAAAGATTCGGAACATTCCGTCGACAATACCGCTTTTCGGGATAACTGTCACGCAACGGGAGGTTGTCTGTAACGCCACGGTATGAAATCACGTGGTTTCGATGTTGGTGAGTACCACGCATTCAAAATATGCAAACGCACAAAAACATAATAATTTTATATGATGAACTGACACAAAACATAGCATTTTGACTGTTACAGGCATATGATAATTTATTTTAAAAATAATTTGATACCTAATTTGTTCGGAAATACTCAGTAGTTTTCTATAACATTCTGACCAAAGTTGCCATTGGGAGCTTCGTGGAATACACAAGTCCATACATCTGGGAGAATCCTTCGACTGACAACTTTTGTCAGAATATTAGAGCAAACAATTGTGAATTTGGACACACATGCGGTATCAGCTTGTTTGCAAATTAGTATAGCATATGCTCGTAGCTGCTAAAATACTATGTAATAAATCGTTATCCTATAGTTTATTACCTTTTGCCTCGTTTCTGATCGCGTTTGCTATCGCATCGGCCACTTTGAATGCGTGATATTCATCAACTCGAAACCACGTGATTCCCCAGCGTGAACACTGTGGTTACGCCCCTACGTGGCATTGAATTTGTACTGCATTAATTATAATACAATGTAATAGTTGTATTCTGAGTTACTCAGGTTCGCTGAAAATCTTATTTTGGCAAAATTTAATCTCATCTGAATTACCCCTTCTATAATAAATATGTTCCTCCACTCAGTTATAACACTATACATTTGCATAATCCATTATTCATTTGGAAGGATGTTCAAGTAACAAAATCAGACGACTTCACACGAAAAGATAATACAAGTTTCAGAAGGATTCATATTCTTTGGTGGGAAATGTTTAGATAATAATTTTAACAAACTTATTATCCGAACTACTTATCAATGAATATTTAGTATAACGGGTTATTGGGCCCTTATAGTTTCTCAGTTTGATTAAAATAAAATTTTATTGAAATTTAACGATGTGTTGTTTTGTTCATCAATTTACACATAGCTACACGTAGGTGGAAAATTGAAGTCTCCTTTAGCTGCAGGGAAATAAAATAAAAAATACGGATATGCTCGCATTGGAAGCAAAGGAATTTAATACTGTCTTTTACAGAAAGTCAGAAACAATAATGGAATAAGGAACCAACACCTATTATTTCGTACACATACCAATGCTATGGCGCATTATATTTCCAAGACAATCATTTGATTGATTAAAGCCCCAAGATAATATCTCGTCCCATGTCACCCCTGACAGCGGGATTGAAGAAAAGGTGCCCGAAACATCCGAAACATCGTGGGTACATGTATATGAGGATGTGAACATCGGGCGTATATGAGCATGAGAAACATCTGGGGTATATATAAACATGTGAAATAGTAACGTTGTTATACCATCCAATGTTTGACGTCACGACGTCAGATCCACATGTCGGCTACTGAAGTCGTCATGCTGACGTTAAGGTGTTAATGCGACGATCCGATGAATAATGCTCTAAACCCCTGGGGTGGTATTCACCATGCGAGACTATTTTATAAACCAGGTAGTTTATTTGGTAGTGGCTGAACGCAAAGGTATCTTTGCTTTAGAGCCAACGGCACACGCTGTCGATGAAGTGATTGATCCAATCTATCAGATTTGTCACTTGCCAATAGACACCGTCTCACGACTAATTCGTGAACACTCACTGGTCACAATCGGCATGTATAGCGGTATAATTGTTGGGTATAATTGTGTGGAGACTCATGCTGGCGTTTATACATCTGCAGAATGAATTTCAATAATATTATTGAGGTTTTTTAATTAGCACAGCGTGATTATGAAGAGCCAAGAAGATAACGTCTCAGAAGAATTATTTTGGTCTTTTGGTTCTGTTTGGAAATTTCCCTGCCATTTCCAATGAAATTTCTTTCCAGGTATCATTTTTCCGAATGGTGCCGGTTTCTTTGTTCTCTAATAGTTTGATTCTTCTCTCCACAATGCCCAAAGACGTTTTACGCTTGTCGGTGGTATATATTTCCCCACGTCCTTTTCCTCGGTTGCTCATTGTTGAAATGAACCAAACGTGGACTGTTACGCGCAGCATGTTTTATGTGACCGGTGGTCAATCTATGATTGACGCCAATCGCCTTGATTGGATAATCCTCTACCGCGCGGCGATGTCTTCCCATCGATGTGTCCACCGATAGCTTCGCATTGAGCGTCGCCTTATAAAACTACCTGGACTATATTATAAACCCAGCCGGTGAATACCACCCCAGGTGTTGGCTCATTTAGAGGGACAAACTCGTTATACATGTATCTCAGGTAACATCGTGCGGTACATGGCGATTTCATACCTGCATTCTCTATCTGAACCCCGATGTCCGTTGAAGTTACAAGGATTCAACGGACGAAGCATAATTATCTGATTCTGACTGTGAATATAAGGTGTTCTTGATTCATAAGTATTTGTGTTGTATACATTTACAGATGAGCTATAGTATATATATATATATATATATATATATATATATATATATATAGGAGAGAGAGAGAGAGAGAGAGAGAGAGAGAGAGAGAGAGAGAGAGAGAGAGAGAGAGAGAGAGAGAGAGAGAGAGAGTGAGTGAGAGAGATAGAGAGATGTTTCACGAAGTCGCAGTTAGCAGGTTAGGCTCACTCGTCTCCATGATTCACCTGACACGAAAAAATTGTTCATTCACGATCAACATATGCCAATACTTCCATACAATCTGAAATTGATGTTATCCTCTCGAATGTTCACCAGAGTCATATTTCCGTAACTGTACTCTTGAAAACAATATACATTTTGATAAAATGAACGCTAGTAAGCATTGGGGGGGGGGAGCAAGCTTAGCTAATTTCATATTTCATGGCAGCACCGTGAAGCCTTCTTCGTTATTTGATAATGCATTGACTTCTTGTGAGCGATGGGTCGACCCAATGAGCACAACATGGATGTTAGTAACTTTAATGTTAATGTTCATTTTGCGAACCTCTCAATTGACAACCAAATTATTGTTAAGTTTCTGTGGAGGAGCAGTACAGAATATTATGGTAATGTCAGATTGTTTTACGATGGGTCATATATATAAGTTGTATTGTTCGATGGAGACTGTAAATAATTATACAGACTATCCGAGGCTGGTACATAATAATGCCGATTAAATTATCATACGGCGGTTTTGAATTTTGGAATGGTTTAACTGGAGGCTCACGTTCTCGTGTAATCGCGGTGAATTTATCTATCTTCTTTTGAACATAAATTAACTGATGCCGTATTCAACACGATTGTATAACGAGGTGATTATAATAATTATACTATATCACGTTTTCATGTAATCGCGTTACATTTATCTATTTCCATTTGAACACAAATCATCTGATGTCATATTCAAAACGGTTGTGTAACGCGGCGAGTAATACCTTTCGAACATAAATTATCTGGGCGTATGAGGTGATTATTGTACTATATCACGTTGGCATTTCTCTTAACAGTGTTATTAAATTACTGACATATGTATCCAGGCATATATGTATATATATAAATGGTGACGCAAGGAATACCGCCCAAATCGTTCAGCGGTAATCATGGGAGCAGGTGTTGGCTTTATTTTTCTCCTTTCGGTGTTTACTGGAAGTCTGGGTAAGTATATGTTCTGCATGCAATTGGTGATGGTAATTTAATTTGTTTCATCCAAAGATTGTGTTGGTACCGTACATGTATGTCAGCGACATCCAGGTGCATATAACTTCATTCGGTTTGTGTATCGTGACCATTTCGAATAATGTATTGGCGAGTAACATTTTTTTATTACATGGTGACCATGTGTGAATTATTTAGTGGTGCATAATGCCGCTTGAATATCGTTCATTTGCCTCTGGTCATGTTCAAAATTGTGGAACATTCTGGTGGCCATTTTGTTTCTCGTTTTTTTAGGTCAAAATTGTTTTTCAGCACACCTAAATTATGTGAAATCACTAGGGTTACCACTTTTCCGCACATATGACGTTAACCCTTTCATGAAGGGAGCTTCCTGAATTTTTGCGAAAACCCTGTTCCAATGCATTCTCTTATATATGCGAGTCGACCATAAGACATCATACTGAGGCTACATTAAGAAGCGAATTAACCATTAGGCCAAATTATAAACTCGTTATGGTATGGATGATAACACTCACCATTCTGTCAGTAAGGTTTTTTCCCGCTAAAATGTTGGAATAGAGTCGAATCCTGATAAAAAAGAGCCGGAGTCACACTCGGTAAGATCCGATTCTAAATGAATCGTTAAGCCCCAGTGATTATCACAGAGTTGACACATTTAAAGCATCAATGACGAGTAGTTATCCCATAGGAAATTAACAGATAATATGTTTTATGTTATTATCTGAACATTTCCCTGCAATAAATAGGACTTGCCACTCGCTGATTGCCACGAAACTTATATATAATCATCCGCATGGTAGAAAGAATATAATGACCAGGGGTGCACGGAAGGGGAAAGGGACACCAACGTTGATAACACTAATTGTAGCACCGAGGGACCATCAAGATGGCACCAAAGGGGTAACTTTTTTATGATAAAGAATGGTGCAGGTTAGAATGTTCTAAAGTGACGCCGTTGTTGTCAGGGGCAGAAAAGAGGGAGGTGCAGAAACAAATGTTTGTCGCAGATGGCCACGGAACTTATATATAATCATTTGTAATATATGTATATAGAGAGAGATCATGCTCCATCATTTAAAAACCTGGGAACTTTTACTGGGATTTTTATTATAACGTCGTAAATAATAACGCAAGTGATATATTTCATAGGTAATATATATGTATATCATAGTAGGTGAAGGTCCCAGCTGAGATTACATGATTCAGGCAATTGTTAAAGAGTCGATATCGCGATAAACCTGAATTTGTCACCCGGGGAACAATTTATGATAGTAATCTATATACAAAGCGATGTTACAAAGTTCAAATCGAGATTTTAAAACAGCTCCCAGGTTATGAACTGGTGAAATTTGATATATATCGGACGTAGCCAGAGTAGAAATTTGCTGGTTACTAAACCGAAGTGTCCCGTTTGTTAATTATCTGGTATCGAAATTGCATGGATTGTGCAAGCCCGTCGACTGGGCAATTCATATGAGGAGCTCGATCCGAACGAATTCAGAACGCAATATGCCCAAAACAAACTTATAGTTACATGCTTGTATATTAAATTCAAACCGAGTCTACTGAGAACAGCTACAACAGATTACACACATTTATCACACACATATAGATTTATAAGGATTTTTTCGGAGAATTAAAAGTGGTAATGTCACGCCTGCGAATTACGTCACCGATGACAGCACACAAAGTTTGACAGCTCTAAAAGGCACGGATGACCTTCGTTATAGGTTATAATTTAGAAATAAAAGTAACCAAATTAGGAAAATTTCCTCAAGAATATACTAAGAGTATAGTATACTGATACATGTAGTATGCATGCAATATTATCCACAAAACACACTGTGTGTGAGCCGAGCGTTTGTGTGTATACATAACCTAAATAGTGACCGATGTGCAAAACACTCAACACCGTGGCGATTTTTTGGAGAGTTACCAAATTATGAAAATTTCCTCTAGAATATACCAAGAGTATAGTATAATGATAGTATGAATGCAATATTATCCACAAAACACACTGTGAATGGGACCCATTCAACACCAGAATCTTGAGTGGCGAGGATTAGTGAGGGCTCTATCGGTATGTTGGGTCATATGTATATATCCATGTTCTGCATTAATTTGCAGCGTTGAAAATTAAATCATAGGTGGCAATTTATAACCAAAGTTCAAGTATTTTGGTCTCCCCGGTATTGAATGTTTTGCTTATCGAATACTCTTAACGTACTGTTTGTTTACATAACATGGCATTTGTTTATATAACACAGAACATGCAATTGACGCGATAATTTTTATTGCTATAAGAAAAAAATGTGTCTATAATACAATATTCTCTCTGTTTATGGCGATTTTAACGGATGTGACTATATTATTAGCAATACCAACTCAATTCCATAATTTTTTTTATTTATTCTGGTCATCATATAGTTATATTACAGATGTTTTGAATTACATAATCAGATACATAATATATATATATATGCATGCACATGCGTTATAATATATAGAGCACATATATACGAAAATATGGTAATGTTTATGCTTGTTGCTTTTGGATGGTAATAATAATAATAATAATATTCGATTTGATCAATGTGGTCCAGTTAGTGGGGTTTGTGTTATGGATGCTACTTAGCCTCAAGAGGACTTAAACAAGTCTAAGACCTTTCCGACGAAAATCGACAGGTTCCTTGCGGTTTTTTCATTTCGGGAGTTATATAATTGCAGTAACTTATGTGAGTTTGGTCTTCGAAAATAATAAGGGCGAATATATCTCAGTCTCAACTCGTGAATTTGTGAGCACTTAAGTATAATGTGGTATTCATCGCCCAGTTCTAAATTACAGAGGGTACGTTGCCGTTCCGAGTAGTCAACATTGTACCATGAGCCCTGTTCAACGGGTAGTTTGTGATTTCTTGTTCGGAACAGCACAAGGCTGTGTACAAATGTGTTGTTGTCCAGAGATAGGTAGTGTTCTATTTCGAAATTTGTCTTAATAATTCTATAAAATGCAAACTTGCTTGATTTCGAGATAGATTCTGACCGTCAACGCTTATATCTTTGACTTCGCGCTAGTCGGATCTATTTTTGTTCACATACGCGAAAAGAAACACTCGGTGTGAACTGTCATAGTCATCCGAATGGCAAAATGACAGACATCACAGATACACGTATGGACAAATATACAAGACATAGGAGCTCCGTGGTCCAACGGTTAGCGTGTCGGACTTGTATTCGCTGTAAACACATCAATATGGGTTCGCATCGCGTCGCCGGTCATCGAGTCTCCACATAGCAGTGCACACTAAATTCAATCTTGCTAAATTAACCCCAAAAGTAGATAAATTTTACTACTTTTGGTAGTTCGTATTCATCCCGCTACCTTGGGAGGATAATTTTACTACCTGGTGGGTAGTTAAACAATTAAATACCTTTGGTAGTTTAAATAACTACCTTCAGTGGTTGAAATAACTACCTCTTGGGGCTATTTTAACTACCCAAAGGTAGGCTAATTTTTAACTACTTTTGGTAGTGGGATAAATACGAACTACCCAGTATTTAAATTTACTACCTGCGAGTGGTTGGAATTTTTGCTACCTGCGGGTAGTTAATCTGATAACTACTATTGTGGGAAATTATTCTACATCGAGTGGTTGTTCTAGCTATTTTAATAGGTATTCAAAGGGGTCCAATCTAATCACACAAAGTAGCTATTTAATCAACTTTTAGTGGATAATCTTGCCTCTAAATATATTAATGACATGTGGGCCACAAAATATGACAATGGAGAAAATAATTTCAATATTTATTCAAAATAAACAGAAATATATATATATAGAGTTCAGAGCATTATCAGCCTACACAAAAAGAAAAGAAAAACAATGGAAATTTTCGTAAACATCGATGGATTCTCAGAGTTGAAAATTTTACCCAGGGAATCTTATCAGTCCTCAAATACTGAAACTTATTTTATCTAAATAATTGATAATGTACAGGTACCCAAAATGGTTGCAATCTGGGTCGTCAAATTTAAAAAACAGCGATAAACTGAAATGGAGTGTCATTTCGTAGATTCTGTTGAAATCACTCTTAAAGAAGACAAATGAGCAATAAAGAGCGTTGCTTATCATATTAGAAAATATGTAGGGAAATTGCGGGTAACAACGCCTTTGACCCCCAGATGACTAAGGGGTGGGGGATTTCAAAAAAATATGTGACAATAAAGAGCGTTTCTTATCAGTTCAGAAGATATGTGGGGAAAATTGCACAAATGTAAAATAATGCATGGTTAATGTCATGGGATAGGTGCTGTGGGCATCAAATTATTGACAACTATATCACACTGTGGCAGTGTCATTTCATTGACGCTGTTGACGTCTTAAGGAAGCAATAAAGAGCGTTCCTTATTACATTAGAAAATATGTAGGAAAATTGCGGGTAAAAGCGCCTTTGTCCCTCAAATGAAGTGGGGGGGGGGGTGGTCAAACAAAAATAATGTGACAAATAAAGAGCGTTTTTTATCAGTTCAGAAGATATGAGTGGGGAAAATTACTCAAAAGTAAAATAATGCATGGTTAATATCATGTGATTGATGCTGTGGGCATCAAATTATTTAAAGTTGCGCTACTAATCAGCAATAAAGAGCATTTATTATCCACTTAAAAGATAGATGTAACTTTATCCGGAGTTATATTGCAGCTGCTGTTTATCCCAGATACTGGGTCTTTATTCTATTCCAAAAAATGTCGTATTGGGACGTATTGTATTTTAGAGATATTTATTTGTTCAAAGATATTTATATATAAACAGAAAAATTCACTTTGTTGGCTTTGCGATACTAATGGGAGGGCATGAACTAATGGGTGTGTCGTTTATATGCGGTTGTGGACTACACAAGGCTCTATAAATAATTCCAAAGAACATACATGTACATGTTCAATATATTGTTTTATAGCTTCAACCGATAATAAAAAAGACTTAACCACCCTTCGGACATGATATCAGAATTCAACCCAAATAACATTGCAGGCATGGATTAGTATCCCTCGTCACAACTGGGCAGAGCCACTCTCCTGTATCATTGATTAAGAGCATCGATACACCAGGTGCGTGGCATCCGAAATAAAATTTCAGTCGAGTAGAGTCACAACAGCCCTCGCACCTCGCATAGCCATTAGCCAAAAGATAATTTTATAATTTTGTGTAGTACACTTGAGGTAAAACACACCACTCTACAGCCATGTCATTTTCACTAGCATGTATATTTCACTCAAACCAATTAACTTGTGTGGGTATCGTGCTTGCTTTTCCAGTATAAACTAAAATCATCAAATAAAATCATAAATGTGACATCAGATTTCTCTCCTGATGTACCGTTATAAAAACTGCTGAAATGTGGCAAAATTTGGTATAAAACCAAACATTGAGTATGAGGCTCTTGGGTTTGGCAGAAAAATTATCCATGACCTGGGATGTGGGAATAGAAAATTTCATCTTCGGGACCAGCTATTGGCCGAAATATCTTGTCCCTCGGGGTGAGATCTTTCCATCCCCACACCTCAGGTCATGATGAATAATATTATTCTTATCTCAATCTACCTTCAGCTGAACATGCACTGCACCCATAATGTTTTGCATTCAGAAATTTTATTTCTGGTATAGTTACAAAGAGCTTATAAGTCAATGGAAATGTCCCTGATTCTAATCAGCTGTTCATGGCATGCATGTACTATCAACTGATACAGATGACCAATCAGCCATGACATGAGGATACACCTGTTGTGTCTTGTCAATACAAAAGAACGATCAAGTTTTACATGTGCATATCACCTGGATACACATGTGTATAATAAGTTCTAATTAAAATTAGGCTCTCGGACTGGAATAAGCTACACATAACAGTCCTAATGAATATACACATGTAACTATAAGTCACATAGCCGCCACTATAAATAGTTTATGCATGCAATTCCTGTTGTATAACAGTTTTACGATTGACAGAATGTTATCTCCTGTTACTTGAATTTTGGCGAATAAGAAAAACGGGTGCAAACTGTTGAAATTCTTGGAAATACTTAATTCTATTCTCCTTGATGGCTATTATTGATCATTTCTGGTCTCTTCAAATGGACACACGGTGTTAAATTAGTTGTAATCACCAAATTTGTGAACATTGTGAAATAAGCATTGTGACCAGATATGACAGGAAACTTATTATGCTATTTTAGCTATGTGTCGAGAAACTCTGGAGTCGATGAAAATCGTCAATAGACTGATTGGCTCCACCACTTTGCTGTTAAATGTTGTGATTGACTGACATTGATGTAAAGATTCTTGGTGATAACGGAAATACCAGATATTTTCTTCAGACTCTTTAATGCATAGCTTGTTCAAGAGTGTAATTTAATTAGAACTGGTGTATTTATATAATACACACGCTTCACACATCTCGATGATACTGAAATTAATAATTGAAATAATAGAAAAAAATCTCTTCAAGGTGACATGCAACAGTTTTAGAGTGATCTGGGCCCCCCACATCTGATCCCAAAAAGTGGAAAGGCGTAGGTAGTGTTTGTGTAACTACCACGCTTTTGAGTTAAATGAGAATCCATTCCATATTTGATGAGTTCAAGGAATACTTTTCACATGCGGAATATCAGTGTCGCACAATAGGCCCATAGCCACATAGGGGATAGCCCCAAAATTGTCTATTTGATCATATCAGATTTTGAAAACAATTTTGAGACAGTCCGTAAACAATTCCTTTTCTGGTCAAATCATTGGCTCTGTATTCAATTAAAATTATAAGATATACTTTGTAAAAGAATGAATACATGTATCACTTGACTTTTCATTTTGCAGAAATATGCTATGTGTTAGTAGAAATCAACAGCGAAGGCTTTAACCTCAATTGGTGATGTGACAAAATATAGGGAGATAGGTCATGAAGTTTTTGCTCAAAATACGAAACATATCTCAAAACATTGAAATGTTACGCCAAACATCACTAGATAGGAGCTTTTCTAAAATATCGCATCTGACCGAAGTGGCAACCAATTAAATTCATTATTTAGCCAAATGATGAAACCGGTTACATGTGTCACCTTTAACTGTAGATTAAAGATCCAAACATTTTCAACGTATTGTTCAGGTTTCTATATCTGAGATAAAATGAACACATTGTATGCATTCAACATGTGATTACATGTTATTTTGAATAATAATGTCTAAGATTTGTTCCCAATTTTATAACAAAAATGTTATTTTCAGGAAAACTTTCCTGTATTAATATAAGTTTAGTTGTGGTGGATTGATGGCAACATGGTGTGACATTGACAATTTCAGGTTTATGTTCAACCGATTCACAAAGCGACAAGGTTGAACATAGGCTAAAGTGGTCAATGTCATGACATGTTACTATCAATCCACCACAATGGCGTACATGTATTTGTTCTGCCAACAGTCCTGGTCATTCACATTAATTCGGCACTTATTCCGCACAATGATCAGCAGAAAATGTCCAAATCTCCTATACCTCTCTCCACCATAAATGACATCATGAAAAGGCCATCAAATGACGATGAAGCGGTCTTGGTTTCCGTTATGCTAATGGCTCCAGATGTAAACATGGGATATGTTGTGCGACTGTCTGACCAATCAAAGATGCGGTTTCTTACTGGAAGCAGAACATTGTATGATTTTCATCCTGGTCGACACATTAGAGAATTTCCTTCAGTATATACACATGTACATACTACTGCAGGTACGATTCTGAACCTTTTATTCTTAGTACGAACATCAAACTCAAGCTCAGGATCATATCAGGCGTTTGCGCTGAATTTCTTCTCTGTAGTTCCCATGTAGTTCCAAACATGTTTCCGTTGTTTTGATGGCTCCAGGCGTAAACATGGGATATGCTGCACGACTCTCCGATCAATCAAAGAAGCGGTTTCTTACTGAAAGCGGAACATTGTATGAATTTCATCCTGGTCACCACGTTAGAGAATTTCCTGCTGTACATACACAGGTATATAGATGCAACCTGTGGGTATGATGCTGAACCTTCAATTCTTAGTACGAACATCGAACTACACTACCTGAAGCTCAGAGATCGGGACCATATTATGAATTCTGCTGTCGTTCCAATGTAGTTCCAAACATGTTCCTACACTGTACCTGCAAATAACGATGATATAGATTAATAAAAGTGTTAAGGTCAAAAAGATGGTATGTTTCCGGTAACGGAGCGAAAAAATTAGTGTAGTTAGGTAGGTAGCGATTTTTTATTTTTTATTTTATTTCAATATGTTTTATCCAGCTGCAGAAATATTAAACTACCTTGACTAAAGTGACATAAAATGCCAACCCGTGCTGTGGGGAAAGTATTACTTGATTAACACAGTGGAAATATACATTAAGGTTGATAACAAAATCAAACTTACTTCATGCTTAACTATGTTTTTTATCATTCACATACCACATTTAAAAAAATAAATTTAGCTATAAACTTGATACGAAATCCATGTCACTAACCTTTTATAAGAATTTTACCAATAATACCGCCATTATACCGTACTTGTATTCTGATGACTACATCCCATTTTATGGGTAGCCAGTACGCCCAACGAGCATGTCTGGTTTTTGAAAACAGTAGCTATACCCCTAACATATGTGGTGATAACCTCTATACATGTATACAGATACACACCCACCATGCCTGTTGATAGTGTTCCAGAAATCCCCAAAACAAGACATAAAGCAGGCAGGAGATCCACTCTCAAGAAATTAAATTTGCAAAATGTATGCCCATCAATCCACAACCCATCACACACTTGGGGCTTTTGAGACAGCTGTCACTTCCTGGTCACTTTTCACAGGGATATGTTAGAAAACATGTGTTTTGCACACTAAAGATCATCAATATTTATGAGCATTAAATTTTGACTTTTTCTCAAAATATCAATAAAAAGTTTAGGGTTGGTGAGTTATTTTTAGGGTCGGTCGATGTACGGAAACATAGTATCTTTTTTGTTTTGCCTAATGTAGCTCAGCTTGGACATGAGATATAATTATCACAGAAGTTCATGGAATGATGGAGGAAAGTTGGACATTTCCAGAGATGGATTGAAGAGTATACCCCCTGTTAAGCGGATTCATGATATACCCCCCGGTATCACACATGGTTCTAGGCCTTTGCATACCCGTTATAATAAGTTTGGGTGCCAGAGCCTGGGTTCCCCAAATTAAGTATAACCGAACCGTAATTTTCAAAATTTGTCATGCTTTTGTACATTAATTTTATTTGGGAAAACGTTGAAAGATCTAATTAAATGCGAAAAAAGCATTGGACGTAACAATAATCAGTGCCATTGTAGCTAGATATAACATTAAATACTAGTAGAGCATTCTTTTTGTAAATATCCGGTGGAATTCTGAAGATATTTTTGGCATACCTGCATTATTGATTTCTGAAGTACCTGTACACAGAAACCTATGGGGCACTATGTCAGGGTTAATAGAAGAGCTATTGGGCATGAGTAAACTAGATGGTCAAGGGCATAGCCTGAGACTATTTAGTTTATGAATGTCCGGTATAGCGAGTCCAATAAGTTATAACATACTGACAGTTTTATAACATGCAAGGAGGAATTACATTGATCAATACATGCTGCTTTTTCTGACAAGGAATTAACTAGCAGATATATCTTAATTCATTAGGAGATATCTCTAAATTACTAGCAGATATCTCTTAATTCGTGAGGAGATATTTCTTAGTGATTTAGAGATATCTCTTAATTCACCAGGAGATATCTCTTAGTCATTTGGAGATATCTTTTAATGCTGTAGAATTGGAGATATCTCTTCGTGATCGAGGAGATATCTCTTATTCAGTTTCGCCTCAGAGAATATTAAGAATTTCTCCCCAGCAGGTATTTTGTTTTTGTCAGCCATTATTTGTTGAGAGAATATCTTATGGGTTTATTTCCTTATGACAGAAGGCAGTACACATGCTATTGTGCATGTGCAACAGAACAATGGATAAAAGGGGAAAAATGGCTGAAACATGAAATTATGGTTCAGGCCCCTAAAACCCTACACTGGGCACTTAAAAAAAAAAAATTCATCCGGCACCATGAAAATCCTCATCAAAAAGTACCATAGAAACCATTCTAAATATAAAGTTAACACCATTTCCATAAAAAGGGAATTTCTAAGTCCGACTATTAACGCCCAGTAAAACCAAAGTTACTGGACATGACGTCCCAAAAATAAGGTGTTAATCAAATATATAAATCGGTATCCTAATATAAGGAATCTTTTAGTTTAGATTAGGATACCGATCCATAAATTTGATTAAAACCTTCTTTTTGGGACTTTATTCCAGTACTTGTGATTTGGCGTCTCCGATAACCTAGGCATGGTGGCATGTAAAATCACTAAGAGATATCTCCTCACGAATAAGAGATATCTTTAAATCATGCCACTAAGAGATATCTCATGGCGAATTAAAAGATATCTGTTAATGAATTGGAAATATCTCTTAATTCACCAGGAGATATCTCTTAGACATTTGGAGATGTCTCTTAACTGAACGGAGATATATCTCCTCGGACATGTGGATTAAGAGATATCTCTAAATTGCTAGCAAATATCTCGTTATTCCCTAGGAGATATTCCTAAATCACAAGGAGAGATAGATAGTTTATTGGCAAAAGTGCATTCATTATACAAGAATACAGGATATAGAAAAATAATCATAAATAGGATTGAATCATCAAGTGCATAAGAGCAGTTACTTGCCCAGTTGAGGGTCAGCAAGATATGGATATATGACGATCCACATCATGCCGACTCCCAAATGGGGTGCACTCAGCCTGGTGTTGGCATAACCTTGTTCCGTGGCTGTCTTCCTGCTGACCCCATCATAATATGTATTGTGTCAACTCCGGTTATGTGAATGATTAAATGTGATACTTATTATATAGCAGACATATGTGTATGTTCTTCTTAATTTGACAGACCCAAGGGAGTGTGGCGTGTTGTCCCGCGGGTTTCTTACATACAGACATTTATGTAAACCAAGGTTACCCTCATTTTCGAAGAAACCCGCCAGGCCAGTTGGATGAGATACAGATAGAACGCTAAAAGATTATATTGTTGAATGTAATGGAAGGGGGTGGAGTCACTGCACGGTGCATACGGGTTTGAAGTGTCACGCATATACTAAGTAGCAAATCCTGATCAACAAATCTAAAACGAACTGTGCTTGCATTCAGAATTTAAGAGTTATGGTGCCATCGTTAACGTGTGCATTCTGGGCAGTATGGGTTATTACAAGTCACTGACGTGGGATATGAATCGATGAATTTACTGATCTTTTATTTTTTAAATTGCATCGTGTCGTGTCTTAATCACGAGGAGATATCTTTTAGCCACGAGGAGATATTTGCAAATAGGGGATAAATACACCCATTCAAAGAAATAGAAAGTCGAAGTAGAGCAAAGGAGCTAGATTTTAACAATTAAATAATTATTAATCAATAATTATATTGATCTGTTTGGTTTATAAAGCACAATTGTTTGAGCATTCACATACAAAATAATAGAAGTAATGTGTCACACACCTACGTGTAAAATGATTTTTAGAACTGTTGACATAAAACATAGTAAACAAGAGTACGCTGTCGCGTGACATTTTCCCCCGACAGTAGCAATTTGGATTAAGCATGGACGAAACTGCAGATATCCGAGGAGGTCTATATGACCATTCCAAAAAAAGTTCGTACAGAAATGTTGACTAAAAACCACAAAACAAGCGATCCGGAAACACAAAAACAAGCGAAAATTCAAATTTTCTAAGTTGAAAAAAAGGGCCATAACTCTGGCAAATATCATCATATCATACCCAAATTCACACTTGAGATGTATTTTCATATAACTGATCCACAAAAAAACGGGATTTGCAATCGTACCACCAAAGCTCACGCTATCATCTGGAAACCCCAAAATACAAGAGAAAAATTGAATTTTCTAAGTAAAAAAAGGGCCATAACTCTGGTAAAAATGGGTGGACGAAACCCGCGCTATGCATGTAGCTGTTTCCCCATGCTGCTCTATCACCATACCAAATATCAGCTAAATCTGCACAGCGGTTGCTGAACAATAATGCAAAATGTTTGTACGGACGGACAAAATTGAATTTTCTAAGTAAAAAAGGACCATAACTCTGGTGAAAATGGGTGGACGAAACCCGCGCTATGCATGTAGCTGTTCCCCCATGCTGCTCTATCACCATACCAAATATCACCTAAATCTGCTCAGCGGTTGCTGAACAATGATGCAAAATGTTTGTACGGACGGACGTACGGACGGAGACCTCGACTATATACCCGCCGACTTTTCAAGTCGGGGGCATAATAACTCATTAAACATTGCCATTAGCAATTAATTTATGTTCTGCCCTGCCAGTGTCGGTGTGAACCAATTTACATCAGCGTGAATTAAATAAAATTAAATTAATCAAATAAAAATGAAATTTAGAGACATTATTTATCGGAAATTTGAGTCTATATATATACTCATTAATATTACAAACTTAACTGTGAAATTGTTCTTTTTATTTTTTGTAAGTATCATTCTTAATTGATACATTGAAAGCCATTGATAATAAACCAAATTATGGGAAAATGAACAATTTGATGATACAACTTGAGTATAATATAATGACATACTGAAAAAAATAATAAAAGATACTTCAGGGGGGGGGGGGGCGTAAAAAAGTTGGGAGACGTGGGGGTCATTTTTTTACATTTTCATTTTTTTACACCCACCCACCCTTCCTTGCATTTTTTTTTCATAAAATTTTAGACACCCACCCCAAAACATCAAAGCTTTATGTTGGTCCCCTCTGTAAAAACGACAATAGCTCTATATTGGTCCCTTCTTTGAAATACCAAATTAAATGTTACTTCCTGTTAACAAACATGTGCAAAATTGAACTCTAAGCAATCAACAAAGGTAGAATATTTATGTGATTATATTGGTAAATTTATAACTCAGCCTATTCATCTGTGTGAGTACAGCTGGTGAGTAGATGAAAAATATGTTGAATCCCCTGGAATGACAACAAAAAATAACTGGGGCCAGTGTTAGGGCCTACAGTAGAATAAAAAATTACACAAACTTAAATTTATCTTTTTTCAGACATCAACCAGCATCAACTAGTAGGCCTAGAGCCTATAGTAATACCAAAAAGGAAAATGTGCATATGAACCAGTGTACGAATTAACTTTTATGTATGCCTGCATGACCACCAACCCGACCTCGCATTACGACTTAGAACTAGGCCTAAAATAATGCTTAATCCTTTGAGTTTGAACGTTGATGACCAATTTAGTGCCAAATCCATATACACGGATGTATATTACTGAGATTCATTGAATGAATGAATGTTTATTGGATAATGTATATACACTGGACAAACATAAAAAATATAGTGCGATGTACATACAAAATGCGGGCGATGACGTGACCTAACTGGCCGTCTTCCCGTCGCCGCCCAGGCATCAATAGTAAGGCAAGTTGACAATCAGAGCTGAACTTCGGTCATGTACTGGATGGAGTTCATGTGCAATAAGAAATTCACAAACATTTTGTACATGACCTTTATGTGTGCCTTCAAACTAGACCACCTTGCATGCAAATCATCTTATACAATAATTAAGTAAATTAATGTTTTTTCTTTGATAATTTTCAAATTAGCCTGAATTAGACATTAAGTGTCATTTACATACTAGTATATGCAGGTAATTATGGGATATAATAATTACAATGTGAACAAAACTATAATGTGTCCTGGCCCTTCTTCACATCTATTTAAATAATATTTTTATACTTTTCAGAAGACTATCCAAGGAAGGTTATATTTTTGTTTCTTTCAATAAATGTTATTAAAACTTTATTTCATGTCTACTTATTTACTTATTGATGGTTATCAACAACACTGAAACAAATAATTTGACAATTCAAATAATTATTTGACAAAAGTATATTTAAAAATCAATTTAGTGTACAAACACTGATACAAATATTTAGTTCATACATTACACTTATGCATCAACTAACTGTATGAGTAAAGAGACTGTCATGAAGTATAATAATTATTGTAATATTCTGTCATGAGTTGTTAGCTGATATTGTCAGACTGCATTAAGTTCACACTACCCTAGAGCTATCTGAAGTATTTTTGTATTGATCTACACCGTGAACTAGACGGTTTTCAATATAAAAACTGCCAAGCAAGCTGAAACAGACACAATAAAAAAAAATTGCACGCAAAAAAAATCAATGAACATTTTGGGACCCACCCCCACAATATTCACTATTTTTCCATTTTATATCAACTTATGGGGGTAATTATAACAATATTGAATGTATTAGTGCTTCTCATATTGCAACAAGCCACAACATATAAACAAATATGTTTAAAACAGTTGAAAATATGTCAATGAAAAAAAAATGCAAAAAAGGTGGTCAAAAACTGTTTCCGGCCTCGGGTACCCACCCACCCCACCTCATGTCTCGTAAAAAAAATTCGGCCCCCCTGGATACTTTAGTAAATATGTGACAGAATTGTTTGGGTCTTGTTAATTGAGAGTACCCCTCACCACTTATCATAATTATGCAATGACTTACAATGCGCGTCAATGACATTGCAAATCAAATGGTGTTATTTCTTTGTGTGTTAAAATGACGCTGCAAGAAATTTGGGCTAAATGTTGGCTGGAGGTCATATGTGCATTGGGTATAGGGTTAAGAATTTGCTATCTAAAATATGACAATCTACCAACATAATAGCACAATATACTTTAAGACTTTTTAACACCGCCCCCCCCCCTCCTCGAGTCCTCCTCAACCACAAGCCATCACCATTTCTGGCCATGGGACTGCGGCCATCGGGACAGTACCTAAATGGTGCCCAAACATAAAACCTGGATCATTGCCTATACATATATTCAAATTTTTTTTTTCAATTTTCAATATTAATGATGATATATTCTTCCGGAATCGGGAGGGGGGGGGGGGGTAAAAAAAAAAAATTCTTGATTGTTTTTTTAGTGTTTTAGCAATGAGTTGGGCTTCAAAACCACTTTGAATGAGAGAAATAATGTAATTATAACTGGCAAACTGACTGCAGGCAGTAATTTTGTTGCAAATTTTGAAATCCAAGATGGTCACTGGCAGCCATGTTTTTTTGGCCAAATGACCTCAAAATGACTCATTCCTATTTACATGTCCATGTTAACATCCATGATAAATAGTATGCACAGAAATTCATATACAGCTGTTTACAGTGAATTTCCCCCTCAAATCTCTGGTTTAGTGTTAAAAGGGGGGGGGGGGTGGGTGTAAAAAAAATAGTCTAAAAAAACTGCCGAAAACGGAAAAAACATTGGCGTTGGGGGTGGGTGGGTACAAAAAATGATCGAAAGGGAAAAAATTCCATACGTGCCTGAAATATTTTTCCGACCCCCCCCTGCCGGAATAAGTTGTATATAGTTTCCAGGGCATAAAATAATAAACATTGAATCAAAAACATGACAACATATCCGACCACTAACCATCTGTAACTTATAATATGGGTAGAATAATACATCAATAATTATGTTTTGTAGTTACTAATTATATTGCTGAACATCATTATTCAGACAAAGTGATAGCTACACAGATATCTGTTGTCGACATAAATTCAATAGCTATTCTGACAGTACAATGTGACCACACTCACTCTGAATATAAGGGAACTTAACCCTTTCATGACGGGAGCTGCGGTGGTACAGTAATGCTCTAATTAATTGACTCCTTAAACACAGCAGAATTATGGGTAACTTTTCAGGAATTAGCCGGAAATATGGCTTGTTGCCATTCATCGGAAAGCTCTCAGGCAGAAATTTGCTCCATTGCTAGTAGACCAAGAATTTGTTGATGATTTTGGGATTTGACATGAAAGTCAGTCGATACTCAGTATTATTTGCAGAGCATTAACACTTTCTATACTAATGTCTTTTCCCTAATAAGTTATGAAAGTATACTCTGGAATTCCTTGTTATTAATCTGGAGGGGTGTTCATGAAATATAAGCACATAATAAATAATACCAGTGCCAATTGTTATTTAATTGAAGGAAATGTTCAGATAATAAGTTCCAACAAACCAGATGTTGTTTGTTGACCTTATTACCTGTATATTTTCTAAGGGAATTATTCATCAATGAGTATTTAGTATAAAAAGAGGTAAAGCTACCGGTGGTGTGCCTGTCCCAATGGTAAAGTATAAATGTATACTTACTGGATGAAAACTCAAAAACAAGTCTACAATCCTTTGATCACCTTCTTTAAAATGCATGCAGCTTCAATTTTGGAACGACAAGCGATACATATAGCACATGTGTCCTTTCTCCTGGAAATAACAAAGGTCAAACATTCAAACCTTTCACACTCTTCAAATCCCCCTTTGAATTCAACACTATAGAAACTACTCTACTTTTTCATTTTCACTTCCTACTATTTCTCACTATAAATTGAAAATACTCAAACCTGATTGAATGAGGGTATGTGTTTGCCATCTTGACACAAATTCATGCCATATAATTTTATTGTTGACTGGGGAGGTAAGCATGTACCATTTCGCACCCAACGCAACTACTTGTATGTTACTTTTAAAACTCCAAATTGCTTAAATTTTGTTGAAACATATTATGAGGGAACTACTACTAGCAGCTAGTGAATATTTAGTATAGAAAGGGCTGAATTAAAATGGTTTCAAGTATGACTATGAGGAGAATAATTATGTGTGTTGTAGTTAATGAGTGATGAGGGATGTGGCTTGTTGGGTGTGCCAATGAATTTAGTCATGAAAAGAGTAAAATCCAAGATGGCCACTGACGACCATATTCTTTAACAAATTTCGGAAGCTATCATTCTCTCCCAACTAGAGATAATGCCCAGGAGATCCTTAGTATGTTGGTGCAAAATATCTCAGATCGAAGTACTTACTACTGTGCTGATTAGTCATCATCTACATTATTTACTCTGACAGTCAGTATTTTAATAACAGTGGTGCCATACTGATAGGCATTGTTCAATCTAAAGTTCATGTCGCAATCATGTTTGATTAAAAATAATAGGATTTCCTTTATTCCTCCCAATACATGTGCGATATGCCCATTCAGCCCAATTGTGTCCCGTTATATACTCTGTGCTGCCATGGGCATATTTTTCAGAATGAATAATCCACAATCCACATATGATCTTATTGTGGTCATTTCCAAAAAAATTGATTTCCACCTGCCCTACTGTTCTACCATATGTTACTGGAAACAACAAAATTTTGTTTTAGGCTTAGCTATACTTACAGCGCCTGTGGTGTCAAAATAACTTTGGCCACTGTTTGCAATTTGGGCCATGATTGTCATTGCCTTGTCATCTTTTTTGCTCTCAAGTCAACATTAAACCTGCTGTTGCCACCTTCTCTCTTAGAATCTTACTCAGCCCCAAAACTTCAACTTAATGCTTCGAAGATACATGTACCTTGAGGGAATGAAAGAATGAATAAATTAGATTTTTTGCTTTACGCAAATGACCTGTGGTCAGATGCCAATAGCATCTTTATACATAACTATGGGTATATGCGAGATATACGGGACCTCCCTTGGTCAAAGAAACGAAATAACCTTCCACGATGGTGTGTGGATTATTCGATAATTAATTGTCAATGTTGATATCTTTTAATGAGTATATGAAGTGAAACATTCATACCCAAGTATGAATGGTTATGGTTTGTATATGCGTACATGATAAACGCACTTGTTTTACAAAGACGGGAACTTCAGGCCCCAAAAATACAAGCAGGTAAACACGCACATATATGCATATAATTAAATAGCGTTATTTGTTATAAATATTGCGGACTCCAACAGTCCAACTCCTTGCACGCATAAAAGACGCTAATACATATATTTAATATATAATGTAGGATAACGTTTTGTGGCCGACATTCAATGTCTGCCGTTTAGTCAGTCCGCCCGTCCGTCTGTTTGCGTCTGTTTTCCGCGAGAGATTTTTATGTCTCACCTGGATGCCATAATTTGTGTATACTATATTTAATATGTAAAATACACATATGATAACGCGGAAATATGTAAAATATAGGAATGTATCCGCCCGATGCGATCTCGGTGGATTCCGATACCTCCCGCTAACAACAAGGGCACCTCCGATGTTTATATAAACAATATAACCTGACTACGACTGTTGTTGAATTTATAGTTGTAAATTTTGGGCTTTGTAAGTGTATACCATCGTGTAATCAATTCATGATATTCAGGATTCTCTACATTTTTATTTACACTATTTTTATTTTTGACTGGCTAAAACTGCTCCTACGGCAGACTGTCTGTTCATCATTAGCATAATATAAGCTTCCGGTGAGCAAGGCGGGGTACCTTGTTTGTGGGCCCAGGACACTGTGGCATCACCTGCTCATTCTGTATATGGGCTCTATAAAACAGAGATATAACCATTAAAAAACGAGAAGGCAAATGTTAACCCATCCCTTGACGATAGTAAATTACTATGATCGGAATCATAAATGAGAGTTTTGGTGTTGAATTATAGAGTATACTGTTATGTACTATTATAGCAGGGTTTCCGCTATACCGACAGGGGGTCCCCTTGACGGCCTCTTTTCCCACGCCAAGTTTTCCCCTCCTGCCATACCCCAGGACATATTGCATGTCTATACATGTATACAGATGTTTAACACTTCTGAATTTGGTTGGAATAGTACTAAGGAATTTTAAAAGGTGAATTTATTTTATATCTTGTGAGTGTACACACTCTAATCGCGTTGTTAAATTGAAACATGAAGTGATCGGAGCTGACATCACTAGAAGCTACATGTATGCCTTTGAGGCTGGTTAGTTACATTGCGGTTAGCACCCGGTTATGTTATGCAAAAGAGCAGTATTTTAATCATACCTGTCATGTTTTATACTGCAAAATATACTTTTCACTTTGTAATAGAGCGAGAGAAAAATGTGGGAGTAGCCGCACCGGGCATCAAGGCATCTTACCACTGCCCACAATGAATACTCGTCGGCCAGATATGTAATCAGCCTTAATATATTCCGATTACGTTATGCATCCGAAATATCTGCTGGGTCTTCCACAGTGAGTCTTTTAACATTAACGAGCATGTTTAACTCGGGATCCAAATTACTGGTGTTCTGTACATGTACTTCGTAAATTAATTTATATCTAATAAATTTACTAGTTTTAAAGTTACATGTACATTTATAAGGTTTGATAGCTTGGCACTTTGGCAGAAATGGAACAAAACAGTCTGCCATTTCTACTCTCACATGATTCTATTGGCCGATATAACGAAAGTAGTTCAACCAGTGCTAAAAGTAAAACAGGCTACTTTTACCTGGATTTTTCCCCTTGACGGCTAGCGCCACATTCCCCTACCCCCCTAGCGGAAACCCTGATTATAGACAAATGTACATAACACAAATTATTGGAATTTGTGGGTCACTCGGATTTATAAAAGAGAATGCACTGGTACTGTGTTACAGCTAAACCACCACAGCCTTGGGTTAAATGTGAAAAGTTTCCTGGACATCGAATACTTGGGTTAAGAGAGTCCAATTTAAGTTTATAATAATAATGTATCAAATTCTACCAACAATATAGTATACAGAAAAGCCACTGCTGACCCATTAATATCAATTATATAGCAGAGCTGTCAACAAATCACAAGAATTGTTTATGTTGAACATTGACTTCTCTATTAAACCAATAACAATTATAATGGCCTCAGACCATTTGAAGATATCACTCTACAGCACAGATGTCCAAGTCTATGGTTATACCATGTGAAGTTTATTGTTGAATCTTTATTTTAAATTAGATACCATAGCTTTCTTTATCAGATTATTTGCACATCAATTGGCATAACCGCATAAGAGACATCAGAAAATAATATAGCCTTATCAACAGCTAAGTAGTCCAAAGGCATGGGATGGAATTGATTAATTGGGTTTTAAGTCGCTGTGGTGACTCGGGGTAACATTGGCAGAGTTATAATGGTGTTAGTTTTTCAAATTTTGTCACTTCAAATTTTTTTTTTTTTAAATATTTAAACAAAAATTATTTTATTATATATTATTTTTATTTAATTAATTCTGATTCATATTCATTTTTATGTTAAATTGAGCAAGAAAACCAATCTAAATTTTTTTTTTTTTTTAAGTAAATAATTTTTTTCTCGAAAAAGGCCCATAACTCAGTTAAATATAGTCGGATCAAACCCATATTCGAACTCGATCAGTATTTTGGGCTGAGAAACCCATATACAAAATTAGGTTCCGGTCGGATAGAAATTGTTTGCATAAAGTGTCTACAGACAGACAGACAGCCAGACGGACGGACGGATTAACGACGAGTGGTCAATCCGGACAACGACACTATGTTTATCATACTATGGTATGGGTAAACAGAAAAACGCTGTGCATTTGACAGTGTATTTATCCATGGTGTATGTTCCTGTGGTTGGCCGTGTTATCTTATTTTTTGAAGGGTTATCTTGTTTGACCGGTAATGGGATTAGCGGTTTCTATGTCTTGTCTAGTCAGATGTTACCAGTATGTTTGAGCTTTGTCTGAAATAGACGCACTTTTTATACTAGAATGTGCGCAACAGGAGCGCAAGGACATCGCATGACCAGTGCGTTTAAGGGCTTTTAGAGACCGAATATATATATGATATAATGAAATTATATATGTACTGGTATATAGTATTTGAGTTGATTGTGATGACTTTCGTGTAGTTTTGTGGTTATGAGAGCACATCCGTGCCTTCTTATTGTCCCCCTGATTTCCGTATGTTGTCTACTATAAAAATATATCTTTTCCAATATGGGTGGCACCAGGATATCTCTCGATTATATCTACCGGGCAGACTACTGCAGATCTCCCGGTTGTAGCCCCTCCCTGTTTTCCAACAAAATCTAATATTGATGATTTCTCATCATCAGTGAATGCAAGACCACCCTTTTGACACGGGGGGCCAGACAGGGGCGTGATGACATGGGCTGGTTATGCAGGGGTATTACCCCCTCCCTATAGCCAAACCTCACACATTTAGTAAGAAATTATACCAAAATTAGGTTTGATTTTCCAATGTTCAATTTATTAGTGACATATTTGTTTATTTTAGAACATTTGCATATATTCCTTTCATTTGCAAAACTTTGGACTGAAATGGCCTTAGTTTGCAATTTTCCCAACATTTGGGTGGGTATCAGGTTGGAAATTTCCCCCAATTTGAACATCTTGAGGCCAGATTAGAAGCTAAGAATGAACAATTTTCATGTTCAGATACCACCGGGCCGTCCGACCTATTTGCCCTGTGATGTTCTCAGTGGCCAGTTAAAGCTGCTAATTATTTTTTTTTAAACACAATAAATTGGGGTGCGAATTTCCCTGGCATTCATCAATATCACAGACAATTAGGTGTTAGGAGTTTGTAATTTTTATGTTCAGATCTAAATAAATTGTCATACTGGGCCGAACCATCCTTTTCATCCCCTGCATGGATAGTGGCCACAAGACTACTGATCCATTTAGAATATGCTACCATTTACAGTAATGCCATAATTAATCGACTCCGTTACCACAGCATAATTATTGGTAACTTTTCAGGATTTAGTCGCAAATGTGGTTTGTTGCCATTCATCGGAAAGCTCTCCGAGAGGTTTGCAGTGAATGACAACAAGCCATACTTCCTACTAAATCCTGCTGTGGATATGGAGTCCATTAATTAGGGCATTATTGTAGTAGTCTCTGATGGAAAAGTTAGGAAAATTAAATTATGCAAACTTTGTTTGTGTCGTTCAAGGGGTTGTGGTGCAGTTGGAAGTACCAAGATGGCGACCCTCCCCACCAAACCATCTAGCCACGCACCAAGTGCCTAGCCACGCACCAAGTGCCAAATATCCCAGACTCAACCATTGGGTGCCCCTTGCTTAGTTTTTGCTTTGGGTATATTTATTCTATCCGAGAATACTCTACACTCGCCAGCACCCGCAGCGAAATATGGACCTATTTGCCCTGTGATGTTCTCAGTGGCCAGTTAAAGCTGCTAATTAATTTTTTTCAAACACAATAAATTGGTGTGCGAATTTTCCTGGCATTCATCAATATCACAGACAATTAGGTGTTATGAGTTTGTTATTTTTATGTTCAGATCTAAATAAATTGTCATACTGGGCCTAACCACCCTTTTCATCCCCTGCATGGATAGTGGCCACAAGACTACTGATCCATTTAGAATATGCTACCATTTACAGTAATGCCCTAATTAATCGACTCCGTAACCACAGCATAATTATTGGTAACTTTTCAGGATTTAGTCGCAAATGTGGCTTGTTGCCATTCATCTGAAAGCTCTCCGAGAGGTTTGCGGTGAATGACAACAAGCCATATTTCCTACTAAATCCTGCTGTGGTTATGTAGTCCATTAATTAGGCATTATTGTAGTAGTCTCTGATGGAAAAGTTAGGAAAAATCAAGCCCCATGGGGTTTTGCAAATTGAATTATGCAAACTTTGTTTGTGTCGTTCAAGGGGTTGGGGTGCAGTTGGAAGTACCAAGATGGCGACCCTCCCCACCAAACCATCTAGCCACGCACCAAGTGCCTAACCACGCACCAAGTGCCAAATATCCCAGACGCAACCATTGGGTGCCCCTTGCTTAGTTTTTGCTTTGGGTATATTTATTCTATACGAGATTACGAGAATACTCTACACACGCCAGCACCCGCAGCGAAATATGGACATATATACTCTTAAAAAAATGTTATGTGGCGATCACACAGTAAAATTGTGTAGCCAAGTAAATGTAAGGTGATAATTGTGTTGTAGAAATGATACGGATGCCCGATCATCAAAAAACGAAATTGTCTCAATGACTTTACTGTACAACACTTCCACGAATGGAGCTTCTTGAAATTTTACAAAAAACCCTGTGCCAATGCATTATCTTATATTATATAAGTTATATATGTGAGTCTCCCATAGGGAGCAATGACAAACATTTTCCAGACTTGTTTTTTGATAATGGCAAAAATTCAAATGAAGCGACATTCAGAAGAAAGTTAGAAAATCAAATTGGATAATTTACTCACTCAATGTCCTGGATTTAACACATACATGTATGTTCAAAATGTTAACCATATCGGGCACATACATGTATCATAGGAGATACAGGGTATTATTACTTTTAAATGTATATGAGATGTACTAATGGTTATATGGACTTTTATATTGTTTGCAAATTTATTCACTATGTGTTTCTTGAGCCCCTTTGAGCATTGAATGAAATCTAGAAGGGGCTAATTAGTAATATGTGCCATGTGGATACATTTTGAATGGCTGACCACATAAACGAACTGTAATGTGATACTTGAAATTTTTTTCAAAAGTGTTGCTCAAGTTATCTCAGGCAATTTAGACTTGATCGTGGCAATTCCAACCAATGGCATATCGCTGGTGAAAATTGGTGGGCAAAACCCAAATATTTAAACTTGACTTGTATTTTTGGGCTAGAGAGATGAAAATTTATTGCCAATTCCAACAAAAAGGGAAATGCTTGCGGTTAAAATTTGTGGGCAGAGCCGCAGAACCCACATACCAAATTTCATTCCCAATTCAGTTGAGACTATCTAATGTTATCAACCAAAAGCGAACATATGGACGGATAAACCAACATTTGTATTTATGGGTTAATTTAACTGAGCTTATTCCACATGGTAGAACCACACCTACCATTCGTTGTGCTGCCGCTCTGGCTGACAAGACCAGTCTCTGGCATACAAGGCCACCTCTATGGCCAGAAATTTTTGTTTCATAAGGCTGCAGGCATTTAAATCAATAAAAACAGAATGGACAGGTACTGGTATATGTGTCAAATTTAACACAATCACCCCAGGGCATATATTTCATCTGATTTTGTGAGAATCCATACATACTTTTTCATGATAACCCAGGGTAATTTGCGAGAATATTTACGAGAAACTAGAATTGGATTCTCGCCGAAATATAAGCCTGCACCCTTTATACTGTGAGTATAGCCACACATAGTATGCTACTAACAACAGATACATGTAGCAATAGCATACAACTCAGAAAAATAGGCTTAAAAAAGCGAGTGGGTATGACTTTTCTAAACCTGCCAAATTGAATGTCAGATTTCTTTCATGTCACTGACACATTCAAAGACATGGACAATCGTACATGAAGCTGCACTGTTGATGTAATTACAATGTTGCAGTGACCAACCTCATACATATATGCTGAAAAAACAATGTACATGTATTAACTGAATTACTATGTGTTTAGTTAACATGAAAATAAAGATACCCTGATATGGTATTTGTGAACTAAAAACTTTGCGATTGAATATGGCATAGGTCAAATGTGGATGCGTTTCAAAATTTCTAGATTGAATTTACCGTTATTGCAGTCACAAATGCATTTCAAAATTTTTAGATTAAATTTACCGTTATTGCAGTCACAAAGGATTTAGTCGGAAATATGGCTTGTTGCCATTCATCGGAAAGCTTTCGGCGAGAGCTTTCCAATGAATGGCAGCAAGCCATATTTCCGACTAAATCCTGAAAAGTTACCCATAATTCTGCTGTGATTATGGAGTCGATTAATTAGTGCATTACTGTACGTACGGGATTTTCATGACCGGTTATATGGGAGGCCAAATTCACATTTATTAATAATTGCGCTGAAGCACAATCCAATTGCGCTGAAGCACAATCCAATTGCGCTGAAGCGCAATCCAGCTTGATTCATATCAATTGCGCTTCAGCGCAATTCAATTGCGATGAAGCGCAATTCTTTTACAAGCTTACACCCCTGAATAGATAGGTTATTCCATTATCATCAATTCATATGGGATAACCACCAATTGCGCTTCAGCCATGCAATTTGGTATGAATTTTATATGATTTCAGAACAATGCTATCTAATTATGTTATTATGAGGTTATATGCTAATCAAAATTTCAAATGTTATATTTGCTCCCTGAATAGGTGGGTTATTCCATTATCATAAATTCACCACATAATAGCATTCCCTTCAGGGCGACTCGCAAAACATTTCCTTCTGGTTTAGTCAGTGCGACTCTCGATAGCATTACCTTTAATATGTATTAGTCGGGGCAACTTGCGAAACCAGTACCTTCTGTTTTAGTCGGGGCATCTCATGATAGCATTATAATCTGTATGAATCGGGTCAAATCAGGATGGCATTGCCAATAGCATATTCCTTCTATTTTAGTCGGTGCTACTCGTGATATCATTACATTCTCTATTAATCGTGAAGACTCGCAATAGAATTATCTTCTGTTTTAGTCAGGGCTACTCGCAATAGCATTATCTTCTGTATTATACGGGTGATTCACTTTTGGATTATCTTCTTTATTTGTTTGGGCTACTCTCGATGGGATTGATTAATCATGGCGACTTACAATAGCAATTATGTTCTGTTTTAATCAGGGCCCCTCGCGATAGCATTACCTTCTGTATTAGTCGGGGTGACTTGCGATACCAATTCAGGGGGAGGGGGTGATACCTTTGTATTAATCGAGGTGACTTGCAATACCTGTACCTTCTCATGTCCTTCTGTTTTGTCCGGGACGAAAATTGCATTGGCTATTAAGCACCTGAGCGCTGACACTGTATATTTAATATTGCCATTATTATTTCCCGATGCAAATCTGAATACGCTGGTCGTGATGCTTGTCTGTTATATTTGAATAGTTTTTATATGTGGTTGTTTTGGTAGCGACTTCTTTTTGCAAGAATACCGGCACTGTAAATCAAAATTATTTTTCTGTGTGGGTGCTGGGTTTCCCCAGGGATAAAAATAATATCTGGAAAAAACAGAACTTTGTTCTAAAAACCGGAATATGGTGGAACGTAATAGATATTTTTCGATCGGGGTTAATGTCGTGGCATTTTCTGAAAATCTTATCAAATGAATTTTGTTGCGTAAATTTGTGTTTATCAGCCATAGGTGTAGTAATTCTCTCCATTCCTCACAGTGGATCGTGATACTAATAACAAGCAGTGTCATACTTCTGCATTTCGCTTCGGTTTCTGTTGTACAATGTAGGTTTTGGAAATTCCAGTATTAAATGAATGTTGTCAGCATTGTGCATGTTGTCATGTCGAAATAATTGACAGATTTCTCCAGTTCTGTTCTCACAAAAATTACAGGAGATAGCACTGATAATACAGACGTACCAGCAAACAAGATTTTTTCCTTGTAAATCGGATGATAGAATATTAAGTTTTGGCAATAGCATAATCATACAGTCACAGAAAAATAATATGTCAGGTGCCATTAACTTGATTAAGGAATTTTCAAATAGCAGGCACCACTCATCTGGTACCTGACATTTTGTGCTGCACTCAAATAAAAATTATACATGCGATAGCATTATATTATGTTTACTTCAGGGTGATTCGCGACTTCTGTTTTAGTCGGATAGACTCGCAATATAATTATCTTGCTTCAGTCAGGGCGACTTGCAATAGCATAAGCTTCTGTATTAGTTGGGGCAACTCGCAATACCGGTACGTTCTGTTCTAGTTGGGAAAATAATTGCGCTGAAGCCCAATTAATTTTCTACTGGATTTTCATTAATTAACTGGGGGGTTTAGCCATATATGAAAAATTAATTGCGCTGAAGCGCAATTAATTTTGAGTTGCGCTGAAGCGCAATTACATGTAATTGCACTGAAGCGTAATTGAATTGCGCTGAAGCGCAATTGAAATGTGTTGAAGCGCAATTATTAATAAATGTGAATTTGGCCTCCCATACGGTTAACTACCTGAATCAACTGAGGTTAATATATGCCATATATGCCTACATTTACATACCGCTGAATAAATAGTGGGAAAGACAGACAATCGTAGTTGATAATGAATTTAAAGTATATAAATATAAATAATAAACTGCAGATTCAATGTGGTCATGGGTATAAAAAAAATCGTGATGGGTCCAAACACAGGGGCCTGTAACACGGTCTGCTGTCCGCCCCCCTTTTGTGGTGCCCATATATGCCGCCTCTATAATATATACGGACCTGCTTCACGTTAATGGTAGAATAATAGACACAAGGGGAACTGTAGAAATTCACCTTTTTACCATCCCAAAATATAGATTTATGAAAGAGATGCTGATTTAATGAAAAAAAAAACAAGAGCTCGAGGACTGAGACACCAAAGATCCAGTAATGAGTCAAATTATTTTGGACAGGGATGCTGATAATAATATGAAAATAGGGTTTTTCCCCCTAATTTAAGTCAATAAGTAAACCATATGAGGTAAGCAAGCCCTCATGCAGTGACTTCACATGCATGTATAGGATATGACCATAGTAAGGGTTCAAATCTGTGCAAAAATACATTTAAAAACATCATACAAACAATTACTAGAGTTCTGGGAAGGAGACATAAATTCTTTGGATAGAGGGATGCTGATAATATGTATTAATTAGCCTTAGTATAGGGATAATCATCGTTGAACGCATACTCACAGTTGACTGTTGAGTACAGGTTAAAATTAGCCCAATGCTCCTCTTGTGTTGCTAGGTCATGCCAATAGTTTATGGGTAGGTTAGATAGTAGTCACAATTACGCTTTTTGTGCTAAAGCACATCACAATTACGCTTTTTGCGCTTAAGCACAATATGTGGTAATTGATTGCGCTTAAACGGAATTATTTGCGTTAAAGCACAATTCATTATTAAATGTGAATTTGGCCTCCCCTACACAGACCTTGTTATATTGCATTGACGGCTAACACGTCCACGTTGAAAATTACAACCGCTTTGGAGTAATGTTACAACCGTGTTGCGTTTACACTAGAACCATGTTGAAAATTTTTCAAAGTGGTGTCCGACTCATGGCAGTTCCAACGTGGTTGAGAGGGACACATGTTTTGAGAATGTGTAGACATGAATATTCACTGTGTGCATCTATGTATAACATGTTAAGACTTGAAAACCCCATCATCAACAATGAACAGATAATAAAAACAAAAATAAATATTCACTTGGTGCATCTATGTATGGGGAGTTGGTAGCGTATTGGCCTCTCATGCTAGCAGACCGGGGAACGCAACCTGGTCCTAATGTATTCTGACAAAAATCAGAACTCGGTCAGATAACAAGTTTGTCAGACTGAAAAGTCTCATCCATGATCACTGAATAAAGATCTGAATGCAAAATGCCGAATTCCCTCCATAACAACACTTGTCCATGTATGTTGTCGTGTGTGCAGCAGTAGAAAGTATGCTGTCGCCAGTGTCCGATCGGGCGCAGACATTAATGGCTGACCCGTGTACACACCTCGGTGTGTGCACGTTAAAGAACGCTACCTGGCTACTGACTGAGGTCACCACAGGGTTATAAAGTTACTCGACATGGTAGCATCAGAACCAGTTCGTCTACAACCAGAATTGGTTCCTGCACTGTAATATCTACAGCCTACAGTACAGATACAGATAAATAATTTTCGAGGTACTTTCACTTTCAGTCATCTGGGACCAGGTGACTTAAATTGGATCGCTTCAAAAGTTAATTGAACATGAAATGTCATATTTCATATAAAAAGTTCACGCCTATGCGTGTATACGATACTAAAAAAACAAACTTACCATGGTTTACGAACACGATGTCCTATAATAATTATCCAAATTAAATTAAACCAAAATAGAGTCTACCGCTTGCGGTTTAGTGCAGGAAACTAACGGCCTATATGTAAGTTGTAACGAGTCAAGGGAATGACGTACCCGTGACAATAAGTTCGTACGTCGACAATAATATGTCACATTCATTTAGTTATAATATTATACATTTCAAAATTTCTACATTTTACTTTCAACTGGATGACATCTCGACTCGTGGAAAGTCCGCCATTATTTGAATAGGTTGTCACGTGCAGTTATAGAACCAATCACGACTAGACATCGCTTAACTACCCCATTCCGTCGCGTACCTACCTGTCCAATAGCAAAAATAGCATATTTAAGTAGCTTATTTAGCTATAAAAGTAGCTTAAAAATATTACCTACCCAAATTTAGCTACTTTCGATTTAGTGTGTGGCTTGGCCGCTTTGAGCGACGTGCAATTGTCGGATTGTTTGCTGTTTCAAAACCCGCGCCAAGTCGCCCGTACTGTGTCGGCTTCGCATCACCCATGCGTTAAAAGAGTACCAATCAGCTTGTCATACTGATGAGTATCAGAGCATGTTCCGATCAAACTAGAGCAGCGCCTGCAATGGCTGCAGCCGGTGCATTGGTTGGCTTGTGCAAATGACCGGGGTAATATTAAGTAATTGGTTAATCGCTATATCAAAGTGGTCATTATTATTATTATTATTATTATTATTATTATTATTATATTATCTCCTCATTATTATAGTATTTCCCATAACCAAATAGATAGCTTTTAAACAGCGTTTCACAAATACATTCTGATCGTGTGAGAGATGAGTTCTGGTATTGAAAGTTCCAACGTCGAATACTGTAGTCAAGCGGAATCATTACGTCGCATGTATTTAAAGGTACTCAATCCGATCAGACGGTCCCCATACCATCAAGATACAACAACAACAACATTTCTTCAAAATACGCTTTAGTTATCATAATCGATTTATTGGAACAAAATAATACTCAACTATGGTATCAAATTTCCCAAAACTTGTTATTTATCAACATTTTGAAATATGGCCGCATTATCACTAAAATATCACGAAATTTTACCATATTACCACTTGATTTTAGAGTCATCCATCATCCGCAATTTTGTCCGAGACCCTCCGTTTGATGATTCGCGGACGAAGTTAGAACCTCTCCGTATTCTTCAAGAAACTTTATACCCTAAAATCAAGGCTGAAAGATTTGACAGAAAAAACTAATTGACAGAAAAACGTAAGAATAAATGTTTGGACAAAATTGTGTCCACAGACAAGCTGATTCCAGTATACCACTTTTTCTGGGCCACATATTATTACACATCTCGAGAAATAACATACTTAAAAAATCGATATCTGATCACTCTGAGCTTTGATAGGTGGATTCCTCGACTCGAATCAAATATGTTTTACCCCCGAAGCCAAATAAATAGGAATTTAGGAATTGGTTGTGTTTCTTGTATATATGTAATCTGCTTGATCTCTTGTAAATATTAATTTCACATGCATATTTGTTTTGATATTTTATCTCAAATATTGTATTATGTACGGTTTTATTGAGATTAAACAAATTCAAAAAGAAAAAGAAAAAAGGAGCGTCTGATCGGATTGAGTACCTTTAAATGACGTGTTCATCCACGCAATATAACGTTGGGGCTCAGTACAGGATAATCAGTTGATCAGGGACTATTTTGTCATGTGTTATCTATAAAGTTAACAATTTTAATGGTAGAAAGTGTGAAATAAATAAAATAATGAATTGGTTCGATCCTCTCACTCGGGTTTACCCGGTTTGGGATAGAACACACTACATCCTTTGCTGTCATACATGTAGGGCACTGCAATACGTGTTTGCGTGTACCAGTACCACACGCCTTCTCATCTGTTACAATGCAACGCATGTTTTGACACGTGTTTTCTCGCTGGTTCACAGTTGATCTGAGCTATACTCGAGATGCATATGTCAAAACTATGGGATTAAAAACCAATGGTGAGTGTGCATCCTCTCGCTCGTTGTGTGCCATTCAAAAGAAAATGCCAATACGACCGATATACTGTCGCTATCAGTGGAACAGCGTAGCGTGAATAGACAATGTCTGAAGGCCGGCGTACACTAGGTCCCGATTGCTGAGCCATCGGTCTCTGAGACGGATTCATCCGGAGTCGCTGAAGCGCGCAGATTACCGAGTCAAAATGGTCAGCACTTATCGACCGTATCTTCATCAACAGTAAGCACGTAACTTATTGTCGACAGGTGCTCATCACGTGATACCGGCTTGTTGATTTGTATACAAAATGGCACAGCTGTCGTAATTTGATCGGTCAGACTCGCAGAGTTTCGAAGAGGATAAAAATATCACATGAAACCCCTATTATATCATTATATTTACATACTAAGTGTTGTCATCACTAAATCCAGCATTTTGATTGGTCGGCGCCCGCGTGGCTAGTTGCAGTTATTTCTCGGTGAAGGCGCAACGGCTCATGACACCAAGCTCATAACACCATCGATACGTCATTGGGTTTGGAAAGACGAACGCGTAATGTTTTGGGCGCATTTGGACTCGCGCAGGATTGACTTAATACATCATCGGGTTTCAATATGAAGAGAAATTGTTCCTATTAACTTTTGCCAAGAGTGCTATTGGGTATTTTGGGCTGTTTTTGTCACGATACACTTTTCGATTTAAATACATTTACAAAAGTGGCTTTTTCGCTAAATGTATATAAATATAAGGATTAACTGTCATGTGGACTATTTTTATGGAGATGTAACCGTGAGGTAAGTGGTCATAACTTGTATGTAAAACCCTTCGGGTTTTACACAGGTTATGTCCACTTACATCACGGTTACATCTCCATAAAAACAGTCCACATGACAGTTAATCCTTATACAAAAGCCATTACACATGTCCTTATATCTCACTAGTGATGAATAGGCGCGTACTTCTCAGGACAATTGGCATCGCCCCAGCAAAATTACCGCGCGGATTAATACTATTTAGAAAAGCCGCACGTGACATCAAAACTAGACATTACAAAAGTATTGCTTTGTTCATTAAAGTTAAATTCTTGCCCAACTTCGTTGCACTAATAAAATAGGCACAAAAACAAAGAGGCAAATTGGTCGACTATATTTTTCGTCGACAGCCAGAGCGCGCAATCCGGTTGTGAAACGTCTCAGTCAACGTCGTGCATATATGTAATTTGCATGCATTTTTTCAGATTTGTTCATGTGATATACAAGATCTTCAACTTGTTATGTTGGGATATAAGATTTTATGAAATTCATTTGATAATTTAATATACACAACTCGTCTACGACTCGTTGTAAATCAAATTTATCAAACCCGTTTCATAAAATATTATATCCCAACATAACTCATTGGAGATCCTCCATATAGTTGGTAGCTGAGAAATCGGGCACACATCCGCGCACATTTGATTAATTTGCCTCAAGGGTCAAGAAAATATCAAACATGCTTGATATGCGAGCTCGTTTGCTCAGAGCAATCTGGATCGCATAAAATGACGCGCACACTTGTAGCCAAATTGCTCAGAGAGCGATGGCTCAGCAACCGGGCTCTAATGTGCATCGACCTTAACACCACTCTTTGCTTCAACTCCAGAATTGTCCTCGGGCAAGTGTGACGTGGCTGAGTTCGGTACATGTGTATCACTTTTGAGCGATGAACCAGGAGAATACACAGGGACTGACGATTGCACGTAAGTCTTACAATATGTACATGTCCACAGCTGTCAATCAAATACTTATTAGCGGACCTTGTCAACAAATGAGCGACTGAGCCCGATTGCTGCAATGAAAATTACTTGTTCACCCTAATTTTTATATCCGCTAATACGTTCATTGCCTATTTCCGAACATTGCCCATTTTTGCAATAATGAACGATTATACCACCGTTTTCAATTTGGGCGAAAATCAACATATATTTCACAATTGAAGATATAAAGAAGGAATGATCTCGGTATTATAGCATATCGTCAGCGCTGTAAAACTAATTGAACTATTTCTGGAGACGCCTTGTCTACTAGCAACCGTAAGCTCCTCCCACTAATGCATATGTGTGGAACGCTCCGTTTAGATGACGTAATCAGGGACGTGGTGACAGGGAGACACCTCATTAGTTTGACCAACATGTTCAACAGTTGGACATTTTATACCTGACATAACATTAGTTAGAATTGTCAGACCAGACATGTTGAAATTGTCACAATAGTATGCTTTTCCCAACAATATATAGTATGCAATTTGCAGTTTTTTTTAATCAACAATTGAATATTTTCATACTGAAGGTACATTTATCACTTGAAAAAAATCCAACCGTTTACAACCATGAAAGTGTACCGGCAAGTCAGCGACTATTGAGAGACGTAGACATGTGTCCCGAATTGAAGGCTCAGGGACGTGGCTAGGGGTCGCTGTGGTTTTCCAATTTACAATGAAACTTAACACCACTTATGCATGGTTAGCTATTTTCCAACTGATGGACGTTTTAGTTCAAAATTTGACGTCATCCAAGACTCCAAGTAGTACGTGCCACTTGTTGACCCCAGATTGAAAATTGGGCGTAAGTGTATTTTGAGTATGTTAGTACTATAGTACTATATATTTGAGAATCGTTGATAAAAATGGGCGTAAGTATATTTACGATATTTGAGCGTCACATGTGTTTATATGGTGAAGTTGTAATCTCGGCCGACTATTGCAGCAAATAATCTTAACCAATTCATAGAACAGTATGTGCGTATATTGTTGTTTTGTAATCTCGGCCGACTAAATAATCTTAGCTTAAGACGGCTTATGTGTTTAAAGGTTCAGACAGGCATACATCAATAATCTCGGCCGACTATTGCAGCAACCGAATAATAAGACGGTTTAAATTATTTTGGCCAACTATTTGTTAATTTAATACAAATTTTAATATTTTTTCATGAAACTCTGTTTTGTTAATTTTATTAATCGATGTTTAGAAATAGCTTAACTAGTTTATATACCAATTATATGTGTACAGCTGTTCACTTTTAGGTATATATTCTCGACAAAAAATATATATTGTCAAAATTTGTACCACACGATACACATGATGATGGAAAATATATTCAAATATTTATGCTTAGGCATAACATGGTTGTGGCAATTTATGGTTGGAAATGACCAACACGTATGTGGAGAACAATATAATGAAGATGACGAACAACCAATTTTCGACTGGCCTGAGGCATTACGTTATGGAATGAATAACGACAGCGGATCAGAGAGCGGACCAGAGAGCGGATCAGACAATTGGTCTTCGGAAAGTTCATATCGGGACACAGAAGCCGATTTTTGGAGTACTAGCTCACAATCATCTTTTACCTGTTCAGAATGTCACAGTTACCAACACCAGCTCGAGGATTGGGACCTGGAAATTGAACTTATGGAGTAGTACGCATATCTGTTGGACAGTGCCTATTCATCCGAAGAAATGTCTGACGATTCTGTCAACTGGGATTGTATGTAATCAACGACAAAATGACCAACACGCCGAGAATGATTCATACCATGCTGATGATAAACACTGGAATATATGCATTCATACTGATGGTGAAAAATGGCCAAGATGACAGCGACTCGGACTGGGATTAAAAATGAACACTTTAAATATTGTATATCCTACCATATGTGAACTTGAATTATGTCATCACCAATAAATGCATGAATAATCGATTATCTTTTCAATAATTATATCTTTCTGGGTTCTATCGTGGTAAAAATATTTTGTTTGACAAGAGATTTTCCACAATAATCTCAGCTGCTTATCGCGCTAATGCTAATACGTCACATAATCTTATCACACGTACATATTAACAGCTTATCGAACTATGCATACATACACTCAAATAATATGTACACGCTGTAACACGCAATACTTGTTACACCATAACCGCGGGTTATTGTAATTTAATGAAGATTTTCCACTGAGTTTTGCCACAGAACTACGTGATAATACCCAAATCAAATCAGTTGTCCATAAAGAAAAACCAACCAAGATGACTTGTCCGTAACTAAACGCAAAATACCTCAAACGTTGAAAAAGAATTTCATACCGAATATAAGTAATCTCCCAAACTTCTCAAAACACGGCCATAACATCAAATTAGTTTCACGGCTTGTATGTATGATCAACCGTACACGTCAGCAGCTTATCGCGTTAATACTTCACCTGTACATATAAACGGCTTATTATGTTATGCATACATATAGTACGTCACCTGGACATTTGATCAGTTTATCACGTGATCACTAAATGTGGCAATCGGGTGTCCGCAGATGCCTGCAATGTATTATTTATAATAATTGGACTCATTGATCTCACGTAAATAATACTCTTAGTTGTTCCAATAAAATAGTTATCAAATTCGATCACCAATAGATTTGACTGTGGAATATAACGATCTTTAACTTATTTATCGATCTATGTTAGAACATGGTCTTTTAACAAAAAACATGACCATAACAAAAATTACCTTACCTTTATGCATGAATCTAATTTGACCATGCGTAAATATTGTCAGCTTATCGTCTGATGAGCAAATCCGATGTTTACATACTTAAACTGAGGTATGATTGTATTATGTGTACATGTATATATATGGTCATAGCGTGACGAGTAAAATGTGATGTTTACACACTTAAGCTCTGGATAAACAATACATATCGCATCTGCAGCAGTCTACTTCATTATGAATGAATGTTAACAATACAAGCGCAGTGGTTGAAAGTTAAAATGACACAGAACAATATTTAAAGTTAAAATGTTCGGGCTCTTAATGCGCCTTTTATCATTACGTATCGTTTCTCACTCTACAATTCCCAATAATCCACTCACTCTCTCCCCGCTTATAGATATATAACGAAAACGAGAATATCATGTTGATGAAGTTTATTGAAATTTAATCGTTGTCTGAATCTACAGCCCATTCATTATTATATCCGTGTGGTCAGTTTGACCATTTTCTTCATGATCATGTTATGTATGTGTGATGTTTTCATTCGATGCTGGTATTCTATTAATCGTTCGTAACTTTTGAGAAAGAGGAACAACAACGACGATGATGACGACCACAACAACAACAACAACAACACCACCACCACCACCAACAGCAACAACACCACCACCACCAACAACAACAACAACAACACCACCAACAACAACACCACCACCACCACCAACAACAACAACAACACCACCAACAACAACACCACCACCAACAACAACAACATCTATTTTTTGGGGGGGCAAAATAACACGGCACCGCCGTTGCCGTTGTCGCCGCCGCCGTTGCCGCCGCCGCCGCCGCCGCAGTAAAATACCGCAAAACGCGCAAACATGTGTTACATAATACAATATTTTTTATTATATTAACTATTCACTGTCACATTCGTCCGAATTGTCATCACTTTCGTCAGAAGTGTCATTTGTTTCGTCCATGAATTTTTCTAGCATCGGTTTGTACTTTAATATTGACATTTTCACTGCATCACGTTCTTCATAACCATTATTCAAATATTTCTCGACTTTATCCATGACTCTGTTGTGCAGAGTCCCATTGCGCAGCTGCAGATACGCTAATATTGTCCAACCATAACCATTCATAAATTGCCCCATGTGTTCACTTTTAAGGTCCTTGTCAGCTTGTTCTTTTGCTTCTTTCTCTGTCAAGCCATTTTCCTTATACGTTTCCACTTTATCACTCCATGCTTCTTGTGCTTTATCTCTACTCTCATCACACAAACTTTTGAAGTATTCATCTTCATTCAATTTAATTTTCTTATTCTGACTATCATCCGTGTCCTCAGTTAATTTTCGTTTTAACTTATTTTCTTGACACCAGATTTTTATGTGTCTCTGAACATCATAATGATCTTCGAACAAAAGCCCGCAGTCATTACAAGGGCACGACATGTCTTCTCGAATGTCTATGTCTTGACGGTTCTTCTTATTAATTTCATCGAGCTCACCAGGTGGCCTTATGTCCTTAGTATAGCCATTAGGTTGACCATGGGGCACAATATAATTATATGCTATACCTTGACCAGGGAGTTCTCTGTCATCGTATTTCATCTTATCAGGTTGACCCTGAATATTGTTGGTATAATATTTCATCCCATTCTGTTCATCTGGGTGTTCTCTGTCATCGTATTTCATGCCATTCCATTCACCCATATGTTGGTTCGTGTCCTCTTTTAGTACATTCTGTCGCAGCCGTAATGTGTCCGGTGTTGCGGCTTTTAAATCCACCAGTAGGTAACCGTACGGTTCACTCGTCGCTTCCGAAAACTCTCGCACCATACGCTGAGGACATTCAGGATACATCTGTCTTGATAATGTTGAAATTAATCCCTTGTCGATTGGGTTATTGAACAATACCAACTATTGACAATTTCGTCGTTGCGTTGGATCTTTGTTGTAGTAGAAATTCTGGTTCAAACTTATCAAAGATAAGTTCAAATGGTGACTTCCTTCGGAATGCAAATCATTAACTCTCTGGTCTTTTGATGAAGTTTGCATCAAGTCATCGAGTATAACTAGATTTTTATACCGGGGGTTGATAAGAGAATCCAAGTTTGCTGGTATTCCTCGTATAAAGTTGACCTGAGGGGTGACGGTATACTTTATTTCGTTATACAGGGGCTGCCAATATTTATAAAATCATATTATTCTGTCAGGTGCGGGTGATATTTTTGAGGCAGACTTTTGTAGCAAGGTTTTCACGAAGTACGTCTTCCCACTAGATGTCGGTCCACTTACACATGCCGTGAATGGATGCTTGAAAATAAAATCTTCTTGGACATTGGCCATTGGATCATCAAAGCAGGATGTTATGTCGCTTTGTTGCTGTTTACCCTGCTGGTGTTGTAGTATCTGGTGTTGCTGTAATGGCTGTTGTTGTGGCTGATGATGCTGCTGCCTGTTGCTGCTGTTTGTTGCTGCTGTTTGGTGCTGCTGCTGTGGGTGTCGGTTAACAAACTCAGTGTGCTTAGATTGTACATGTCTTATCAAATTATGGTTCCGCTCATACTAACTAGAGCAAATTGAACACTGGTGCTTCATTTATACTTGACTAAAATGTCTCGGTACATGGTTTTCCTTTATACAAATGTTCCTTATAACCTAAAATCTGTCCTGTATTGTCAATTCAGATCAGAAGTCCGTATGTTTGATAACTTTATGTAGATGAAATAGTCTGCCTGAGAAGCACTGTGTAGACGGGGAATCAACAGGTCTTGTCGGTAAGAGAGTCAGACGAGAAGTGAAGTCTCGGCTATTAAACATAGTAATGCGATAGCGAACATCAAACGTGTCTGGGCACGCATATCTGTCAAAAGATACAATAGCCGTCATTGGTCAAAGAAAAATTCATGGACGAAACAAATGACACTTCTGACGAAAGTGATGACAATTCGGACGAAAGTGACAGTGAATAGTTAATATAATAAAAAAAATTGTATTATGTAACACATGTTTGCGGCGTTTTGCGGTATTTTACTGCGGCGGCGGCGGCAACGGCGGCGGCAACGGCAACGGCGGTGCCGTGTTATTTTGCCCCCCCCCCCAAAATAGATGTTGTTGTTGTTGGTGGTGGTGGTGGTGGTGTTGTTGTTGTTGTGGTCGTCATCATCGTCGTTGTTGTTCCTCTTTCTCAAAAGTTACGAACGATTAATAGAATACCAGCATCGAATGAAAACATCACACATACATAACATGATCATGAAGAAAATGGTCAAACTGACCACACGGATATAATAATGAATGGGCTGTAGATTCAGACAACGATTAAATTTCAATAAACTTCATCAACATGATATTCTCGTTTTCGTTATATATCTATAAGCGGGGAGAGAGTGAGTGGATTATTGTGAATTGTAGAGTGAGAAACGATACGTGATGATAAAAGGCGGATTAAGAGCCCGAAAATTTGAACTTTAAATATTGTTCTGTGTCATTTTAACTTTCAACCACTGCGCTTGTATTGTTAACATTCATTCATAATGAAGTAGACGGCTGCAGATGCGATATGTATTGTTTATCCAGAGCTTAAGTGTGTAAACATCACATTTTACTCGTCACGCTATGACCATATATATACATGTACACATAATATAATCATACCTCAGTTTAAGTATGTAAACATCGGATTTGCTCATCAGACGATAAGCTGACAATATTTACGCATGGTCAAATTAGATTCATGCATAAAGGTAAGGTAATTTTTGTTATGGTCATGTTTTTTGTTAAAAGACCATGTTCTAACATAGATCGATAAATAAGTTAAAGATCGTTATATTCCACAGTCAAATCTATTGGTGATCGAATTTGATAACTATTTTATTGGAACAACTAAGAGTATTATTTACGTGAGATCAATGAGTCCAATTATTATAAATAATACATTGCAGGCATCTGCGGACACCCGATTGCCACATTTAGTGATCACGTGATAAACTGATCAAATGTCCAGGTGACGTACTATATGTATGCATACTCAACAAGCCGTTTATATGTACAGGTGAAGTATTAACGCGATAAGCTGCTGACGTGTACGGTTGATCATACATACAAGCCGTGAAACTAATTTGATGTTATGGCCGTGTTTTGAGAAGTTTGGGAGATTACTTATATTCGGTATGAAATTCTTTTTCAACGTTTGAGGTCTTTTGCATTTAGTTACGGACAAGTCATCTTGGTTGGTATTTCTTTATGGACAACTGATTTGATTTGGGTATTATCACGTAGTTCTGTGGCAAAACTCAGTGGAAAATCTTCATTAAATTACAATAACCCGCGGTTATGGTGTAACATAGATTCGATAACGCGCTTTATTATTTACGTGAGAGCAATGACATTCAAATTATTTCAAGTAAAACATTGTGGACATATTCCAATTATATGATGGAATAGACGGGACGGCGTCTGATGGACTGGTCCGAGTCGCTTCCATCTTTGCCATTTTTCACCATCAGTATGAATGCATACATTCCAGCGTTTATCATCAGCATGGTATGAATCATTCTAGACGTGTTGGTCAGTTTGTCGTTGATTACATACAATCAATTGGTACAGCGATAAGCATAACAAATGGAAAATTTCTTGCATCATCATGTTTTCAGTTCAAAATAACAATAACATCAAAGTAACTCCAAGTATTGCGTGTTACAGCGTGTACATATTATTTGAGTGTATGTATGCATAGTTCGATAAGCTGTTAATATGTACGTGTGATAAGATTATGTGACGTATTAGCATTAACGCGATAAGCAGCTGAGATTATTGTGGAAAATCTCTTGTCAAACAAAATATTTTTACCACGATAGAACCCAGAAAGATATTATTATTGAAAAGATAATCGATTATTCATGCATTTATTGGTGATGACATAATTCAAGTTCACATATGGTAGGATATACAATATTTAAAGTGTTCATTTTTAATCCCAGTCCGAGTCGCTGTCATCTTGGCCATTTTTCACCATCAGTATGAATGCATATATTCCAGTGTTTATCATCAGCATGGTATGAATCATTTTCGGCGTGTTGGTCATTTTGTCGTTGATTACATACAATCAATTGGTACAGCGATAAGCATAACAAATGGAAAATTTCTTGCATCATCATGTTTTCAGTTCAAAATAACAATAACATCAAAGTAACTCCAAGTATTGCGTGTTACAGCGTGTAAATATTACTTGAGCTAACAGTATGTCTGAGCTAACATTATGTCCATTTGATCATACACGCAAACCTTGATGTTATATCAATAAACCACTCTGGTTATGAACGCTAGGGATAATAGGCTTAGTAATTTTCGCTGAGAAATTCGTTGATTATTCCCTCTACGACGTCCCGAAGGTTGGTATTATGAAAAAATGGCTCGCTGACACATCATCCGAGTAACTTCCGAAAAACAGGGTGGGGGCGGGGTCATTGAACCCCCTTTTTTAGCAACGCTTTTTTAAAATAACCGACTAACGATTCTCGTTCTAAGAACAATAACTCTATAAACGTACGCTCTTCCAATAATTCGCGATAATACACGGATGCCATTTATGCTGAAAGATACATAAAGAGCGTTGATTTACTACGAGCTAATACTAAGGGTGTCTTGTGCTCCGACACGTACACATTGTGTACGCGCATGAATAGGTGCGGGTAAGTGATGTGAAGGTGGTTGGGTAGGGGTGGAGGGGAGGGGGGGGGGGGACGTAGGTCTGTGACAAACATTGAGTGGAAAATCTCTTGTCAAACAAAAGATTTTTACCACGATAGAACCCAGCGAGATATTATTATTGAAAAGATAATCGATTATACATGTATTTATTGGTGATGACATAATTCACATATGGTAGGATATACAATATTTAAAGTTGACAGAATCGTCAGACATTTCTTCGGATGAATAGGCACTGTCCAACAGATATGCGTACTCCTCCATAAGTTCAATATCCAGGTCCCAATCCTCGAGGTGGTGTTGGTAACTGTGACATTCTGAACAGGTAAAAGATGATTGTGAGCTAGTACTCCAAAAATCGGCTTGTATGTCCCGATATGAACTTTCCGAAGACCAATTGTCTGATCCGCTCTCTGATCCGCTCTCTGATCCGCTCTCTGATCCGCTGTCGTTATTCATTCCATAACGTAATGCCTCAGGCCAGTCGAAAATTGGTTGTTCGTCATCTTCATTATATTGTTCTCCACATACGTGTTGGTCATTTCCAACCATAAATTGCCACAACCATGTTATGCCTAACCCTTGGAACAAACGTCGCACTACCGACGAATCGAATTCAATTATTTGAATTAGATTCGTCGGTAGTGCGACGTTTGTTGCAAATAAATGCGAGTAGACGCACTACCGACGAAGAATGCGTGTGGTCAACACGAATTTAATTGCTGATGCGTCTGAGATCCGTGTTTGAAACAAACGTCGCATCACCGTCGACTCGAATTTAATTCGGAGACATGCAAACGAGCTGCATAATGATATGCTAATGAGGGAATTCCAATTGAAACTGGAAAACACCAACGAGCATGACGTAATTTGGTGGTATTTGAATTCGAGTCGACGAAAGTGCGACGTTTGTTTCAAATTAAATGCGAGTAGATGCACTAAATAAATATTTATTCCGTTTGGATATACACGCTATACTGCGCATGGACGTGTGCAAATTTAACATCAACGATGGGTTGAAATTGTTCTTGTAATTTGATTTTCCAGCAATGAATTATTGGGGAATTTGTTGTTTTTAGACCAACATTTGCATATTTTCCTACTATTGGTCCAACATTGTGACTGAAATGGCCTGTGTCCTGGTCCCTCGTGACCCCCGTGGCCAGCCAAAAAAAACTGCTAATTATTTTACCTATGCTTCTGTTCAAAATTGTGAACTTAAATGGTCATCAGTTGGAAATTTTCCAACCTTCGTGGCTGTGTCAGGTTGGAAATTGTCAGCACTTGGAACGCTTGAGGCCAGTCTAATGCTATATAGGTTTCTGCGGTTTTCAATGTTCAATGTTTTCTCCCGCTGTGCCAAACTATGATCGGATTTTCAGGTTCAGATTTTTCTTCTACTGGCAGAACCATGGTCCGCCCAGGGCATGATCACAAGTCTACTGATCCATTCAGAATAGGCTATTATCCAGGCATGTGAAGGAACAGCCAAGGGGGTGCAAATTGAATTACGCAAATTTGTTAGCCCCCCCCCCCAACCGAGACCCTATAGCCGTACGTCTCTGCCCGCCATGGTTATTTTACCACGTGGTTTTAGATAGGCATACTGACGCAATATATAGTGATATAGCGCGTTGACCTCAACTTGCTATTAAATTGTTAAAACGGTACAACGTTTTCGTATAAAAATAAACTGGACCTGATTTCTTTCAGACAAGTTCAAAGCAAAATACCACCTAAAGAATCATGTCCGACCTAAAATATGTATCAAATACCTACGAAATAGCGATATAAAACCAATAATTTCCACTCCTCAGAATAGTAACATTAATTTCGTCGCTTGGAAGTCAAAAGCCACATTTTCTCACTAAATTTTACGTTTTAGAATTGATATAAAACTTCCTATTTTAGCCGTTTTGACGAAAACCCTTATGAACGCTTTATGCCATTTTAATAAATCATTTAGATTCGTCTTGAATTAAATGCGACGTTTGTTTCAACAGTCGAATTATGAATTAAACTCGAGTCTAATTCTAATTGAATTAGATTCGTCGGTAGTGCGACGTTTGTTCCAAGGGTAAGCATAAATATTTGAATATATTTTCCATCATCATGTGTATCGTGTGGTACAAATTTTGACAATATATATTTTTTGTCGAGAATATATACCTAAAAGTGAACAGCTGTACACATATAATTGGTATATAAACTAGTTAAGCTATTTCTAAACATCGATTAATAAAATTAACAAAACAGAGTTTCATGAAAAAATATTAAAATTTGTATTAAATTAACAAATAGTTGGCCACAAAATTTTGTATGTGTGTCTGAATCTTTACGCAAATAATTTAAACCGTCTTATTATTCGGTTGCTGCAATAGTCGGCCGAGAGTATTGATGTATGCCTGTCTGAACCTTTAAACACATAAGCCGTCTTAAGCTGAGATTATTTAGTCGGCCGAGATTACAAAACAACAATATACACACATACTGTTCTATGAATTGTTTAAGATTATTTGCTGCAATAGTCGGCCGAGATTACAACTTCACCATATAAACACATGTGACGCTCTGACGTAAATATACTTACGCCCATTTTTATCAACGATTCTCAAATATATAGTACTATAGTACTAACATACTCAAAATACACTTACGCCCAATTTTCAATATAGGGTCAACAAGTGGCACGTACTACTCATCCAACACACTTGGGGTGCTATTCACCGGCTGGGTTTATAATATAGTCCAGGTAGTTTTACGAGGCGACGCTCAATGCGAAGCTATCGGTGGACATATCGATGGGAAGACATCGCCGCGCCATATAGGATTATCCAATCAAGGTGATTGGTGTCAATCATAGATTGACCACCGGTCACATAAACATGCTGCGTGTAGCAGTACACGTTTGTACACATTTCAACAATGAGCAACCGAGGAAAAGGACGTGGGGCAAAATATACCACCGACGACATGAGGGGGGTCTACAAAAAAAATCCGTATATAGGGCCGGGGTGGGTGGGTGAACCAGAGGCCGAAACAATCGTGCTTGTAATTTTATTTCTAAAATGGGTTTTTTTTCAAACAATTTACAACTACTGACCATGTAATGTTGTTTGTAAGCATGTTAGTATCATATTTGTTGGCATATGGCTATATGGACATCTATAGTGACTATTTAGCCTCAGATTTAGCAACATTCTGGATATCACATGATCCCGTCCCACTTCTCAGTGGAAAACCGTAATTTAGTAAAACAAAATAATGTATTACCCAGTTGTATTACCCGAATAAAAGTAATAAAATAAAAAAAAACTGTATCACAAATACTACATGGTGAATACTCAATGATGACTAGATATCATTGACACGATTGTTGCATAACATGAAATTGAAAATGGTATCTCATAAATTTCGAATGTCTGAAATACTGTCTTGTTCCGGCATGCAATCAATTTCATTCCTTCTGGTTATTTCTCATATTTTTAATGATTGCAAGTAATGTTAATTTGCAGCACTTATCCAAATAAAACTGAATTGGTTATGATGAATGGCCGTTACTGTTTATTGTTCAGACAATCCCAACTGAAGGTGACGCTATTCTCCTTGAATTTACGAACTTCATCTTGAAGCTTAAATACTGCGCAACAAGACTAAACTACAATACTAATTGCATACTGTTATCGCTTACAAATATATGAACTGAAATAATGTGATGCATTCAGATGCTTTGAGAAATGACATTCTTCAATGTCTTCAAAGTTCAAACTAAAATCAAGAATAAAATCTGACTGAGACTATACTGCAGACTCTAGTGCACAAATATACATACAAATGGTTGAGTTATAATAATGCAAAATGTGTTTACGGATGGAACCAAGTTGGTAGCTCTGGTATGCATCGACAGGCAAAACCTGTGATATGCAGTAATATATGCACACATCATTCCCGTATCATTCAGGTCTATCACCATACCAAACCACTTCAAAATTCGACAACCGACACTTCAACTTATATGGCAAAAACTTTGTACGGATTGAATTTCATAAGCAGGGCCCATGGATAACTCTGGTGGGCATTGGTACTCACAATCCGTGATATTATGCATATTCGTTCCCCATTTCTGGTCCGTCACATGTCATAGAGCATCAAAATATGACAACCGACTCTTGAGTTATGATGCAAAATGTTTGTACGGACGGACACACGGACGGCTCGAGACGTCAACTATATACCCGCCGACTAATATCGGGGGTATAATAACCATATATCTATGTGTATACCTAACCAACACAAATCCCCTACTCACCCACCCTGGTGAATAAGACTAAAGAGTTCTTTGATCATGCACAAATAATTGTAGAACCCCTGACCTGTTTACTACTATTTACACTGGCCAGTGTTCTCTGTCAGACTAAACACGCTCGATATATTAAGGCTATAATGCGGTCTAGGGCAATTTGTGACATACCGTGTACCTACACAATGCTTTATTATTGTTGTTAGATACTGGAGACACCAGGAAACACCTGGAAATACAGTTTATTTTTCGTTTTTCTGACCTGTGCTTTACCGATTAAGGATGTTATTGCTTGAGTCTTAATTTTACACACTTTGCACCAAAAAAGGATAGTGGAATGGGATTGATCAAAAGGCAGTTAACACAGTTATTGAAGAACGGCTAAAAAACTCTGAAATTTTGATAAAAACATGAGAAAGGGGGTGGGTCACTAACATTTGGAGGAACAAATTTGCGCAAATGGGGTGGTGGGTCCCTCGGGGTCGGAAAAAAAATATTTGGGCCCTATATGTGCAATTGTTTTCCAGACCCCCCCCCCCCCCCACTGCCGACGAGCGTAACACTTTTTTGGGCATTGTGGAGAGAAGAATCAAAATATTAAAGAACAAAGAAACCTGCACCATTCACCAGCGCCGGAAAAATGATGCATGGAAAGAAATTTCTTTGGAAATAGCAGGGAAATATCCAAAGAACCAAAACACAAACAAAATTCTTCTGAGACGTTATCTTCTTGACTCTTCATTTTCACACTGTGCTAATTAAAAAAAACCTCATTAATATCATTGAAACTCATTCTGCAGATATATAAACGCAAGCATGAGTCTCCACACAATTATACCCAAACATTATACCGCTATACATGCCGATTGTGGCCGATGAGTGTTCGTGAATTAGTCGTAAGACGGCGTCAATTGACAGGTGACAAATCTCATAGATTGGATCAATCACACCATCGACAGCGTGTGTCGTTTGCGCTAAAGCAAAGATACCTTTGCGTTCAGCCGCTACCATATAAACTACCTGGTTTATAAAATAGTCTCGCTTGGTGAATAGCACCCTAGATATTCAGCCATTGTGTTGTCGATAGACATGGAGATTAGGTGGGTGTTGAAAAGTATAGCACAACACTGGAAAACTAATGTTTCTTTTATCGGGTTAATTGCCGAAAGACTTTTCGCTTTTTTATTGTGTTAATCTTGCACAAACAACTGAACGCCCAACATTTAAAAGTGGTAATTGAAGATGAATTGAGCATTTAGTTCAGTCAAACAGTTACAACTCTAGAGATCTCGAGGCACAAATAACTTCTCTATTCTACTTCATTTGGCTGATTCCGAATTGTGTCAGAATTCAAGGTTATCGACACACTCACGGTGGGGAATCACGTTGTTGTGAGTTGATGAGTATCATGGCGCATTCAAAATGGCTGAGGCAATCGCAAACGTGACCAGAAACGAGGAAACAGGTAATAAACTAAGATAATTATATATTACATAGTATTTTGGCAGCAACTAGCATATGCTATACTTTGTTTCAACCTCATTTGTGTCCAAATGATCATAGATGTATGGAATGGTGTGTTCCACGAACCTCCGACAGCCAACTTTGGTCAGAATGTTATAGATAACTACTGATAGTCTGGTCGATAAAAGGTTTGACCTAGAAAAAATTTGGACTAAGTTGGTTTGTATACCATTTTGAAGAGGAATATATCCTCTATAACATATCCAAAATCCGCTAAAATCCGCTTTGAGCATTTTCTGTAATTCAAGATGGCGTCCAAGATGGCTGCCATTTTCCTATATGTCAGCTTGATGCAATTATAGTGAGAACATCTTGTCATATGTATACACATGTATACATTTTTATTAAGCTAAGACATAACGCCACCTTTATGTGCAAAATTGGAACTCCCCGTCCAAGATGGCCGCCAAAATGGCGACCGGAAGTGGAATTTTTACGTTTTTTTTACTAATATCTTTAAGATAAGTTTCTGTGGTTTGGAACTGGTTGAGAATTGTGACTTTATTTTGTATTTAGCATGGTAACTGACCATTGGAGCAATGCAATATGCTATATGTGGGGTCCACACCCATTCCGATCACTCAAAAATTCTATTTTACAAAACGCGGTATAACATTTCACAAAAGATCCCCGAGATTCTAATCATATTTCACCAAGAAGTGGGAAGAACTGTGTAATGTAAGTGATGCATTCTATATCTTATTGATATTCGAACATAATGGTACCAAAATTTGTCACTTTGGATCAAAATGGCTGCCAAAATGGCCACCAAAATATGGAAAAAGGTAATTATTATCCTAGCGTGCCATGCAACCGCTTACAAGTTGTGGTGATGCAAACAATTGGCTATTCTGTCTTATATAGCTTGAGTACTAACATTTCTGATGCACATTGGGTATGTATTACTATTTTAACCACTGAAATTACCAGAATTATTCGAAATTTTCTGTCACAAACCGGATATCAAAATCAGCAAAAAATCGATGTTCAGGTTTGAGCCATTTTTTAAAAGTAAAATGGAACTATGTTTGGTATCAAAGATGTTCATTGTTTTGATATGTGTTAAATGTGTCACACTGAGTTATTTTAGACAAAATTACTCATGATGGCTTCCAAAATGGCAACCAAATTTGGTAAACATTATTATATACATATACATATGTGTATATACGTGGTGTATATGTATACATAATCAGTGGTGACTCACATGCTACTTAATCAACTAAATGTTCTATTCTGGTGGTCCCGGTACCCTACGAGTCATCACAAGTTCATTTTGAGGAATGCAATATGGATTTTGCCAAAAAGCTTCCTTGTTTTTGAACGGAAATGGACAGAACGTGGATACGGAACTGAAAGGGGTCATATTATGTGGCTATTCTGGCCCATTAGCATCAACATTGATCAACTTAATACAGTCTGTTTGTCTGTTGACTGTATGGTCATAGGCGAGGTAAGTAGGTATACATGGAGTTATTGTATCCATGAATCATGTGAATAGTTATACAATGTGTGACCATATGGTCATGGATGAGATGTCCATAGTGAGGTATAGGTATATAAGGAGTAGCAGTATGGTGATGTGTGAGGTGAACATGTTTACAGTGAGTGACTGTCTGGTCATTGAAGTGGTGTATGGTCATAACGAGAGCAGATACACTGTCCTGTATGTATATATGGAGTAAATGTGTGCTCAGAGGTGGGCTGTACATATGTACATCGGGTGGCTGTATTGTCATGGGTGGGCGTATATGTATACATATGTTGGATGTATGGTAATGGATGGCTGTATGTATAAATAAGGTGTGGTTGTATGGTTATGGGTAATGTGTATATGTGTACATGGAATGACTGCACGGTCATTGTTGAAGTGTATATGCATACCTGGAGTACACTTTGATGGCCATTGGCGGCTAGTGTATATAGAGAGTGACCTCATGGTGATGGGTGGGATGTCTATATTTATATGTAGCGCCTATTGTATTGTCATTGGTGGTGTGTACAAGTATACAGTGAATAGCTGAATGCTCATGGAGAGGGTGTATATGTATACAGCGAGTGGCTGAATTGTCACGATTGAGCTGTATATGCATGTCTGAAGTACGAATGGCCGTGCGTTCGGGGTATTGGTATAGCTAGAAGCTGTGGCCATTGATGACGTATATATATATATATATATATATATATATATATATATATATACACCTGGAGTGATGCTGTGGTCATGGGTGGGGTGTATATGTATATCATGAGTGACTACATGGCCATGACACGACCAATATGTACATAGGTATATAGGGATTGACAGTATGGCAAAATTAATGGTTGGGTGAATTGATATACAAGGAGTGACTATGATCACGAATGTGGTTTATGCGTATACAGCAAGAGGCTGAATTGCCATGGTCAGGTGTATGTGCAAGTCTGGCGTGTATGAATGGCCGTATGCGCGGTATGAGACATTGATATATCTAGAAGGGTTGTAAGTCCACTTTTGTGAGGTCTATATGTATATATATGGAGTGACTCTATGGTTTTGGGTTGGGTGTATATGTATATCTTGAGTGGCTATATGGCATCGGGTGTCGCAAATATGTATATATACAGGGAGTGAGACTGTATGACCACTGGTTAGGCAAATAGGTATACAAGAAGTTATGTATGATCATGGATGTAGCGAACAGGTATGGAGTGACTGTATGGTCATCGGTGAGGTGTATATGTATATCTTTAGTGGCTGTATAGCTATGCATGTAACAACTAAATATACATGGAGTCACTGTATGGCCTATGGTTAGGCGAATGGGTATACAAGAGGTTACGTTGTGTCCATGTATGTAGTGAATATGTATAGAGGTCATGTGAGGTGTTGTAGTATACCTGGTGTGTCTGCATGGTTATTCACGGCTATATGGCCATGCGTTGGTGTATGGGTAAACCCAATTGTGGCTGTATGGTTGTTAATGGGTGATGTGTATGTCTATACATGGCCATTTACGTGGTGTTCATGTATATATGGAGTGACTGCATGCTCATGTGTGATTTGTACTGGTGCACCTTTGTGTGACTATCGCTTTCCACAATAACTCAAGGATATGTTAATCGATTGATGTAATATCAGAGTGTTCTCCACATTAATTGCGTTTTATATGCAATGTGAAGAAAACGGTTTTCCTGACAATAGTTTATTAGTTAATAATTTTTATGCTAATGAGCCAGAGTAGCCACATAATATGATACCTTTCAGTTCAGTTACAACGTTCTGTCTGTTTCCGTTAAAAAACATGGACAGAATCCCAAAAGAGGTGTTCGGCAAAATCCATACTGCATCCCTTAAAATGAATTTGTCGTGCCTCATAAGGTGCTGGGACAACCATAATATAAGATTAAGTTGTCAGTTGATTAAGTAGCATGTTTAATAACCAAGTGAGTCACAATTTGCTACCATTTCGGAACAGCAGAGAATAATGTTCGGAATATAAACTTTTTACCAAATTTGGTTGCCATTTTGCAAGTCATCTTGAGTAATATTCTCTAAAACACCACACTATGCCATATTTAACGCATATCAAAATAAAAAGGACATTTGATACTAAAGATAGTTCCATTTTACTTGAAAAAAAATGGTCCAAACATGAAAAGTTATTTTTTTTGCCGAGGTTGATGCTGGTTGTGATAGAAAAATCCCATAATTCTGGTAATTTCAGAATAGTAAATAGTAAAAATTAATCAAGGTGCATAAGAAATGTTGGTATTCAATGTATATAAGACAGAATAGTCATTTGTGTACATCACCACAACTTGTAAGCGGTTGCATGGCACGCTGTGATAATAATTACCATTTTCCATATTTTGGCGGCCATTTTGACAGCCATTTTGAGCCAAACTGACAATTTTGGTACCATTGAGTTCGAATATCAATAAGATATAGAATGCATCACTTACATTGCACAGTTCTTCCCACTTCTTGGTGAAATATAACCAGTATCCCAAAGGGGATCTATTGTGAAATGTTATACCGCGTTTTGTAAAATCGAATTCTTGAGTGATCGGAAGGGGTGTGAACCCCACGAACAGCACATTGCATTGCTCCAATGGTCAGTTAATATGCTATATACAAAATAAAGTCACAATTCTTAACCAGTTCCAAACCACAGAAACTTATCTTAAAAGTATTAGTTAAAAACGTAAAAAATCCACTTCCGGTCGCCATTTCGGCGGCCATCTTGGATGGGCAGTTCCAATTTTTGCACATAAAGATGGCGTTATGTCATAGCCTCACAAAAATGTATACATGTGTATACATATGACAAGTTGTTCTCACTATAATTGCATCAAGCTGACTTATAGGAAAATGGCAGCCATCTTGGACGCCATCTTGAATTACAAAAAATGCTCAAAGCGGATTTTAGCGGATTTTGGATATGTTATAGAGGAGAGCTTTCTCTTCAAAATGGTATAAAAACCAACTTAGTCCGAACTTTTTCTAGGTTGACCCTAAAATTTGAGTTTATCGACCAGACTATGAGTGTTTCCGAACAAATAAGGTATCAACTTAAATAAACTAGCATATGCTCGTAACAGTCAACATGCTATGTTTTGTGTCAATTTCTCATAATGTATGTTTTTGTGCGTTAACATTCCCATCGGCCATTTTGAATGCGTGATACTCACCATTATTTCTTTGATTGCCACCTACATTGAATCCCAATAATTCGTCTATTAAATAAATTACCTCCTTACAATATTTATTCATTAAAAATTTCTGTTTTTGGAAATCCTGCACTACCTGATTGTGACAACATGAAAATGTTCTTAGCTGTACAGTCATTCATACGCGAGACAAATCAGGATTATTTTGACTAAGTCTTTCAAATAATGATACGTACAAGCCAGCAAGTGAAACAAACAAACCCGACTTTAAACAAACACTTATACAAACTTATGACTAACTCGGGGTGAGGGTGAGGGTGACCGGTGATATGTATATATGTTCAAGTTGTTTTGGTAGTCATGTTGCTTTGCCATTACTAATTATTTATTTTTTAGTGTAATAACATATGGGAGAGGGGGTACCCATAAGTGAGTCAGCACTTGTACTCCAATCCCATTGTCTGTATAAACCAATGTATGTGTCATATATCATGTGTTATATAAATTAGACAAATAAATAGGTTTAAAAACTCACCAACGTCGATACCACGTGATTCCCCACCGTGACCATGGTAAGTTAAAATAACGCAAAATACATTTTCGGACATTCCGGAGTTCCGATAAATACAAATGGCTGTTTTTTTATTGGAACCCAATCATCGTGTTCAAAGTTCTATTTTAATGACTTCAATGCATATTTCTGTGACATTATGGTGCTCGTAAAAATGTAGTCAATGTATTTATAGACCTATTTGGATATTGGAAAAAAATATCAAAAACGAATATTGTTAGAAATATTTTGGAGCGAACCCCGCCATGTAGCTTTAATGAATCAACTAATTCTCATGTTATTCCAGAACATATAGCCTCTTCTATGACTGTATGGTATCGTTATGCGATAACTTACCCGAAGATTTCCATTCCGGATTTCGAGAGGAATGCCCGGAGGTGAGTAGCTAATGAACGCTCTCTATATCAAAGAACCACCGTCCGCTTTGACACCAACTAAACCAAAATGATACAAGCTATTCCTGATATCGTAGAAATGAAAAGTGTCTGTTTTATTTCTGTGCGAAATGTTTAAAACATCTGCATGGAAAATGGCTGTGACAAGTATTTTTTTCAGAGCACATGAGGCCGGTATATCAACATTTCGTTTATTTGTCAACCTATCTTATACCCCTTTCCAAATTACATAAACAACATTTTGAACTCGAATCAGCCGTGTCATTATTTTCACTCGAGTAGTGCCTCGTAAAAAAGTCTATAATGTTTGACAAACTATTCAATTAGGTACAATTTAAACTGAATTGGAGTTTCAAATTAATGAATTCAGTAATAAAAGTTTTGAGTTAAATCATTGATCATACTTCATTGATTCTGTATTTGTGTCTCTTGAATTTTATGGACATTAGATAGACCCCACTTCTAGAGATTGTACGGAGTTTAGAGTTTCTGCGTGGGTATGCTTGGTAACATTGTATAGGTAGTTCCAGTCCATAGCGTTACTTGTAATACATGTGAATGTTGAAACACAAGTTTCATAAATCAGGAGGGAAGCAATTTAAATGTTAAATTATTGTCACCAGAATCGTTTTATTTTCGTCCACAACTGTTGATTATAAGCAACGGTGGCATTATTTTAATCCAGCGTGGCATTGTGCAGGTTATATGATAATATATTATCGAGGTGTTCTTGCTAGTCCAAGATGGACATTTACAAGTTTAAAAACATCGAGACAGCAGCATATTATTAAAAAGAGTCTGGTCAAAATGGCGTTCATACACAATCGCAATATAAGCACATTTAAAAAAACTAGAATTACTAGTCCGCGGGACAATTCCCAGAATGTCCCGTTTAGATGTTGGCTGCACCCCATCCAACAAAGGTTTTCAGATACCAATTATATGACACATTCGATTCTGCTTGTTGTCCGCTTCAGAATATGTCCCAAAAATAGATTTTTCAGCGAAGACAACTCTTACCCCTAAAATAAAAAAATAAAAAATTGCATCGAGTACAAGTGTCAGAATATTCAACATTTCTGTAGTTATAAAGTGAACAAGACATCGTTTATATTAATTGTAGATCACCATCAAACAACATGAGATACAACACTGGACCAATGTATAAGCTAGTTCGAAAAAATTGCGATAAATATTTTGAAATTGCGAAAAATTACTTGGATTTTAAAAAAATGTGTCACATATGATTGGCTATAATTTGTGAGCCACACGCAACCTATCTAAAAAATTACCCAAAGATCTAGCAAAACAATTTGGACCATAGAATGCCAATTATATTTTGTTTGTGAAAATGCGCTGTGGGCATTAATTGAACCCCACCCCTAAAATATAATTTTCTTAGAAAAATTAATTGTATAGTGTACACTTAGAATGCCGCATGTAAAAGAAGGCTTTAGTGGCATACAATGAAACATTGTAGATATTAATGAAGGAGAATCATAAACAACCTTGTCCGAACGTGTTCTGATGTAAATTTCGGGGACAATTGGTGAAATATGGTATTTTTCTAATACTAATTTCTCAAAAGTGCTTAAATATTGAATTGGGTATGGAAAATTGACACGAGGATACTCGTTCATAATTTATAAATTCATAAAACCTTACATGATCACCTTTCTGTCAACCAGTTCATGTTTTTCTTTTCAATTTTTATTTTAATTTGTGTGGAAAGCCGATTATATATGTGTATATTTCAACTGGTCACATAAGGCTACCGAAGGCTGATGAGTGAGACTCAAGTTTTACAGGGAGGTATTTTCTTATTTTGTGGCCCATTTTGTGACACTAGACACAACTGGCGATATATCTGACACTTTCACGGACTATTTGATCATTGTTTAAAGATGGCGTCCAAAACGGACACCAACATCGAACATTTTCAAACTCATCGACACAGATTTATGGTCTTTGTGGACCCAAAATTTGATAGAGTCCAAATAAAGGATTCTTTTCACATATACTAGTAATCACATAAACCATGACCATTGATGCAACATTATAAGAGTATATTTCATGGTGGATTATGTTAGAAATACAAAATGTGAACTTTATAGAGATTTAAAAGAATAATATTTACAGACATTGGTTCAAGAAAAACAAAGTCCTTATCTAAGAATCAGATATGGGAATGTGTACTGAACACTGTGAAGAATGATGTACTATAAACAAATATTATATTTCTCGAACAGTTGTTGACAAATGATATACTAACTTGCATAACATGGTTGACTGAGAGCTAGCAGTTTATGGGTCACCTTTTCATGGCTTATGTCCAGTTTGGTGTGAATGGCTATTAGCTGGTGTCCATTGGCACATGAGTGATTATCCTGTGAGTGAGTTATGAGCACATGTCACGACACTGTCCATAGCTAATCCATACCTGCTATAATCCACCCAGTCATGTTTAAGCAAGTAAATATATCATTTGTCAACAACTGGTTCTAAGTATTTTTTTCAATGAACACTCAAGAATTATAATATTTTATTTATAGTACATCATTCTTCACAGTGTTCAGTACACATTCCCATATTTGAATCTTAGATATGGACTTTGTTTTCTTGGACCGATGCCTGTATATATATTTATTTTAAATCCCGAAAAGTTCACATTTTGTATTTCTAACATAGCCCACCATGAAGTATACTCTTAAAATGTTGTATCAATGGGCATGGTTTCTGTGATTACTAATATACGTGAAAAGAATCCTTTATTTGGGAAAACAGGGTCCACAAAGACCTTAACTGGGTTGGTCACGTGGTGATGAGTGAATTGTTAGACCTTAACTGGGTTGGCAACGTGGGGATGAGTGAATTGTTAGACCTTAACTGGGTTGATCACGTGGGGATGAGTGAATTGTTAGACCTTAACTGGGTTGGCCACGTGGGGATGAGTGAATTGTTAGACCTTAACTGGGTTGGTCACGTGGGGATGAGTGGATTGTTAGACCTTAACTGGGTTGGTCACGTGGGGATGAGTGAATTGTTAGACCTTAACTGGGTTGGTCACGTGGGGATGAGTGAATTGTTAGACCTTGACTGGGTTGGTCACGTGGGGATGAGTGAATTGTTCATTAACTGGGTTGGTCACGTGGGAATGAGTGAATTGTTCATTAACTGGGTTGGTCACTTGGGGATGAGTGAATTGTTCATTAACTGGGTTGGTCACGTGGGGATGAGTGAATTGTTCATTAACTGGGTTGGTCACGTGGGGATGAGTGAATTGTTCATTAACTGGGTTGGTCACGTGGAGATGAGTGAATTGTTAGACCTTAACTGGGTTGGTCACGTGGGGATGAGTGAATTGTTCATTAACTGCGTTGGTCACGTGGGGATGAGTGAATTGTTCATTAACTGGGTTGGTCACGTGGGGATGAGTGAATTGTTCATTAACTGGGTTGGTCACGTGGGGATGAGTGAATTGTTCATTAACTGGGTTGGTCACGTGGGAATGAGTGAATTGTTCATTAACTGGGTTGGTCACTTGGGGATGAGTGAATTGTTCATTAACTGGGTTGGTCACGTGGGGATGAGTGAATTGTTCATTAACTGGGTTGGTCACGTGGGGATGAGTGAATTGTTCATTAACTGGGTTGGTCACGTGGAGATGAGTGAATTGTTAGACCTTAACTGGGTTGGTCACGTGGGGATGAGTGAATTGTTCATTAACTGCGTTGGTCACGTGGGGATGAGTGAATTGTTCATTAACTGGGTTGGTCACGTGGGGATGAGTGAATTGTTCATTAACTGGGTTGGTCACGTGGGGATGAGTGAATTGTTCATTAACTGGGTTGGTCATATGGGGATGAGTGAATTGTTCATTAACTGGGTTGGTCACGTGGGATGTAATTGATTCCCAAAAAGACCCATAAACTCTGTTCATCCTCAGGGTAGCCAGTTAAGTAAAATTGGCACTACTTTGGTTATTCCAGATATCCCCACATTTTATACACCAGTACATCAGGCATGTTGGCGACCAAATAACAACAATTCGCATGAATCATTGCAGCCAATTGCATATCGCAGTAGTTCCACAACTGCATTTGGATAGGGATGAAGTGCCATCAAAGAGTTGTTGATGTGTAGGACTTCGTGTGCCCTCATACAGCGACCATCCATGGCTGTCATGGAAAACCAATCCCATATTTGCTCATGCTCCCCACATATCTCATGCACGGTATCTATGATTTCTATACTTCTGTTGTGTTGATCATTTTAGATCTATTTATTAGACTTCCACAGATTTGTTCTATATAAATGTTATCTTCAAAGAGTCTTTTGGTGAGAGTGCTCAAGTAAATCTTAAGGGAGACGAGCAGCAGAACTCCCATGGCTTGATTATTAGCGCGCGGCGTGTATACTGTTCTCCAAATTCTTGATAGCTGTGGAATGCTGGGCATTTTATTCATAGATAATGTTTTTTTCCGGTTCAAAAGTCGAACTGCGCGACCAGGAGGCCGAGTCCGGTAAAAGGTGTAATTGGAAATTTCAATTTCGTTTATTGTCCTTTACATTATTAAGTCAATAATGTTGATTTTTGGTTTGTGACAAGCTATGCCAATTACCAAAAAAAGAAATTTAAAAGATAATTTGTAAGTCTTATATTTCAACTTTAATAGACAATTTTCGTTCTGCAGCCCACTGGGGATTGTTGTCGGAGACGGCGGAGTCGGCCGCCGGTTCGTTAATTAGGTGCTGGTTGTTATTGTTATTTTAACGGAATTCTGAGTTGGTCATTTACGAAACCAATATATGTTATATTCTATAATTACAATCATGGGTATATAATATATGATCTTGAGCGCGTTACCATTTCTGACTATGGTTTTCTTGTATATTAGTGCTGGGGACGGACCGGGCCACCCGGGGCGATCCGATACACTGAATGTCAAACGGATTGATTTGAATCAACAGAAAGCATAGAGACGGACCAGGGCTCACTTAAGAATCACGCAAATCTTCGCTAGTCTTCGCTAGTCTTCGCTAGTCTTCGCCAGTCTTCGCCAGTCAAGCTTTCGGCGTTGAGTGAGTCACCGTGAATAACTCTCCCCAAAATTAATTCTCCATCGTGTTGAGTGTATTGCTTATCGCGCACATGGCTTTCCATGACACCCCCGCACTGTTATGGCCACTGAACTCACCCCTAGACACCACAATGGCGGTCTGGAATGTCAGCTTCATTCGCGGAAAACACATTCGCCGATGGCGGCATTTTGAGGGTTAATAGCGACACCTCAGTTTGGCCGCGACCCATGTTCATGTGCGGATGGGTTTCCATGACACCCCGCGCAGAAATTGGCCACTAAAATAACCCCTATACAGCAGGGGCGATCCGGGCTGGTTCAGGCTGGTCAGGGTGGTGTTTAGTCACACCGCTCTTCACGTATATACTACATGTATATGCGTGAAAAAAATTCATTTCTTATGAATGTTGTGTGAATATCTAAATTGGTTGGTATTCGTTGATGGTTTAACTTCTATTACAGACACGGCTTGACGATGAATCGGAGGACGATCCGACACCCGTGACCAAACGAAGCAGCAGACGATATACTCGTTTTGCTCGGCGATCTACTCGTTTTGCTCGGCGGAGATCTACTCGTTTTGCTCGGCATAACCCATCATACGGAGTGTTAACATCTGGGCGAAGATTCGGAACATTCCGTCGACAATACCGCTTCTCGGGATAACTGTCACGCAACAGGAGGTTGTCTGTAACGCCGCGGTAGGAAATCACGTGGTTTCGATGTTGGTGAGTACCACGCATTCAAAATATGCAAACGCACATAAACTTAATATATGAGGAACTGACACAAAACATAGCATTTTGACTGTTACAGGCATATGCTAGTTTATTTTTAAAGCAATTTGATACCTTATGTGTTCGGAAATAGTAGTTTTCTATAACATGCTGAGTCATTGCTGACCAAAGTTGCCATTCGGTCCTTCATGGAATATACAAGTCCATACATCTGGGAGAATCCTTCGACTGACATCTTTGGTCAGAATGTTACAGCAAACAATTGTGAATTTGGACACAAATGCGGTATCAGCTTGTTTGCAAATTAGTATAGCATATGCTCGTAGCAGCTAAAATACTATGTGATATATCATTATCCTAAGTTATTACCTTTCGCCTCGTTTCTGATCGCGTTTGCGATCGCCTCGGCCACTTTGAATGCGTGGTACTCATCAACTCGAAACCACGCGATTCTGCATCGTGAACACTGTGGTTACGCGGCGTGGCATTGAATTGGGACTGCATTAATTATATAACAATGTACTAGTAGTATTATGAGTTACTCATGTTCGCTGAAACTCCTATTTTATGTTTATAATTTTTGGCAAGATTTAATCTCATCTGAGTTACCATTTTCTATACTAAATGGATTCATCCACTCAGTTATAAATCTATACATTTGAATAGTCTATTATTCAATTGGAAGGATGTTCAAGTAACACAGTCAGACGACAGACACATGAAAAGATAATACAAGTTTCAGAATGATTCATATTCTTCCGTGGGAAATGTTCAGATAATAAGTTCAACAAACTTATTACCTGAACATTTCCTAAGGAAACTACTCATCAATGAATATTTATTATAAAGATTTAATGGGCCCTTGTAGTTTCTCAGTTTGATTCACATAAAATTTTATTGAAATTTAACGATGTCTTGTTTAATTCCTCGGCCTTTGTTCATCAATTTACACGTAGCTACATGTATGTGGCAAATTCATGTCTCATTAGCCCTTTCATGGTGGGAGCTGCGCTGGCGCGACATTAAATACCCGGTGCCAATGCATTCTTTTATCTAATGCGAGTCGACCAACTGTCGCCTAGCATATATAAGAGAATGCATTGGCCTAACAATTTTTATTATCATTTTTTATTAATTTTTCTCACATTCTTTAACAATTTTTATCATTTTTTCTTACATACTTATAATTTTTTTCGTACATTTTATAACAATTTTTACAATCTTTTCTTATATTCTTTAACAATTTTATCATTTGTTATAATTTGATCTTACATTCTTTAACATTTTTTTCTTACATTGTTTAAAAACAAATTATCATTTTTTTTTATTGTTTTCTTACATTCTTTAACAATTTAAAAAATAACATAAATTGTTTAGGCCAATCTTACATGGTCTTATATGGTCGACTCGCATATCTAAGAGAATGCATTGGCACAGGGTTTTCGCAAAAATTCAGGAAGCTCCCGTCATTGAAGGGTTAAGCGAGAGGTTTATGTAATCGAAATTAATGATATTCGCGCCTTGGAAGCAAAGGAATTTAATACTATCGTTCACAGAAAGTCAGAAATTATAATTGCATAAGGAACCATCACCTATTATTCTGTACACATTCACTTTGTTGTGGCGTATAATGCCGCGTATTATATGTCCAAGATAAGCATCAGCGGGTCCCCATATTATGGTAATAACGACCACATTTCATTCACTAAAACCCCACGTTAAGATCACGTCCCCCGTCACCCGTGACACCGGGATTGAAGAAAAGGTGGTTGAAACATCGGGGGTATATATGATCATGTGAAACATCGGGGGTAAATGAGCATGTGCAATATCGGGAATATATGACATCTGGATCTGACGTCGGTTGATGTCAAACACATGGGTCTATAACAACGTTACTATTGGTAGTTTCGACCAATAGTAACGTTGTTATAGCACCCATGTGTTTGACATCAACCGACGTCAGATCCAGATGTCGGCTACCGAATTTGTGTTTTTGATGTTAATGATTTAATGTGACGGTCAGATGAATACCACTCTAAACCTCAGGTGTTAGGCTGATTTAGTGGGACAAAATCGTTATATCTCAGGTAACACCGTGCGGTACATGGCGATTTCATACCTACCTTATCTATCTGAACCCCGATGTCCGTTGAATTCACAAGGATCCATTTATAAGGAAGCATAATTATATGATTTTGACTGTTAATAAGGTGTTCTCGACAGATGAGATAGTAGAGAGACAGAGGTTTGATACAATCACAATAAGCAGTTAACATGTTAGGCTCACTGGTCTCCCCCATTCGCCTGACACGAGCACATGTTCATTCACGATCAACGTATGCCAATACTTCCATAGAATCTGCAATTGATGTTATCCTCTCGAATGTTTCATATTTTCGTAACTGTACTTTTGAGAAAAAAATATATTGTTCATAACATGAACGCTAGTGAGCATTGGGGGGGGGGGGCAAGCTTCACTAATTTCATATTTCATGGGCTCACTGGGAAGCCTTATTCACGGTAGGACAATGCACTGACTTCTTGTGAGCGATGGGTCGACCCTATGAGCTCAACATGGATGTTCGTAACTTTTATGTTAATTTTGAATTTGCGAAACCTATCTATTGACAACTAAATTACTGTAAGTTTCTGTGGAAGTGCAGTACAGAATCGTTTGTTAATGTCAGATTGTTATAAAATGGGTCATATATAATTTATACTGTTTATTGGAGACTGTGAATAATTGTACAGACTATCCCAGGCTGTTATTTGCCGATTAAATTATCAAGTGGCTGTTGTGAATTCGGGAATGGTTTGACTGGATGCGCACGTTTTCATGTAATCGCGATGCATTTATCTATCCCATTTTGAACATAAATGATCTGATGCCGTATTCAACACGATTGTATAACACTGAGATTATTTTAATATATCACGTTGGCATTTCTATAACGGTGTTACTGACGTATTTATATAAATGTGACCTAAGGCATACCGCCCAAATCATTCAGCGGCAATCATGGGAGCTGGTGTTGGCTTTGTTGTTCTCCTGTCGGTGTTTGCTGGAACTATGGGTAAGTATATTTTCTATACATGCAAGTGCTGATTGTAAGTTAGTGTGTCTCGTCCATAACTACAAATAACCTTTATGTGCTAACACTGATAGATTATTGTTTTTCTTTTCTCATAAACTTCAAAGCCGCACTGGTAATCTCCAGTTTAAATGCCATTCAAGACCTGTTTTTTCTAACTCAATATAAATCTAGTTTCCATATACACATGTCGGTTGAAACGATATAAGTCTTCAAGTGACTTCGGTCACAAATTTTCGAGGTTCACTTTTTGATTGAAGCATAAAACTTTCAGGGTTGGTTGGGTATGTGGTCCACATCAAACAGTTAGCTGGTTCCAGGAGTTTGGTGACCCCTTGACCTTCAAATTGACCTTGACATTTAGAAAATTAGAGATTTTGGGGTAATTATTTTGTATCAGATATAATGGCTACAATAAAGGATATGTATACACTGTAGAATGTCGAAGCGATACGATTGATATTCGACTTTGTATCCACATTCAATTTGTCTACGATAATCCAAAATGGCCACCATAATGGACGCCAAAATATCAAAGTTCGACTTTTTTTCACTAATATCTTTAAGATCAGTTCCTGCTTTTTGGAACAGGTTGAGAATTGTGACTTTATTTTGTATTGATCATGTTAACTGACCATAGGAGCAATGAAATATGCCAGTTATGTGTTCCCCGACCTCACTGATCCCTTAAAATCGATTTTACAGAACACGGCATAAAAATTTAACATAAATCACCACCCGGATTCCAGTCATATTTCGTCAAGAAATGGGAAGAATTGTGCAATCTAAGTGACAAATGCCGGTTCTTATGAATATCTCAACTCAATGGTGCCCAAATCATCACATTGAATCAAAATGGCTGCCAAAATGGCGGCCAAATTATGGAAAATTGTAAATATTGCACCAGCGTGTCATGCAACCGCATATAAGTTGTGGCTGATGGAACAAAATGACTATACTGTCTTATATATATTGAATACTACCTTTACTGATGCGCCTTGGTTAATTGTTACTATTTTAAACACTGACATTACCAGAATTATTGGATTTTTCTATCACAAACTTGACATTAAAATGGGCAAAAATTCACTTTTCGGGTTAAGACCATTTGTTCAAGTAAAATGGAATTATCTTTGGTATCGAAGGTATTTATTGTTTTGATCTGTCTTAAATGTGTCACACTGACGTGTTTTTGACAAAATTACTCCAGATGGTTTGCAAAATAGCAACCAAATTTGGTAAAAAGTTGATTTTTGACATATATCCCGAACTTTATTATCTGATGTTCAGAAAATATAGCAAATTGTGACTCACTTTGTACTAATCATGTTATCTGGGGACCTCATTCTAATTGTGACTCACTTTGTACTTACCATGTTATCTGGGGACCTCATTCTGTATTACCACGTCTGCTATGGTAAACATAGACTCAGACTGAAGTTCCAAAATGGTGAATATTGTGATACAGTGCCACCTATCGGCAAAATATTCGCCATGCTGACGAAATAATATCATATCATTATAGCTACATATATCTAATCACCACCTCCTTTCCTCTTCAGAATTGGCAACCCTTGACTGTGAAGAACAATGCGAATTAGATTTCCGTGTTGGTATTAGTGCACTACCGGAACATCACAGCAAAGATGACGCTTGTCCGTAAGTAAGCGTATTATTTTGAAAGATTTCCATGTAACATACCTACAAGTCGGAGACCTAATAAAGCGATTACGTGTAAAATAACACCATAACACTAATCATAGCCCTAACCATAACTCTAACCATAACAATAACCCTAAACTGTTACAAAAAAGTCCGTCGCTTTAACGCTATGAGACCGCGCCACATCGCTGCCATTTTTTGACCGTTAAACATACGGTCAGGCTGTAGCATGTTCCACGGTAAATAACCGTTTAAGTAACTGGCAGACTGTAACCAGTAACATTAATGTCAGATCGTTGTATGTTTTATGGTTCAACACCGTTTAATTAATATCAAGCCCGTAACTAATAAAGGTCAGACCAACGGTATTTTTCTCATTGGTCAACACCAATTGGTTGCTCTTAATTTGCTAATTTACCATAAAATTTAGCCATGTTCCAATGGTGACACAATGATTTCCCGATAGGCATTACGATTAATATGTTTTGAATAGTCGAAACTAGTATTATTCGTAACTGAAAAATACATCTTAGTTCTTCTATTGCGATCATAGTTTTGATGAAATGTAAATCCCCAATGCATAAAGTGATGGCAATACTTATGAAACTGCAGTTTGCAGAGGATCAAACTTGTTGTCTGCCTCGTAGAATTTAATCCGGAAAAAGGCTGCGCAAGCGTAATGTGTTCGCCTTTCACTATCTACTGTATAAATATGGCTGTAAAAAAAACGATACTAGTAATATTATTATTATTATAGATACATTTAGAGCGCATTATACAATAAATTAGTTTCAATGCGCTTACAATACAAAGATGACACACATCCTAAAATAATAGTAAATAGCGAATGGATAAAATTATATACTAAGAACCTAACTAGAAAATACGCAAACTTAACCTAATTCTCAACCGCAGTAAAGGCAATGTAAATAAATAAATAACAGTTTTGTTAAGCGTAAAATCCACCGAAGTGCTCTAAAACGCTTGACATGTTAAACATAAAATACGATTGCAAATATAAGACATCATTATGGACATCAACAAAAAAGTAGAACTATAAGTGAGACGTTACTAAGAAATACAAAAGCGCATAAAATTACAAATCGAAAAAATAATAAAAAGTTACTGGTAAATTGGGGGTTGTAGCATGCTAAAAAAGGTGGTAAAATGGCGAACGGTAACAAGCTAAAAATAACATGAAAAGGGGGTAAAATGGGGAAAGATCGGGAACGAGTAAAATTGAAACGAAAAATATTGATGAGACTAAGGTGCTTAATTAGTTATCCAAATAGTATAAAAGATAGATTATTATCAACAAAGAGTATTTGCATTATAATTTTTTAGTTTTTGTTTTTTTGTGTGTGGGTATTTTAAGATAAAAATAAAAACAGTTATCAAACACATATGTACACGAGTTAAGTTCAGCTGGTATTTTCCTTGGTTGATGATAACTATTCAGTTACGAGTAATACTAATTTCTACCATTCGAATACATGAATCGACATGCCATGTTAAGACATAAAAAGAACAAAGCTACATGTTTCACAGTTAAAACTCAAATGTGTGTACATGTAAAAGTAAAACATCTTAATGGCATACTTTTTGGTAACATATAAGGCGTGAAATTGTCCAGTCACTTCTAAACACGGTTATTGTTTTAACAGGTGAATCCGTACATCATGACAATACAGTACCAGTCAGAAGAAGTGGTATTTTTAGGCGCACCTTTATTACGATATTGAGCGTGCTTAATTTCGAAAAAAGGCGTGATTACTAGCCCTGTCGTTCAAATTATCGGCGTATGTCACTCGGTGTTTTCGCACTAAGTGGACGTTCAGACGACCACGATACAATCGTAAGTGGAAAGATTTCCGTCGCAGGAAGTAACCGATAGTTGGACTGGGCATTCTCACGTCAAAATCGTAGGTCAAAAAATAATATCAAGCAATGTTTGATTTTAGATGAGAAATCATGGCGTATCCTTGGTTACCTCCACTTGTGACGTAATCGTAGTCGTGTGTACGTGAAATCGTAGCTGGACATGACGTATGGTAGTCAATCATATGCTTTAGGAATGATCTACGGTATCATAATGTACGAAGACATCGCAATCGTGTGAACAAACTATCCACGATATCGTCGGGCCCGATTCCCCCACTTACGATTGAATTGTGGTTGTCTGAACGTTCATGAAGAATATGATAATATAGGTAAAGGCTATTCTGCCGCTAGCGGCAGAATAAGAGTGTAATGACATAATGACGTCACAAAAATTGTACTTATCCATCATGTCATATAGCACGCGACGTCGGTAAAAAGGGCGTCGTCTGTGTAAAAGTGCTGTCGGTAGAAGATTCTAGCGGCAGAATAGCCTCGGCCAATAATATAATAACAACCCAGGTTTGAAGTTTGCTGTTTTACAATCTAAACCGCTGTATATAGTGAGATCTCTCCCATGACGCGATACAATCTAAACCGCTGTATAGAGTGATATATCTCACATGACGCGATCCAATCTAAACCGCTGTATATAGTGATATATCTCCCATGACGCGATACAATCTAAACCGCTGTATAGAGTGATATCTCTCCCATGGCGCGATACAATTATCTCTCCCATGACGCGATACAATCTAAAGCGCTGTATATAGTGATACATGTATATCCCATCTAAACCGCTGTATATAGTGATATCTCTCCCATGACGCGATACAATCTAAACCGATGTATAGAGTGATATCTCTCCCATGACGCGATACAATCTAAACCGCTGTATAGAGTGATATCTCTCCCATGACGCGATACAATCTAAACCGCTGTATAGAGTGATATCTCTCACATGACGCGATAAAATCTAAACCGCTGTATATATACACATTATCGGTACAGTGATGTGATATGGGCTGCAGTATCACGCCGAGTTGACGATGTCAGATCGCCGTATCAAACGAGCTGCCGCAGGCAGCGAGTTTGATGCGGCGATCTGACATCGTCAACGAGACGTGATACTGCAGCCCATATCACTTCACTGTACCGATAAAGCGTTTATTATATGACACATTTTTGGTTCATCCCATGTCACAAAGGGCAAAACTACATCGTTACACCATCCCATGTCATCACCCGGGCAAAAGTACTCCATTGAACATTCCCAGTCATCACCCGAAACTCCCAATTTCAACTTCCGGTGACCTATTTTCACAGGATACTGATACGGAATTCAAAGGATACTGATACGGAATTAATAGAATACCGATACGGCTCACGACCAGACAAACGTTTTCCGACTGCACGGAATTTATCGCCAAACAATAGTGGTATTTGCAAGGGATTAGTGGTAGTCATATAATAAAGTGATATATCTACAATCTAAACCGCTGTATATAGTGATTTATTACACACTTAGCCGTGATTTATAAGGATTTCTTGGTGAATTAAAAGTGATAATGTCACACCTGTGAATTACGTCACCGGTGAGAGCACGCGATTTTTGACAGTCCCGCCCTACGCCGGAACTATGTTCACTTTCTACGGCTCAAACGTGCATGGTTGAAGTTGAACAGAAACGAACTACCAACGATGATGCAGAAGCAGTTAATAAACCGGTAAAATGAAGAAGAATCTTATCTATTATCGACTCCGATGATCCGGACGATGTCATATTCCAGTCAAATGAACTATTAACAAATTCCATGTGAACAATAAATTTATCCAGTTCCGAGCTGAATTTCCACGTGTTACTCTTCGAGTGTTTGTTTACGTCGATGATTCGATGACTAAAATATCGTCACTTCGAAACTTATTTTTCTACTTTTAGCACGATTTCCAAACATTTCCTGTATGAACCAACATTATTTACACACACCATCAGAATCTTCACAATATCCCGTTCCAAGTGCCATGATTGTTCGCTCAGAATAAAAACAATTTTGACAGAAAATATCCTGTAATTTCCGAAACTTAAAAAATGAATCGTGAATCAAAATAATGAGGTCAATCGGTATCGTTACGTCACAATTATTTAAATTATGTGTCCATCCTCGTAACTTCACGCGCAACTGTACGTTGGGGTTCAAAATGGGAGAATCAGCTAATCTAGGCTTATTTTGTCACATCTTCTCTTTAGAATTAGCAACTTTTAGTGGTTGAAAGTGTGTTATAAACAGAATAATCAATTGTTTTCGATGATTACGTGAAGTAATTCACTCGGGTAGCCGGTCCTATTGGTAACACCCTCGTTCGCTCCGCTCACTCGGGTTTTACCAGGCCCGGCTCCCCTCGTGAATTATGTCACGTAATCATCGAAACCAATTGATTACTCTCTATATATCCAATCTAAACCGCTGCATATGGTGATATCTCTCACACGACGCGATACAATCTAAACCGCTGTATGTAGTGATATCTCTCACATGACGCGATACAATCTAAACCGCTGTATATAGTGATATCTCTCACATGACGCGATACAATCTAAACCGCTGTATGTATAGAGGATCTCACATGAGTTCCTATTTTATACGGATTTTATCAACCGAGTTCACTAAATTCGATTTGAGCCGAGGTTTACCGAGGCTCAAATATAATTTAGAGGACGAGGTTGATAAATTACGTATAAAATAGGACGAGTGTGAGATACCTTTTATCACATGATCAAATAAACCCGAAGCAACGCGAAATATTCATCGAAAACAACAATCATAAACTACAGCGATCGCAAGTTATCTGAAGAACGCCGTGACGTCATCGCACGCGCTGATATTAAACGTGTCTATTACCGATAATTATGAAACTGCTTTTATGGCCAAATTATGTGATAAAGTGATATCTCTCACATGACGCGATACAATCTAAACCGCTGTATGTAGTGATATCTCTCACATGACGCGATACAATCTAAACCGCTGTATATAGTGACATCTCTCACATGACGCGATACAATCTAAACCGCTGTATGTAGTGATATCTCTCACATGACGCGATACAATCTAAACCGCTGTATATAGTGACATCTCTCACATGACGCGATACAATCTAAACCACTGTATGTAGTGATATCTCTCACATGACGCGATACAATCTAAACCGCTGTATGTAGTGATATCTCTCACATGACGCGATACAATCTAAACCGCTGTATGTAGTGATATCTCTCACATGACGCGATACAATCTAAACCGCTGTATGTAGTGATATCTCTCACATGACGCGATACAATCTAAACCGCTGTATAGAGTGATATATCTCCCACGACGTGATACAATCTAAACCGCTGTTTATAGTGATATCTCTCACATGACGCGATACAATGCAAACCGCTGTATGTAGTGATATCTCCCATGACGCGATAAAATCTAAACCGCTGTATGTAGTGATATCTCTCACATGACGCGATACAATCTAAACCGCTGTATATAGTGATATCTCTCACATGACGCGGTACAATCTAAACCGCTGTATGTAGTGATATCTCCCATGACGTGATACAATCTAAACCGCTGTATATAGCGATATCTCTCACATGACGCGATACAATGTAAACCGCTGTATGTTGTGATATCTCCCATGACGCGATAAAATCTAAACCGCTGTATATAGCGATATATCTCCCATGGCGCGATACAATCTAAACCGCTGTGTTCAGTGATATCTCTCACATGACGCGATAGAATCTAAACCACTGTATATAGCGATATCTCTCACATGACGCGATACAATCTAAACCGCTGTATATAGCGATATCTCTCATATGACGCGATAACGAATTAATCACAAATGTTGACTACTATTCCAGCGTATTAAGAGAGCTGATCAATTGTTACGACATTGCTTGCAAAGAATTCGCTGGTCAAATCGGATCTCCAGAATACTATGGCTGCGGCGCAGTGAGTAACAATGTACCACGGTCTCTCTTCATGATCTATTTCAGCAATAAACACTAAAATTTCAAATGAAATTCAAATTTGATATCGGAATATGTCTGACCGACTTTTAGTCCCAGTCGCATATTTGCTGTCATCCATGTGTTTATATCTGTCAGATTCTTGAAAGTCGCCAAAATCCCGTACATCAACCACTTAACCCGGTGAGCTGTTCAACAAAGCTATAACTTTTTGTGAGAACAGTTTTTTACCTATCTCTTTGTCTTTAAGTTGCATTTGTATTTTGAATGCATGCATGGCCCCTCGTAGGTTGGTTTTTTGATCTTGTAAACAGCGAATTTGAATCCCTATTATGATATCCATTTGGATTTTAAATACTTCGATCATCACCCCGCGTTATCCAATATTTAAGAGAGACCAGGTTCAGAATGAACGACATAGGCCTCAGAGCGCAAACATATAGGCCTCAATGTGCGGCACGTAGGCCTCAGTATTCAAAACGATTATTTCGGAGGATTTATGAGAACGAAATGCTTTGGCTCACCAACATGCTGCTCTTCTGCTAAATATGAACAGGTTTGTATCAACAATTGTGCATTTATCAGTTGCGGCGTTTGCCTAAAGCAGATAAATAGCATGCACAAACTGGGAAGGCTGGGTAAAATATCTATCATATGGACAATCAACTCGGTTATACACTGCTTGTGCGCATAATGTGTGGAATGGTTTTCGGTATAATACTCGTTCACATTCTCCACACCCTAAATCGAGGCCTGGATCAGGCGCTTGGACACGAAGATACCATATAGGCTGAATTTACAATCCGATGCACGACACAGGTAAAAGCGACGTCATATAATTACGTCACCATCGATCGAGGCAAAAACGTCGACATAAAGGTGTGATTATTGTACGGACTTGTTTAATTGGAGTCAACATTAATATTGATTGTAACCGTATAACTTGTTTTGGCTGAAGAAGGCCATGTGGCCGAAAATTTCCAATAAGAGTGTTGTGTTATTTGTTGGATCACCACGAATTCCTCTGGGCTAGACTATCTATTGCTTCGCTCTATAGTTTACAGACTAACATCCAATGTATTACTATGACTCTGTTCTTTATTTAAACAATCCTGTTTATTTAAAATTACTTGAATTGCCACCAATTTCAATGAACACGGATTACTTGGGCGCGAATGTTCATGAACGCAATATTCGTCATTCATGGGTACCATTTTGGTAGCCATTTTCAACATAAATTTGTTTTCATTATGTCATATTATAGCATGATACAATGAATATAACACTATGGGTTATAGACATTTCATGGTGGTGATAATGGCCTTTAAGTGAAACATGCCATATTTCACGATTTCCACCATTATACCGGCCACCACATTGAAACTTGGGGTTGGTACAGATTATGCCCAATGTTTTTAAGTGCATGCATTCAGCATTTCCACATTTTATACTAATATAATTATCTCCCTTTAGAGGTTTATTAAAATGCTGCAATAGTATTAAATAATAAGAAACGGAACAATTCTTTGCTAGGCTATGATTTGGTTTATATTTTATGTTTTTTGTAAGATTTTGAGGGTGGGTCCCAAAAATTGGGCGGAAAAAAAAAGAAAAAAATTGCAGGTAGAGGGTGGTGGGTCCCCGATTTTTCGCCGTATATATGTAAAAAAAAAAATGACATGAAAGTATCGCACACACCAGTATCTCCATCACGCTACATTCTGTTCTTTATTCTTTAGATTATTCTTGGAGAAAAATACCGAAATGTGATAAAAAAAATTGGAGCCAGGAGGTTCATTGTGTTGTATTTTCCGTTTAATGTCCAAGTTTGTAGATCGAGATCTGTATATATTAAACCATAGGTTTTTTTGTTGTTGTAGGAAATTGACGCTGGCGAACAGGGGATCGACACTCCACCAGTGGTCAAACGGTATTACGGCCGGTCACGACGCAGCTACCGCAGGTCAAACATTAATCGTGTATACCATCACCAACGATCTAGGAGGAATCATTATGCGTCGGGCAGGTAACTTGGCAATATATATAACCATCGTGTGGTGATCGGCTACGTTCACACACATGCCGGGACGTAGCGACATAGGGGTGTGTTGAGGGGGTGTCTCACCGCAAGTCACCTGCATGCATGGTAAATATTTTCAACAGTTGGAAATTGCATGCATGCCTGGCTCAACTTATGTCAGAAATATTACAACACATATGTTGTAATTGTTATAATTGCTGGATATTCCAACCAGTAATTAGTGTGGAATTTGTTTAGGCCAACAGTAACTTATTTATATATTTTTGGTCAACATATTTTTCTGAAATAACCATCAATTGGAAATTTCCCAACCTTATAGGGTGTCAGGATGAATATTTCCAATATAGTTTGTAATGTTGAGGTAACATTAGGAGAGTTTGAAAATGTGTTAATCTGGTTCAATGGGAGGGGTTTAGTTGGAAATGTCAAGGTGTACACACATACCCCCTAGGCAGGTCTCTGTTCACTCTGGATAAATTTGTCCAACCAATTAGGCATTTCGTCGCGAATGGCTATGTACATGTATAGTGTGCTAGACTATGGAAGTCATGGCATGCATGATCGAACTGGCTGTTTGTAATCGAGGATTATGATTTTTTTTATATCACACAAGAATACTGTTCGGGGACTCGGGGTTAATATACGAGTAAATGGACATTCTCAACTATAGATTTACGGGGTCGTCACAATTATAGAAAGAGAACATGTATGCAATGTTGCTAAACTTTATGAAGAACATAGGAGATAGTAAAGGTCTTTGTCTCGTTCATTATTTAACTATATCACATGGAACCCCTATTATATCATTAAAAAGCCATTACACATTTCCTTACCTGTCACTAGTGATGAATAGGCTCGTGCTACATATCACTTGGCATCGCGCCAAAACAAAATGACCGCGCGCGTCTTTCATTGATTCAGGCGGAGTAATACAATTTCGAAATCCGCGCATGACACCAACACCAGACAATACAAAATTGATTGCTTTGTTAAAGTTACATTCCTTTCCGACTTCGTTGCACTAACGAAAATATCCACATAAACAAAGAGGCAAATTGGAAGACTATATTTTCTAATGCAAGCACCAGAGTGCAATACTCGTTGGATATCCTCTATATCTTAGTGTTTGACTGCATCTCTTATATCAATGTGACGACCATCCACTTGATCAATTGATACCGTTATATGTAACACATATGACGATTGATTTTCGAAATGACTTAAACTTTTCTTATCATACATGTACAGTGGGACGAATAGCGGCTCATCATGGATACTTGCCGCTGGTAAATGAGGAATACTCCACCCCATGGGGAACACCACGAGTATAGAATGACAGACTGGAACACCGAGCTATAAACATATTATAAAAATAAAGATATATAGAAGAAATACTCCACGCCACGAAGACACGAGTATACAATGACAGAGAGTGCGGTGCTATAAACAGATATATAAAATAATAAACATATATATAGCCTTTGCAAACCATCATCTTTTTCCATTGTCCCATCTATATTGTTTGTGAAAAAAAAACAATTAGGTGACCCAGGGTTGTTGGAAAAAAGTTCCGGACACGTATCGTCATCAGCTCAAAAATAAGTTTTTTCCGGAAGCTGAAATTATAAAATAAATTTTGACCCAGAGATAGCAATAAACATTGTATACTGAAATATATAGTGCATGTATCAGCATTATATTGTTATATAGGAGTGGGTTATAACTTCAGATCCCAAAATGGAACCCCTTCTACTGGATGCATATAATTCACTGTTCAAGATTGTGACCCGAAAAAGTATTTGGTAATACCTGCTGCGAATAATAAAAACACTTTTTGCAACAAAAAGTAAATTAAAGACAATAAACATAAAACTAGGTAATCATGTCACATTATCACGCTGGTCGTCCTATAATGCCCCTGTGGGTAAATATTGAGTAAACCCCGTTGCGGGCACGAGTGAATACTACAGTAGGTTTGTTTTGAGGGAAACTTGGTGATTAATTGTCTTTCTTCTGACAACTCCCGATCCACGAGGTACTCGGTGAACCCAGCTTCAACCAGATGTCAACAGTTCGACGAATAAAGCTCCATAAAGTGACGAAATGCTCAATGAATTGTGAGAATAAGCTTCCATGATTCAATTGTGTGGGTTTTCAGTTCAAATATGAGTGCGTGGCGATAAATGTGGACAACATTGTCAACGTTCCATTGATATAAATAGTGTAGGAAACCAAGTCTACATTCACACTGGAATTTGCCGCATTTAAGTAGTAAAATAATGACAATTGCATGTAACACTCCCGGGAGTCGGAGTAAACCCCATTGCGGGCATGATTTTTGACCGCATCGCAGTTTGCTCCTGCCCGCATTACGTTTTACTTTATCAATGTACGGTATGTTTGGAAAGATGTCTTTATTCGAGTTACTGGATATGGATTTGGGTTTTTTAGTATCAAAACACGTCACGGATTCAGTGTCCCAAATAGATTGTTACAGGACACGCTGGGACAATATCTACAACTTTCCATATTTTGGCGGCATTTTGGCATCCATTTTGAGGCAAAGTAACAAGTTTGGTTCCAATGAGTTGTATTATTCATAGATAATGATATGCCTCACTTACAAAGTTATGTTCATTTCTTGTGGAAATATGACTAGAATCCCAATTGTGACTTTTTGTGAAATTTTATACCGCGTTCTGTAAAATCGAATTTTTGAGGGATCGGAAGGGGCTAGGACACCAATAGTTGCATATTTCATTGCTGCAATGATCAATTAATATAAAAAACAAAAAATAAAGTTACATCTCTCAACCAGTTCCAAACAGCATAAACTGATCAGAAGATATTAGTGAAAAACATCACATTTCCAAATTCCGGCGGCCATTTTGGCGGCCATCTTAGATAGGGAGTTTCAATTTTTCTTTATAAAGTGGAATTATGTCTTAGCTTCACTAACATATATACATTTGTATACATTTTACCAGATTTTCTCGCTATAATTTGCATCAAACTGACTTAGGGCCTAATCTGTAAAATGGCGGCCATGATGGACGCCATCTTGTCTGGAGTTTACAGGGCCACTTGTTTCTGTTTAACATTGCTTAAAAGTTGAAAAGTTGAAGGACATAATAAGGAACAAAATGAGTGGGGTAAAGTTAAGTCCTAGGGGGTGGGGGGTGCAAGGGTACCCATATTAGCTCCCGGACTATGTTATTTTTTACTTTTTTATAAAGTTGTCATTTTGCGATGCTTGGCTAATATGAAGGTTTTTGGAAAAAGATAGTGTCTGCATGAATCACGCATGAACATATATTTTCTAATTATTTAATCATGTCTCCTCTGGTGTTTGCAAAACGACAGGATCCCAGAATGGCCATTTCGATTATGGTCCATTGGCCACAACCAAAATTGTCATTATTAAAATATTTAACAATGTATGTTTTAATTGTTTTGTAAACATAATGCATGTTTTCGCATTCGTCCATGTTAGGAAATGCCGTGGAGATGACAACTTTAGACAGTATAACAGTACATTTCGTAACAGCATTAGTGTGGCCTACAGGCAACATATCAAATCAGATCGACAATATAAACAAGAAAACTAAGATGCATGCATCAGGTCGGCCTTGAACTATCTACCATAGAATTGTTGTAGCTATCGATTATACATTTTGAAACACCTGTCTGTATGTATGTGTGTGTGTATGCATGAATGCATGTGTGTATGTGTTATAGACTCTAACACTGCTCGAATTTGGTATTTAACGTGTCAACTTGACCTCGCTCATAGGCATGTTTCTGGACCTTGACCGATCCGACTAAAAATTTGTGTGTAGGACTACTTCGATCCCGGGAGCAATATGGACGGGTCCAATTTCACGTGGGACCATGTTCTCGAACGTGTTGATATATGCATGTTTCTGGACCAATTGAACAATAGTTTGGCCAGACGCTGTATATACTGGGTACTGTCCAGATGGAGGCGATCACAAAAAAATCCCTAACTAGCCCGAACGAAGTCGAGTACATCAGCTAGTCTAATATATATTTTGGACATTTGTCTGTCTGTTTGTCTGTTAGCTATGGCCGGGAAAACTGCCTGACATATTTGACGAAATTTGATACCTAGGGGAAATTATTTCCAGGGAGTATTTTGGACGGGTCAAATCTTGATCCCGACCTGACTTTGACATTCAAAAAGATCAATTCAAGGTCAAATCTGGTAAAACGGAAGTATTTCAACGAAATTTGATACCTACTGTTACTTTTGTCCCAGGAGTGTTTCGGGTGGGTCAAATCATGACCCTGACCTGATCTTGACATTCAAAATTGTCAATTCAAGGTCAAATCGGGTAAAGCCGGGCGGATTTCGACGGGTACTTTTGTCGTGACTTTTGTCCGGGGAGAGTTTTGGACGGGTCAAATCGTGACCCCGACATGACCTTCACCTCTAAAATAGTCAATTCAAGGTTAAATCGCGCAATTCTCCGAAAATCAGAGGGGAACATCCCGGACGAAGTCGGGTCCACCAGCTACTATTATATATTTCTAGATTTAGTTACAAACTAAATACCTGTATATTGTACAAAGAAATGTTTGACAAATATATCTGTATCAATATTACCATGCGGGTCATTAAAATAGATACGACGAAACAAATTTTGAAGGGTGCATGTATCAGGTAAATTTTTATATTTCAAATGATGACAGGATTGCGGAAAGTTGAAGTACCTACGTAATACTGGCTATCCGCATGAAGAGATATACATGTATATAAAAACCAAAATAGAAGATGACTGCTGGCGACAATATTTTCCAAAAAATTTCAAAGCATTCGATAGCTCCCATCTAGTTGTCAGCCCGAAGATCAATATGAAGTTTGGTGACTATCAGATGAGGGATATGTCTGTACAGTTGCTAAACAATTCAATCATGCAAAAGAGGATCAAAGAGTAAGATACCAAATTGCTGCCTGTGGTAATGTTTTTTAACGAAATTCGGGAAAATTAGATTACTCTCACGCTGGTTATCCAGAAGATCATTGTGGAATCTGGTGACGATCGGACAAGGGGTGTCGTCTGTAGGATCAACCAAATTATTTAGCCATAAAAATAGTAAAATTGAAGATCACTGCTGGCAGTGATGTCTTCAAAAGGACAGTTTGAGAACAAAATATGGCTCAAATCTAGCGGTGACCCAAAATATCCACATGAGAAAAAGTTCTGCAATAAAAGCTGGCGGCAGGGTGCGCCAATTAATTCAAATTCGAAATTTAGCAGGGTGTACTGCTTGTGGCCATGTTTTCCCCGCAAATTTGATAGACTGATGGACAAAACCGCTGAATCCGTTGAATCAATATACATGTATACATTGATTAATTTATATGCATTGTTATACACAGTACTGGTATATAAAGGTACTGAAAATAACTATATTACTAGTATACATAAAATAAACCATATATCATGGCTATGGGTTCATGACAGCTGAGAACTTGGTGTGAATTAAAGAGTGGTGGTTTCTCAAGCATATCTAACCCTCCACGTTAGAAACATGCCATTAAATGTCATAAGTATAATCTAGCTTGAGGACAGAAGTGGTCCATAAAACCCCCCTTAATTCAACCAGGTCCTCGCGCGATGTATGGTCGATCACATGATGATCTAGGGGGGGGTTATAATTGTTGTATAAAACAGCACTGCGTGTAAATATAAAATAAAATAGTGCTACATCTTATTACAGATTATTGCCATATATAATCAGTGATTATACAGACAGTCTGACAAAATAAAGTTTCAGTGACACTCTATCCGAAGAGGGGAATAATTTCATATGTTACAGTCAATGGGGCAATTATGAATCTGGAAAGGTGAAATTTCTAAGTAATACTAGATATCGACATAACGCGATAACATATAACGTAAATGCAATATGGCCGCTGGCGACCATTTTTTCCTATGAAATTAAAAAAAATATTTGATAGCTCTCATCTGATCAATATCAAGATAAATATGAAGTTTGGTGATGATCGGATGAGTGAAGTGGACTGTGGTCTGTGCTAAACGGTTTGGTAATGCTTAAAACGATTCTTACCTTAATATTTTTATGTTCACTTTATAAACTTCACTGAGTCATCTTTGTCATGTATTGAGTTTGATATCTTTTGTTAACAGTTTATAAATTATGTATGTCTCATGTTTGTTATTTTAATTTATGTGTTTATTATCATTAAATAAAGTTGCATTCCTTAAAAAGATTCTTACCTCAATGTTTTTATGTTCACTTTATAAACTCCACTGAGTCATCTTTGTCATGTATTGAATTTGATATCTTTTGTTAACAGTTTATAAATTATGTATGTCTCGTGTTCGTTATTATATTATATACACTTTATAGTGTGTTTTCAGAACGAAAAAAAAAATGAATAAAATCAACAAATTTGTAAATTTAAAAACAATTCAAACGTTGTTGTATTCCATGTCCCAGCCCGGACATATACACCAAATTTCAATAATATTCATTGAGAAACAACGGACAAAACGCTATATAACACCCGTATACATATTTTATTCCGAGCCGGTATCATCCTCGGGTACATGTTATAGTAGGTACCGAATTGACACACGTCGACTGGGGCGAGTTGGCCCTGGGGCGATTAGGCCGATTCCGGCACCTTCTATAATTTACCGCATGTATCCGTTTACGCGTAGTTTACTTTAGAAAGTTCCGCAATTAATACCGTAAATAGAGCGACCATATTTGACAGAGAATGCCTCTGTTATTGATTATCAAGTTGCTATACATTAAAAACGACAAATTCACATGCTCGTTCAAGCGCAGTAGTCTATTTTCCCCATGTTAAAGGACATCCACAAATACTAAATAACGCTAACCTACTGCCGAATGTTTTACACGACAACTGTTAACATATTTGGGCTGAATTCATCTGACGCGGTATTATTCCTCAAAATAAACAACACAACCATCGTTACTTGGATATGTAGTTTGGGCTAACATTTACATAAATCCTCCACATCATTTATTCGACACACACGTCAGATGAAAAACAGACATGAAGTAAACGGCCAAATTGGCCGAAATGATGCCATACAATCGGCCAAACTAAACACAGCACATGGTCACGATGGAATAACTGTTCGTATTTTACATGCAACGATTGACAGATTAGCAGTCCCTCTTTGTATTTTAGTTTGTAATGTCCTTAAAATCGGAGGGCTTTTCTGATTCTTGGAAACAGACGAATGTTATTCCAAATCATAACAAGATGACCATTCCGTTATCGACAATTACCGACCAACCCCATGCACTGCTATCCGTTCGTGGACAGCTGTTTGAAAAAGTGGCATTGAAATACCTTTCCGAACATTTCTTTAACAAAGAATTGATACATGTATACGGCTATAGCAATCCGGTTTCATTCCTAGCCACAGCATATATACCAGCTGCTGGAAATACAACACTCCTTGAGCCAGGCTCTAGATCAGAAATTGTGCACAATGTGCTATTTTTGCGATATTTCCAAAGCCTTTGAACGAGTATGGCACGAGGGGTTGTTATTTAAACATGCGCAGAGTGTATTCACCGGACGACTTCTTGCCTGGATTCAAAGCTAGTTATCTAACAGGACAGGACTCAAAGAGTAATTGTTAGACAAACCTTTTCAAGTCCCCATGAAACTTCATGTGAGAAGAGTCTGCAAACAGATGTAGGAAGTATATATATGTGGTCCAAGCAATGGCTGGTACAATTCAACTCTTCTATATCAGAACAATATTATGATTTTACCCTTTTCATCTAATTACCACACTTTCAGTGTCGCAATGGACGGTCATAAGTTAATCGAGCAGGTCAACACACGCAGTCATATGGTGTGTTTCTTCAGTCGAACCTCAATTGGGACAAGCAAATAGGTAATTTGTGTGAAGGTTTAAAATATATCGTCTAGCGAAACTGACACGTTTATAATTAGCTGTTAAACAGCTAACTTTGTAATGTATATATACGTGTTAAACCTTTATTATGTATATATATATACGTGTAAAACCTGTATTATGTATATATACGTGTAATACCTTGATTATGTATATATACGTGTAAAACCTTTATTATGTATATATACGTGTAAAACCTTTATTATGTATATATACGTGTAAAACCTTTATTATGTATATATACGTGTAAAACCTTTATTATGCATATATACGTGTAAACCCTTTATTATGCCGATTATGGATTACGGAGATGTCATTTGGGCCCACGCACGAAAACCCTTAAATTCGTAGACTGCTTGATCGGATACATTATGACGAATTTTAGTGGGTTAAATAAATTGATGTGGGATACTGACTACTAGTATATAGATATATATGACACACATACGTTGGTAGAATTATTATTGTCATGAACACTTCAATAGCAAAATATACACAATCAGGCAGCTGAATCAGGTGCCAAAATGCTGCACTGATCTGCTTTGGTGGGGACACACATTAGCCAAGAGATGCACCAAGAACTCAACACTATGTACTCCAAATGATATGATATGTTATAGACACATTAAGCTCGATCCTTTCGTTTCCGAAAAGGTGCTAAATTGAAACAATTTCCTTATGATTTTATGAAACTCGTTTGATAAATTTATACAACTCGTTGTGAATCAAATCAAACTGGTTTAATAAAATCGTATATCCAAACATAATTCGTTGGAGATCCTCTATATCACACGGAACAATCGTTTTCGCGATTCTGCGATCAATTTCACGATTCTGCGGCTTTACAACCACGGTGCTACGGCTGTTTAACGATTCTGCGAACTTATTATACGCTATATTTTATAGACAAAGGGGCTTTTTATTGAATTTGGACGACAAAAGTGGTCTTATTCTTGTTTTCATTGTATAGAGTGGACTTTGCAGGTCCACCAGGTTGACTCACAGAATACATACGGGGATGAGATCTATACATAAAATGAGTCACAATCGGCGCGGTAAAATCATGACCATCAGATCAAACCGCGAACCGATCGCAAAAAGCAACTTCTTGGGCTACAAGGGGACATTAACAGTGCGAAAATTAACATCCAACGTAAGCTTTGATAAGCATAAAAGTAGGATTTGTCAAATTCGTACCTCAGTTGACGCAATATTCGATTAATCTCGACACAGGAATGCAGTAACAATGTTAATTATTTGGCAACGCCCGGGTTCGACCATGACAACGACGATTGTGCGACTCTTTAAACGGTAATTTTCATTTGTATCCGACGTATCTGACACTGATCGGGCAGCGTAATTCTGCATGTGAGCCCATGCATGCTGCATCAATAATGTTAGGCACCGTGTCTTCGCTGTAATGAACATATCATGGATTCAATGCAGTACATACTGATTCCCACATGTGATGCCATAGAGACCAAGTCACATAGGAGATGTCCATCTGTCGCTAACCAAGAATTCTGACTTTTGAACATGACCAAATGCCCAACTTACCTCAAAATCTTCCCTCTTAGTAAACCCAGTGATTTTCTAATTTTTGAAAAGTTGACTTGGTGTAAACATTATTTATTTTTGTATCCCAGATTTATACAACTATTTACAAGATGATGTTCATATATATGATTAAGTATGGTAAGTCTGAGGGAGAAGATGATTTGACATCAAGCGCCAAGCGCTAATATGGAGCAGTATATGCGTAGTGGAAAGATAGAACTAGAACTCGAGAGTTGGGAGACAACAGATATGAAGTGGGAAACAGAGGAATGGATGAAGTAGAAGTAAAGGTAGAATGAAAAAGGAAACAAGACATATAGACAAATTTAAAAAATAGGATGACCACTGCTCTGCATGTATATATCAGTATGATTTATAAATTTAAAATTAACATTTTGATTTGTTGACTTGTTCATTCGAAAATGTCACCACTCACCATAACATGAGTTATAAGCTATTTTAGTCATATTCTGATTAGCAGGTTGGCCCTACGCATAAACATATTGACCGTCGAGTTGCTTTTATAAAGGTGTTTGTATGAAAGTATCAGCGAAAATTCTACGAAAGAGGGAGTGGGTGTGGGTATCTGAAACTGATAATAACGAGCAACACTTTTTAAAGATAAAATTAAAAGGGATGGATACCCGAAAACATGCAGTAAACATGTAGTATAAAAGATAAAATAGTAGAACACTTGGTTGGTGGGTCCCGAAAGTGGCCAAAATAAAAAATAACCCAAACGCATCTGGGTGTATGATTCCCCCCTGGTTCGGACGCCAATTTGCCGGTATATTATTAACATGTGGTGTTTTGGTGGGGTAGTATTTGTAATGAGGTAGACCTGACCGGTGTGCATACTACAAATGAGTTAAAATTTACATCGTGGGAAGCTGAGTGGAAACAAATGTCATAGAAATGTCATATCTGGAGGCAAATCTTGACTGTGCGAGGGAGATATATTTTACATAACTAGATTCTAATCACAAATAAATAAATTATTATAGAATATATCCTTTTCTGTCGAAAATCGACCCTATACGGGCTATATATTTAATTGTTAAAATGCTTACGTTATTTGCAACAATCTACCGGTAATAACAACGATCTAATATCGATAATATATAGAAAAATATTTGGTCATGTTCAAATATCAGAATGCTCAGTTAGTTTAAACAGTATTTATTTTCCCCTCTATGGACTATCAGAAAAAATAATTACAATAGGTACAAATTAGAAAAAAAATTGTATCAGGCAACAAGCCATAGGTTTATTTGAAGCCCCTCCCTTGACAATGGCGCGGCCCTACTTGACTGCAAGTCACTTAGGGGTAAATAATAGAGGCATAACCAGATCCATAGAAAGAAGAAATATGAGGTGGAGGCGAGACAGAGGGACAGACAATAATGTCAGAATTGAGAGAGAAGATCAGAAAGTACAGAGTGTGAAGTGTAAGTATATATCTGAACACGCATATAATTAATTTCAAATAAACCAAAATGATATATAATAACAAATTTCAAGGAAATAAAAAGTATTTTATACATAATTTATGAATACAAAAAATAACCATGTGAAAATAACCATGTGAACATCTGCAGTGGTCCATCGACCCGACAACCCACGTTGGAGAGATCAAGATCATCTCGGTGTATGATCTACCATGTAAGTTCAATATTGCAATGGTTTTGGAATAGCTTAAGAAAAGAATCATTGAAAGCGATTACTGGATATTATAAAGTTCTATAAATGCTCGGTTAGTGACAGGTAGATATCTCTTATGTGACTTGGTCTATATGGCATCACACTTTTCAGATAAAATTCCATAAAGAAAATGTCAGGTTTGCAGTTTAATGATGACATCCTCTGGTTTGAAGTAGGATCTGTAGAAAAATCTTTACTATGAGTTACCTATAGGTCTGATAGGGAATGTGTAAATAACTTCTGGGAACTGCTTGATGACAAAATTGGAGAAGCATTAGATATTAACCCATCAGTTGTTGTCGTTGGTGACTTGAATTGTAATCTGTTGATACGCGATAACCCACTACAGACCATAATTAATAAATATGTCGGCATGTCTAACATCATTAAAGAACCAACACGAGTAACGTCTGTTGAACTAAAAAGGACACCCCGGGTGACACAATCCTACAAAAGAATAGTGTGGAATTATTCTGCTGCCGACTTTATAGGCTTAAATAGAGTAATAAAAGAAAGTAACTGGTCCGCTTGTCTTAATAACGAAAATGAAGCAAACCGTTTTGACATCATCGCATGCTCAAAGAAACACATGCTATTGTATGCAAACCACATACATGTAGTATATTATTTCATAAATCGATAGACCTTTGTCAGTTTCCAGATGAATGGAAAAAAGCGGATGTTATACCTATTTTCAAAAAAGTGACCAATATATCCATTATAATTACTTGAGCATTTACAAGAAAATAACTTGTTGTATGATTATCAGTCTGGGTTCCTTCCTAAACATAATACCGACTATCAGCTTATTGAAATAGTTCATAGTATCGCAGAAGCCCGAGATGAATGATGTAACGCTTGTGGGGTTTTCTGTGATGTGTACAAAGCGTTCGATAAAGTTTGGCATGAAGGACATTTAAACAAAATGGAGAAATATGGGATTAAAGGCAAACTTCATTTATGGTTTAAGAGTTATCTTAGCAATCGCCAACAAAGGGTTAGGGTCAATGCCTGCGTATCAAAGTATGATTGTTTAGATTCTGGAGTGCCCCAGGGTTAAGTTATCGGTCCTCTCCCATTTTGCTATACATTAACGATATAGCCGATAGTATGTAATCCAAAAAGTGTCTCTATGTAGATGATACTTGTCTAATGAAGAATGGTCCTGACCTAAATACACTTGAAATTACACTGAATTATGATTAAGCTGAGCAATTGGTCGAGGCAATGGATGGTGAAATTCAATCCATCAAAAACTAATCTAATGTTTTTTTGGAAGTTTCCCTGAAAATAATAGGCCCGTGGTTAAATTCAATGGTGAAGTCCTGAAACACACCGAAAATCACAAGCTTTTAGGCATTGAACTGCAGAGTGATCTCAAGTGGAATATGTGTATTGACAACACGCACAACGACGTGCTAACGCGAGATTGTCCCTAATAAGGACACTTAAATGTATACTAAGCAGAAAGACTTTAGAAACAATGTACTTGACATACGTGAGACCACTTATCGAATATGCAAGCCCAGTGTGGTTTGGCGCTCCGAATTACCTTCTTAAAAACCATAATGATATTCAGTTAGATGCAGCCAGAATCGTGACTGGTTGCACTCGTTCTGTATCAGATGTCAGATTAATGACTGAGGTAGGCTGGGATAGTTTAGAGGACAGAATAACCGTTAAACTGTTATCCACCCTTCACAAGATAATACACAATAACGCACCTCGTTACTTAAGCACCCTCTTGCCCAAACGTTTCAGAGATAGGACCGATCGAGAATCAAAATATGCTTCTGCTTTCATTATCATTCGCTGTGACTCTGCCAGGTTAAAATCCACTTTCCCCTGTCTGTACAAAGGAATGGAACTCCATTAAATTAACTATTCGCAATATCGCCCATGATGAATTCGTGAACAAATTGAAACATACGTATTACGCGGATACAAGTCTTAAACCACCTCTGTATTTCACAAATTGGAGTCTTTATTTTAATACTATTCATACGCAACTTCGATGTAAATGTAGTGGCCTACAGTCTGATAAATTACACAATCATATCTCAGATTCCGCAAATTGCTCGTTTGGCTTCCGTGAAAAATACTAATCATGTTTTCTTTGAATGTAACCATTATGCCGAATCTCGGCTAAGACTTAATAATAATATCATTCAATATAATATGAACTCTGTAGACATATTTCTTTATGGGAACCACGAACTAAATACTACTTAGTATAGTGATAGTTTTAAGGCTGTACACTCGCATATATGTATTAGAGACTCCGGTCGATTTGAGAGAACCTAACACTTTGCCCATGGTATGTTACAATTAAAATCTACTTATAATAGAATATATTATATTATTGTACCTTGCTTCCTATGTAATATATATCCCAGTTATGTCCGTTAAGGCACTGAATAATTGTCACATGCCTGTACTATCGTATTTTTACTTGTTGCACGGGAATGATCACCGACGTGTTGACGAAGCATACACACACTCAACCCATCTCGCCACTGTACCGAACTTCCGATTCTATTCCGCAATCGCCATTCTTTTATTTTTTCATATATTGTTCATTATATGTATGTATATTATATACCTTGTGTTTGTTCGTCTTCAGTGTTAACATTTGTCAGTGTATTATACTAGGGAGAAGAGTATTCTAAGTGATTATAGCACGCAACCTCCACTCCCTTTTGTCATAAATCAATTTATTAACAAATAAATATGTTTAAAAAAAATCGCATGTGGTGATCAGTATATACACAAATCCATGGTCTGTTCATTACAACGAAAGCATGGTGCCTAACATTATTGATGCAGCATACGTGGGATTACATGCAGAAATAAGCTGCCCGATCAGTGTCAGATACATCGTATACAAATGCAAATTACCGTTCAACGAGTCGCACAATCGTCGTTGTCATGATCGAACCCGGGCGTTGCCAAATAATTAACATTGTTGCTGCACTTCTGTGTCGTTTAATCAAATATTGCGTCAACTGAGGTACGAATTTGACAAATCCTACATTTATGCTTATCAAAACTTACGATGGATGTTAATTTTCGCACTGCTAATGTCCCCTTGTAACCCAAGAAACGACTTTTTGCGATCGGTTCGCGGTTTGATCTGATGGTCCCGATCTGACCGAGCCGATTATGATTCATTTTATGTATAGATCTCATCCCCGTATGTGTTCCGTGAGTAAACCTGGTGTACATGAAAAGTCTACTCTATAAATGAAAACAAGAAGAAGCCCACTTTTGTCGTCCCAATTCAGTGAAAAAAAAAAACTTTTTCTTAGTTTGTCATAAAATATCACGTATAATAAGGTCGCATAATCGTTAAATTGTAGTACCGTGGTTTTCAAGCCGCAGAATCCTGAAATCGGTCTCAGAATCGTGAAAATATTATACATATGTAATAGTTGTATTCTGAGTTACTCGGGTTCGCTCAAACTCTTATTTTATGTTTATAATTTTGGCAAAATTTAATCTCATCTGAGTCAATCCTTTCTATACTAAATGGCTTCATCCACTCAGTTCTAAACCTATACATTTGAATAGTCTATTATTCATTTGGAAGGATGTTCAAGTAACACAGTCAGACGACAGACACATGAAAGGATAATACAAGTTTCAGAATGATTCATATTCTTCCGTGGGAAATGTTCAGATAATAAGTTCAACAAACTTATTACCTGAACATTCCCTAAGGAAACAATGAATATTTAGTATAAAGATTTAGTGGGCACTTGTAGTTTCTCAGTTTGATTCACATAAAATGTTATTGAAATTTAACGATGTCTTGTTTAATTCCTCGGCCTTTGTTCAACAATTTACACGTAGCTACACGTATGTGGCAAATTCATGTCTCATTAGCCCTTTCATGGCGGGAGCTGCGCTGGCGCAACATTAATTACCCTGTGCCAATGCATTCTCTTATATAATGCGAGTCGACCATCTGTCGCCTAGCATATATAAGAAAATGCATTGGCCTAACAAGTTTTCTTATCATTTTTTATAAATTTTTCTCACATTATTTAACAATTTTCATCATTTTTTCTTACATACTTATAATTTTTTTCTTACATTTTCTAACAATTTTTACAATCTTTTCTTATTTTCTTTAATAATTTTATCATTTGTTATATAGAGGATCTCACATGAGTTTCTATTTTATACGGAATTTATCAACCGAGTTCACTAAATTCGATTTGAGCCGAGGTTTACCGAGGCTCAAATAGAATGTAGAGGACGAGGTTGATAAATTACGTATAAAATAGGACGAGTGTGAGATACCTTTTATCACATGATCAAATAAACCCGAAGCAACGCGAAATATTCATCGAAAACAACAATCATAAACTACAGCGATCGCAAGTTATTTGAAGAACGCAGTGACGTCATCGCACGCGCTGATATTAAACGTGTCTATTACCGATAATTATGAAACTGCTTTTATGGCCAAATTATGTGATAAAATTTGTTCTTACATTCTTTAACAATTGTTTATCATTTTTTTCTTACATTGTTTAAAAACAAGTTATCATTTTTTTTTTATTGTTTTCTTGTATTCTTTAACAATTTAAAAAATAACATAAATTGTTTAGGCCAATGCATTCTCTTATATATGTAATGCGACCTATGGTCGACTCGTATATATATAAGAGAAGGCATTGGCACAGGGTTTTCGCAAAATTTCAGGAAGCTCCGTCATGGAAGGGTTAAGCGAGGGGTTTATGTAATCGAAATTAATGATATTCGCACCTTGGAAGCAAAGGAATTTAATACTATCGTTTACAGAAAGTCAGAAATTATAATTGCATAAGGAACCATCACCTATTATTCTGTACACATTCACATTGTTGTGGCGTATAATACCGCGTATTATATGTCCAAGATAAGCATCAGCGGGTCCCCATATTGTGGTAATAACGACCACATTTGATTCACTAAAACCCCACGTTAAGTGTCGGCGCACACGATCACGATTGTGCCCGGTAAATCCGGCTGCCGGATAAATCGGGCCCGATAAAATCGGGGGGGGGGGGGGGGGGGTTCAGCACACACGAGTCCGATTTTCACTCCGGTCATATGCATGCTATGGTCATTGTAGTAAATAGCCAACTGGTGTGCTCAGCCTATCCAGACATTTACTATAGCTAGTCATGGTGATTTATATTAATATGTATTTCTAAAGACTAATTTTTATTAATAATAAACTAAATGAATATATTAATAATAATATATTGAGGTCACGGGCAATACAGTGAAACTGCCAATAGCCGTAAATTGGCGTAATCTATCTTTCCACAGCTACCGCCCTCTTGTTGCGATTATTATATACGGGCACCTATTTTCTGCCCATAGGTCTACCAGCCGTTGTTCCTCGTCGATTGATCAGAATTCTTGATATAATTTTCGAATAGCGGTCGCTGCTAACTATTCCGACATTTCGAATGATGTTTTGGTCATGTGACAAGCAAAACACGCGCGTTGCCATCGTCACGAGCCGGATTTTCCTGATGAAATCAAACTCAGTTTGATCGGTCCGATTAAATCGGATCCGACAAAAACCGCTCCAAAGTTAGGCGCACACGATCCCGGTTGTCCCCGATTTATCCGGCAGCCGGATAAATCTGGGACAACCGGGATCGTGTGCGCCGACACTAAGATCACGTCCCCCGTCGCCCGTGACACCGGGATTGAAGAAAGGGTGGTTGAAACATCGGGGTTATATATGATCATGTGAAACATCGGGGGTAAATGAGCATGTGCAATATCGGGACTATATGACATCTGGATCTGACGTCGGTTGATGTCAAACACATGGGTGCTATAACAACGTTACTATTGGTAGTTTCGACCAATAGTAACGTTGTTATAGCACCCATGTGTTTGACATCAACCGACGTCAGATCCAGATGTCGGCTACCGAATTTGTGTTTTTGATGTTAATGATTTAATGTGACGATCAGATGAATACCACTCTAAACCTCAGGTGTTAGGTTGATTTAGGGGGACAAAATCGTTATATCTCAGGTAACACCGGGCGGTACATGGCGATTTCATACCTACCTTATCTATCTGAACCCCGATGTCGGTTGAATTCACAAGGATCCATTTATAAGGAAGCATAATTATATGATTTTGACTGTTAATAAGGTGTTCTCGACAGATGAGATAGTAGAGAAACAGAGGTTTGATAAAATCACAATAAGCAGTTAACATGTTAGGCTCACTGGTCTCCCCCGCTAAAAATAGCCCTCCATTGACACCAACAATGTCACTTTAGAAAATTTTAACACGCACCATTATCTTACTCGTAAAATGTTACCCCTGCATGTTAGGCCGCCTTGGTGCCATCTCGAGTGTACCCTTAAAGTTATATATATAGAACACAGACAGATATTCGCAAATATTTGATTCATTGTATCATTTGAGAAGAACGTGTATGAGTTTGATGGTAATTGGCACTAAACATATTTTTATAAGTTTTTGGTGACCCTCCCATCCCTATTTCGGACTCAAGCGGCGCCACTTTTGACATCATTAAACCACACACTTAGACTCATTATAGAGATGAATATATATAAAATATATGAAAATTGGCGAGTATACAAATTCGTATCAAATTTAGGGCCACCGTTGCATATCTCTCACCCAAAAGGCACCAATTTGGCGCATTTAAACCACACGATTAGATTATTCGTATCACGGAGAAGAATATGTATCAATCAGGTGGAAATCGGCGCTAAACATAGTGTTTGTGTCGCTCTCACCCTCTATGCACCCCTGACTCGAATGGCCCCACTTTTGACATCTTTAAACCACACAGTTAGACTCCTGGTATCATGGAGATTATCATTTGTAAGATTGGTGCTAATCCGCGACTAAACAAATTTTTATCAAATTTAGAGCCCACCCCACCCCACCCCACCCCATCTCTCACCAAAGCAGCACCAATATGACGTCTTTAAAATCGCACGATTAGATTCCTCATATCATGGATAAGAATGTGTATCAATTTGGTGGAAATTGGCGCTAAAAATATTGTGTATCAATTTTGGTGCCCCTCTCCCTTTCAGTGCACACCTGACTCGAATGACGCCACTTTTGACAGCTTTAAGCCACGCAATTAGACACCTCATACCATGGGGATGAATTTGTATAAGTTTGGTGGCAATCGGTGACTAAACCAATTCTTATCAGATTTATTACCCACCCACCGCCCCCCCCCAATATATCACCCCAACGACACCAATTTGGCGTCTTTAAATCACACAATAAGATTCCTTGTATCACGGAGAAGAGCTCAGAAGTATGTGCATCAATTTGGTGGAAGTCGGCGCTAAAATTATTTTGATAAATTTTGGTGCCCCTCTCCCCTTCAGGCGAACGGCGCGACTTTTGACATATATAAACCACACCATTAGATTCTTCATATTATGGGGATGATTATATATAAGTTTGGTGGCAATCGGCGACAAATTTTGTTCTGCCCCCCCCCCCCCCTTTCTGCCCCTAACAACAACGGTGTCACTTTAGAAAATTCTAACCCTCGCCATTATCTTTCTCGTAAAAAGTTACCCCTAATTAGACCCCTTTTGTGCCATCTAGGTGGTCCCCTGTGGATTTCTATAGAACACAGACAGACAGACAGACAGACATTCGCAAATATAGATATAGATATGTAATAATTGCGTCATGGTAACTTTATAAACGCTAATTTTCAGAAAATGCTCACTCTTCAATATACTTATATAAAGCAGTGACTGCAATCTGTATAATTTATTTCTGTTAGGATTTTCCCATTAATACTTCGGGATATAGGTTTCTCCCGTATCGACAAACCCATTTACACATCGTGTAGTTCTGTGTTTATTACACGCTTCGCGTCCTAGAATCCATGCATTAAAATACAGGATTAGAAGGTTTATTTAGCCACATTCAGGGCGTTTTTGTCATGTATGATGATTCTTTTATTTAAATAGTTCAAGTTTCGTGGTTGAGGCGAACGTCATGTACGTCATTTTACGTCAACGACATGCGTATGGAACGTACGTTCCATACGGATTTGTAAATATGGAACGGCAATAACACTGTACTTCTAGGAACAAGCGTGTAATAAATACTAAGTATCGGCTCAATCTGACAGAATCCTTTATGTTTCGATAAAATATGGCACGCTTTTAGAGAGACATATTTAGATTGCCAAAGAGGCATATAACTGGCATGCGTGCAACCTCAACCTTTCAGATCACCAAAGCATATATTTTTGCTCATAAAGGTGCAACATTAGTAGTTTCCGTATATTTTAGTTATATATTTAGTTATGTCAGATGGGTATCTGTCAAGTCAGTGTGATGTTTTGCAAACAAAACTACTCTTTATTTTATATAAATATTTTCAATTAATTTTAATAACTAATTTATCACTCCTCGTGTGAAATACATTTTGTTGATACTATTGGGAACAAAAATCCACTACCTACCTGTGCCGACCACCACAAAATTTAATTCCGTACCTGTTACCATACATGTACTAGTATAATTTAAATTTGGTCTCAAACATCATAACTATATATATTTCAGACCATATATTGACCCCCATACATGGAGCTAAATATATTCTACATGTAAGTGATATAATCATGTAGATAAGAATTTGCATGTATATATGTTTAATAGAGGACTAGCATGAGTAAATTGCAGTGTATGGACAAAACTTGCATTAGTGATAAGAGAATGCATTGGCACAGGGCCGTTCTGTTGGGTAAAGGGTTAAAAGCAGCTGTCAAAGGTAATCGTCCAAATGCAGCTGAACCGATAACAGAGAGCAGGTGACTATACTAAGGGAAAGAGTGTTAAGTGTTGACTGTCCCTACGGTTTGATAAATATAATGTGGTACACCAATGTCAAAATGGTAACGCGCTCAAGATCATATATTATATACCCATGGTTTTAATTATAGAATATGAAATATATTGGTTTCACGAATGACCAACTCATAATTCCGTTAAAACAACTAATCCTTCAAATGTTTACAACAACTATATACGGCTTATCACTGAAGGTTTCTAATGTATCTCACCAGAATTGCCAACTATACACCTTTAACCGGACTCGGCCTCCGGGTCGCAGTTCGACTTTTAATCCGTCAAAAAATTCCCATTTCTATAAATAAAACGCCCATGCATGGCCCAAGAATCACCGAAACATTATACATGCGCGGAGCGCGAAATAACAATGTGAATGAGGAATGCGAATTTGAAAAGAGCAGCAATGTTTGCGATGGGGTGACATCGTGCTTGAGAAGGGCGCAAATTGAATGGATTTTTCGAAACGACAAACACTCGGACAGAGAAAGGGCCAGTACTCACCACGAGCATTCAGTCTGAAAGCTTTCGCAATACCCGGCGTTCCAGCTACATCATATCCAGTTGCAGAATACAATGTATTCGCATGCTTATTCACAATTCTACATTAAAGTGAATCGTAATCGCAAACCAGATTAACCTTTCTGGTATAAGGGTCAACATATAGGTGAACTCGCCTTAGCCAAAATCATGAAGATTATGGAAGAGGTCAACCCCCTGGTAGAAAGACCTATAACTGCGTCTGGAAAACAGCATGCACTCGACTCCTTCTAAATGGCTCTCAACACAATAGCAGGGCTTTCTGGTCACATAAATATTACCAGTGTTGCGTCAGTGGATATACAAACGAATATGTCCTGATTCCAATGTCGAAAACTCGAATACACGTGACACTGAGATTGTGAGTAAGACATCGATTGTTTGAGTGTCGGGAACTTCTAAATGCATGTACATTACAATGTGAACGGACAACATTTTCCTGCAATGCATATCGCCAACGATATTCATCCAATGAGATTGCACCATACAATATTAAAATTATCCAGTTAAAAGGGACAATACTGTCGCACATTCGAAACGGAATTATCATTTGAATCGAATTCCAGCCAAAGCAAAATTGAATAGTCACGTGACGTGGAATTTATTAGAATTTGATTTATCACAACGTCGCTTGCTGATAAGTGTGTACGCTGTGTGTTGTGCGTAATAAAATAGTCCCTGTTTTATATTGAATTTATTACATTTTATGGGACGAATTGTAAGATAAATTGATTATCACCACCCTGTGTGTTTTAGAGATCCGTATACAAGTATCGATGCCTTCTCTGTGCTGTTCATCGACCCGACTTAACTTGCGAAGTCGTCGATAGACTGCCCAGAGAAGGAAGCTCGAATTGAAACATGCATGGTGATGATAAGCTATATATATCTGCACACTCTACATATGCTGTAACACATTGCCTTTCGTTGATATGGACGAATACATATATTTCTCTCTCCCATGACTCGACGAATAATTAAAGTGATGTAGAACACAGCACCGAGGTGTCCAGCACAGAACAGCAAATATTCTTGCCCATGTTTGTTATTTTCATAAATTTGACATCAGAAGAGGGTCTTGATCACAAGATTTTTAAAAAGAATTTGTTTGTTCATTTTATATATCATATGGAAGTATAATTCATATTATTGCCAAGTAACAACGTTATTGTTATAAGCGATTTACATAAACACTGAATATTGTTTGTGGACTCAGGTGGAGTCACTGCCTTCAGACTTTGTGTTCTCTGACGCTGTACAGTTGGTGTAACTGGAACTTTCTACAATCGTTTTGATTAGTGTAAACATATTTTATTTCCATATCCAAACAGATAAGTATAGGTTATAACCCCCTTGGCTATCTGTACAAGGAATATAGACCAAAGCCGCGAAGCGGCTGCGGTCTGTATTCCTTGTACAGATAGTCAAGGGGGTTATGACATATTTATAAAACGGTTCACACACCAAGGCAAACACAATTGAGCCACATTATATTCGATGATTACCTAATCAAAAGTTAATTGAATGGATTGTGGTGTTCGCTACTCATGTTGAATAATCAGTCAAATGTCCGTTGACAATCGGCTCACTTGCATGCGTCTGCATTATATAGCAGCATTGATAAACCGTTTTGTGTCCGAATTTGAGAACGTTTTATACTGATAACGTGTTTCTTGATAAAAAAGATTATTCCTTGTGACAATAAACTGTTTCAGCTGTTTATGTTATTTTTCGCCTTGTTGCCACAATGGAATTATCGTTCAGAAGACAATGTGTTGGTTGTGTTCGGACTCGGAAGTTAAACCATTCCACATTGCAAAAAGTTTGTGTGATGAAATATCACCGGCATTCATAACAAAAGACGTAAGCAAACCTGTGTATAGTGCCTGTATTTTCCGCGCACATGCATGTAAATATGAACAGTTTGTGAAATTTTCGCAATGTACCAGTCAAAAGATCATTACGTGATTATTGTGGATTATACATTCGAAACAGGTTTGGATCTCGTTCAGTTTACTTCCAATCACCCGCCCCTCCCGACAAACCATAACATATTCAACCGAAAGTGTTGGGCCCCCACCCATGCAGACCACCCCTATATAAGTATGTCCGTTAAATAATGGAATGATCCGTGTTTAACTTCCCGAGTGACTGGTGCGATCATTATCATGGCGCATTGTTAGAATTTCACACCTACCGCTCCGATCTCCTTTCAGCTAACTATCCAATTAATGTCAATTTATGTCTGCTATTTAGCTCAAGTCTGTATTTTGGCCCCGTTGAAATACAGATTCATACAAGAAATATTGTTCATGAATTGGAGCAATTTGATTGGCCGAGGGGTGTGAACCGATTTATAACATAATATACAGATGATACAAATATGCAAAAATAGAAGAGATGATTATCGAAATGAGGATCAGACAACAAGCCCGAGGGCTTATATGAAGTCTTCTCCTCTTTGGCGACACACCCCTTCCCCAGTAACGGAGGAAGGGGTATCGATCAGACGGGAAAGGATTGAAATAATGGTTTATTTAGGAGAAATGAAGATATATAACTTAATTTGAGTTAGGGGTGGAAACAGGGAGAAGATAGTGTTAGGGATAGCAAGAGGTAGGGAGAGAGGGAGGGGTTGGGAAAGTAGAAGACAGGAGGGGGCAGATGAGTAGTGAAATTATGACAGTGGTGGTGAGATTACAATAATTGAGTTATTGCGTGACAGAAATGATGCTCGTCTATAGTAATGTGCATACGTCAGGCACCATGCATGGGAGGGGGTCAATCGCAATGGCCAATTCACATGTCAATTGTTGGTGTCAATATTCGTTTACGGAAGACATTTAGTACTACATATATAATGGAGAATATCATGCTGCCACATAACGCCGCCGGAATCCAAAGCAATTTTTTACCCGTACAAATCTTTTGGTTCTCATAATATATGTCTGTACTGCATTAAATATTTGTTTGTTTTCGCGAAGGATAAGCTCCCTTGATCCCCGCATTAGAGTATTTTCAGATAGAGCAACATTGGGTAGGGAGTCATATAGTATCTCTTCTGGGTTCTTGATAAAGTGTACATTCAAAGAGATAAGTTGGTAAGTTGTCTCAAGTTCCCCACATAAACAGAAGGGGGCATTTTTACGTGATTATCTGTCAGGTCACAATTCAGGTGGCTGCAGTTCAGTCTGAACCGGGTAAGAAGGATATGAGATTTACGGCATTTACTATGATCAAAATAGGCAGTGGACGTATATTGTCACTGTTCAGTTCCTTTTTGAAGTCTTCGATTGTACTTCTGCCCTTTGTGGTTTCCGGTAGTTTGTTCCATTCGGTAATTGCTCTTTTCAAGGTTACTCTGCATAGCCGTATCTATGTTTACGTACTAAATTTACTCGACTCAATGCTTTATCAAGCATATAGATCTGATGAGGATACCCCCATGAGTCAATGTTGTTGAAAGTAAGTCCCAGATGTTTATGGCTGTCAACCTCGACAAGTGTCGCCGCTCCCACGGCAGACGTTGATGATATACTGGTGTTTATTTCTTGTAGATTAAGAGCGCTTCCGTTTTCAGGGGATTGAATTTTACAATAGATTGTTGTTCGAAAACAATGCCCGATGCATGCTGTGTGGCCACACTTATAACACTGAAATTGGACATATTACTGACTCGTGCAGATCTGCCACCATGTACAGACTCCGATATAATTACTGGTGTATGCTTATCGATAGCTTCGACATCCAACTATTTAGTTACCTGGATGCTCTCCCAAACGACCATTTAAATGCGCTGTTACTTGGCAGTACCCAGCTTGGTTGTCATATCCCGACTGAGTCATGGGAGCAGCTCATCATCGCATCTGCTGCATTTCTGTATGTTGGTTGTCAACTAATTCGCCCCGGAAGTTAAAAGATGACATTCACATGACATTTGATGCAATATGCCTCTCATGTGGACAATATTCAACTATGATCTGGCCTCCTTGCCACCCGCATCTACAATGTTTTCTCATATACTCGTTTTTACCTTGCTCTTCGTACAATGTACACATCTTTCCAATTTATGTATACAATGTCATTCCTTGTAAATAGATACTGGTGTATAGTCCACTTACAATGGTCTCGTTACCACATACTTTCTGTAACTGATATGTATATATGCTCTTCATACTTGGAGGTCAATACACAATAATAATGATAGTTTCGTGGTCACCATTGATTAGTTTTGTGGCTACAGTAGGGTCTTCGATAGTGAGAAATAGAGAAGTATCAGCAAATAGTCGAATGTTACACCGTGTCGTTGTGTTTGCTACATTCGTTCATTGATGGTTTTGGGACTATCAGGTTTAATTACTGAAATTAATACACAATGTGTATTTAATCACAAAATTTACCTCCATTTCAGATTAATTAGGGAGTACGTCAATTGTATTAACATTGCTTGCGACCACACTGAGGATGACGACGGATACGCGATCGAAGAGCAATATGGCTGCAGCTCGGTGAGTAGCAATTTACCGCCGTCTCTCGGCTTAACCCTTTACCCAACAGAACGGCCCTGTGCCAATGCATTCTCTTATATATGCGAGTCGACCATAGGTCGCCTCGCATATATAAGAGAATGCATTGGCTTAACACATTAAGTTTTTTTTTTAGGCCAATGCATTCTCTTATATATGCGAGGCGACCTATGGTCGACTCGCATATTTAAGTGAATGCATTAGGGCATAACTGTAACCATCACAATGTGGTCAATGAGCCGGTTCCAATGATATCCATATTTGTATGGTTTTATTGAGACAGACCCAAGATAATTTAGGCTGTTGCAGCTTTATTTGGGCGGTTTTGGGCGGTTTTGGCCGGTTTGTTGGGTAAAGGATTAAAGATGTTCTATTTCAGCAATGATAGCTGCATTATTTTTTTTTTAAACATACCGAACTTCACAAATTAAATACCATAATAACGATCTGATTTGATCGGATATTTTTTCCGAGAATTCTCCGTTATAGCACGTTTAAACATGTATTCATGGTCCGATAATTCTCCGTTATAGCACGTTTAAATATATATTCAGGGTTCTAGATCTCCACTTACATCAACATAGATGTAGAATTTATCATCGCCTTATGTCGATGTTGTGAAACAAAATTTTGAAAACTAAATATGACAAATAAACTAGATCTATAAATAACAAATAATATAATTTTGTTATTGAATAATTAGCATTAAAAAGTTTGGTGTCCCCCTAAAATATCGAATTTATATGAAATGAATGCATAGGAAACAATAACATTATAACAAAACATCGTGTTATAGTCTGGTCGATAAACTAAAATTTTAGGGTCAACCTAGAACAAATTTGGACTAAGTTGGTTTCTATTCCATTTTGAAGAGGAATATATCCTCTATAACATATCCAAAATCCGCTAAAATCCGCTTTGAGCATTTTCTGTAATACAAGATGGCGTCCATGATGGCAGTTGGTATAGAAAAATCCTGAATTTCGGTGGTAGGTGCGCCAACAAATACCAAATTAGTAATAAAATAAAATCCACACAAACAATCCTTAGTCGTAAACCATATCGGTACAATGTCTGTCCAAAATGGCCGCCAAAATGGACAAAATCAAATGAAATTTACAATTTGCGGAAAATTGAATAGCTGGTTATACAAGAACGAACAGGCCGTCGAATTATACGAGGAAGAATGATTTCAGAGTATAAGGGGAGCTATTAATAATGGTATGTAAGAATTCTCTCTAATGTATCTCGCGAGAGAGCAACCGAAAGCCAGGTCTCATACAACGATTGAATGTGGACATTTTGGGCGCCAAGAAATAGAAGAATAACGCAGTTTTATCTGTACTTTTTATCTTGAATCGTGTAATATATGTGTATTAAAACAGTTAAATGTGATCTAATAGGGATGTACTCATTGTGTGACCTTTTCTAGAAGCAGAAATATATGTAATGAAAACAGTCTCACGAATGTGACCGATAATCATTTATTTTTGAATCTACAACACACAGTCTGTCAAAATTCACCATATAGAACAGTGTGAGAGCTATTCATATGGTACTAGGTAAAATGTGTAGATCCTATTGTCCGTGTCTTAAAATAGTAGTCATAGTTGCCTCCGGTCAAGTGATTAAACACGAATATTTCATTTTTATCACACAAATACATGGTGGTATACCATGAACGCAATTTATCAAAATACAAAGGATTACAATAGACTATCTTCAATAAATTCTCAACATAACCCAATTTGCCTACATACTCTATGGTAGAGACTGTCTTTATACCTGGAAATGATGTGCACTTAAATGCACTAAGGCCACATATACACGAAACGTACGACCTTTTCTGCAACCGCATCGCCGCGTTTACCCATTCTCCCTAATGTTACACATATCTGCTGCATACAAAACCATAAATAGCAACATTGAGTGAATGGTAAACGCAGAACTAATAACTGTAAACGCTGATGACCTGATATTTAGCGCAAGTATGTGGGTGGCAATGGTGACATAATTTCAAACAACAAGATACTGACAACTAATAGTGTGTATTGCGGGGTACATATTCATGTTGTAAAGTGCCGATTGAAGTAATTTGAACATAACTGTCTACTAGGAAACCGGTTTGGGAGCACCATGAAAATTAGTACTAAATAAAATGTACGACGTACAGTCTCTTCGATCTAGTGAGATAGGGTACTATTCTGTTGAAGAGATAAGTGTTTCTTGACATTATAATCAGCATTACGACATACGTGTATGGTTTATTGTCACGGAGAGTGTTGAAAATTCTGGAAATATAACTAGTATTTACACAGATAGGGTGGGCTCTTCAGTTTCTGCTTTACATTCAATAATTAATCATCATTCCAAAAGGAAACTACCGCGCACTGTGTGACGAAATATTACTTCGTGTGTTGCATGCCCAAAATAACTTGGTCCGACTGTTGGATGTATTCTAATAAGAAAACCCGAACGTAAATCATTGGGTTAACGTGCGTAGCAGTGATCGATAAATCATTCAGATAGATCTGTTTAATTATATGTGTACCTTTAAAGATATATAACAACATATATATCGTATATATCGGATGGAGGATTGATGGAGGATTAATGCGTTCTGGTGTCGCCGATGAGGGATATTGTAGAAAAACGTACTTCGCAAGGTCGAAAAATGAGCATTTTTAAAAATCTCTGTAAAAAAGTTTTGCTCAAAGCGGATTTTGGATATGTTGTAGAGGAAATATTCCTCTTCAAAATGGAATAAAAACCAACTTAGTCCAAATTTTTTCTAGGTCAAACCTTTTATCGACCAGACTATTATTTGATACACTAGAATCTAAATAAAAAGTGAAATGGGTTTTGAACCAAAAAATTGCATACTGGTAAATTAGTTGAAACTCGAGACCATTTAACTTGATTGTGCAAGCATTTATTCCGGCCGTCGCTCAATGCATGTTTAGCGTATGAAGTTTATTCTCAGTGGAATCTGGTGGTCTAGGGTCCCGTTCTGATTAATCCACCATACAGCTAATCAGGCGTCAGCTTAGGGGAATTTAAAAATAGCCGATTGTTTTCACATGACAACGTCTTGTACCACCATAGAGTTGGGAAAATATATAAACACAATACATAGACAGCATTTGTGTTTATGGAACAAACTATAAGAAAATATTACCAATTATGTGTTAATTGTTTCAAAGATGACTAACAATATGGTGGCTAAACGTGCGAACATCATTGTTTTCTTAAATTCCCCTAAATTACTTTCAGTATTTGGAATATGCATGATGCTACATTTAATTTACTAACATAAATTACTAAATTATGTTTCCGTTTCGACATGACTAGAAGCATCTAATCGGAAACACGAATTTTGATAAACGTTGAAGGATTCAAACCAAATCCACTTCTGAATGTTATGTCTGAGACTCTGAGTCTGTGCTATTGAACCTGGTCTTACTAAGGAAGCCCATTTATCGCTGTATTATATGCTGATTCTTTCTCTGTCCACATGCGTGTTTTTCATTGCAACATTTTTCGTTCGTATTTTTACGATGTACATATATTTTGAGATACGCATCTCCCAGGTAGCAGTAAATAACGCAGTGCGCGAAAGTATGAACCATAAGGGAGTTACCTTGTCATTTCACACAAACAGCAAGTTGGAATGAATGAGGTTATATATGTCAAACACCTGAGTGTTACCTAATCATATTCGCTTGTTCGAGTACCGCGATATATAGATATCGTATCGCAGAAACCAATGTGTAATATTCCCTCGAACTCGATAATTTATCATCAAACAAAGGGTACTGTAGAATTCACATGTATTAGCGGCATCAATTGTTCCGTGACGATTTTCTATCTCGATGGGAGTCGCGGAGTACATGTACATTGAACGATATGACAATACTGAGACGATTGTCGCCTTCGACTCATTTAGTCACCGGAAAGTGTGGCCAACGGGATAAGGCTTACTACGTTTTAAGATTTTCGCAGGAGGTAACTTTTGTGATTATATACACATTATGTATTAATTTCAGTAATTAAACCTGATAGACCCAAAGATCATCAACATTTTGTATTATTATATGTTCATAAGTTTCTTTCCCCAATTCCTATGTTAAAACGTAACACAAAACGAGATATCTAACGATGTTCACCCCGTTAATGAAGCAACAGGTTAATAACAGTTCTGAGTGACGTCAGGTACTTCAGGGTTAACATAACTTATTATCAGACCAGAAAATAGATCAGGTTTTCCCAGCGACGTTCAACGTCACAACATCTTGTCCAATCAAAGCGCGTTTCATATAATAGAACAGTTATCACATTGTTCCTTGGTTGACACGAGGATTTGGCAGCCCTTGGTGAATATTAACTTCCTCGGTTTGACATTTCCTCGAGTCAACCTCGAAACAATGCGATAATTGTGTAGTAACGTACTGACAATGTCCACCGACTCTCAATTATTATTATTTATCTGCATAAGGAGGTGGCACGAAGACGGTCCTCGAGACTATGTCGCCATGCAATATATATATGCAATCAACGTCCTTTTCGATGCATATGTCGGCGTATAGAAGTGTCTGATAAGTATGTAGTTCGGCATCATACATTTCTATACGCCGACAGATGCATGAACACGACGTTGATTTCTTATAATTACGACAATCTGCATATTATGTAGTAATTAAACTATTTTTTTTTAAAAGAACCTATATACACAAAACACTAAAATAGTAAAACTACCCAAGTGATACTTGTGTCTGGACATCAGCTGTTCTTTTAACGGAAAATGGGAAATTGGGTCGAGAATATATTGGGCAACCGACCGGAAGTTCGAGATGAACACAAGCAATTAGATCTCCGTTTCCAACTTTCCAACAGGACCCCGTAAACTATTAAACTGTACTTGCTGGTGTAAATTCCACTTATTTGAAACGATTCTAGAACATCTATTGTCATAAGACAATCCGATTCGATAGTAATTCCGAAGCGGTGTTCCCAAACTTCCCCACCGTATTTGCGGTCTCCGGTGACAAACTCGAAAAGTAAGCAATCGCTGCAAAAGTGCATTCTATGCTTTCGTGACCACTGTCATGTCATATTAGTAATGGCACGAAGCTGAATAAATGCTATAATATTGGAATTCCTTTATCCCCAACTAAATTATCGCATTTCATAGTTTCACTCATCTGTCTAATTCGTTAATTTTATTTTCACGGTATTGTAACTATGGACGCTTTTATGAAATGTCCTCATGATTTCTTAAAGTATCACTGCGCGTTGTGATGCGGGAAATGACACTTCCCTCGGCTGATAGAGACTTTTTCTACCAAGCGTATCTAAGGGCACTGGCCAATCAAATAAACGTATTTAAGCGAAAGCGAATGTAGTTGTAATTATATAATTATAAACATTGTATTGTACTTTTATTTATATAGATTATATTGCAGAATAAAAATCATACCAAATACCATACCAGTCGGGTACTCGGTAAATAGACGAGTCCCCCGCAACAATACGCCATGTCACTAACTCACGGCCATATTGGATCCACCAGGCCTTGTCCCGTGGTTTTAGTGTTACATGTCAAAGTTATGGAGTAGCATTAGCATATATGGAGTTCTGAATTATTCATGAATTCCATATATGGAAATGCTACTTCAGAACCTTGACGTGTAGCACTAAATTCACGGAAGCGGTGCTGGATGAATCTATGAAACCAGGGAACTGAGCTGGATGAATCCAATTTGTTTCAGTTTGTGAGCGATTTTGCTTTGCGTTTCTTACAATTATGAAATTTTTCCTCGGTAATTAATTGAATGTTTATTGCGACATCGGCATTCACAAGTCACAGAAAAACATGCACTTTCGAGTTGGGACCTTCACTTATAGTGAAGTATACTATTAAGGAACAGATAATCATTAAGAAAAAAATTCCCCTCAAAACTTCAAAAAAGTCCCTAGGTTTTATAATGGTGGAATATGATCTCTACGTGCGTTAGCCATAGTAGAGATTCATGGTATGATCTATGTAATCACCCCTATGTTAATAAACATGTTAAGCGCATTGTCACTAATTTACTGTCGAAAGGGCTATTCTTGATTTTTGTTCCGGGCTGCATGGGCTGGTGGGTGGTCATCAAGTCGCCCGGGCTGCATGGGCTGGTGGGTGCTCATCACGTCGCTGGGTTGCATGGTCTGGTGGGTGCTCATCACCGTCGCCCGGGCTGCATGTGCTGGTGGGTGGTCATCAAGTCGCCCGGGCTGCATGGGTTGGTGAGTGATCATCACCGTCGTCGGGCTTCATCGGTTGGTGTGTGCTCATCACGTCGCCCGGGTTGCATGGGCTGGTGGGTGCTCATCACGGTCGCCCGGGCTGCAAGGGTTGGTGGGTGCTCTTCACGTCGCCCCGGGCTGCATGGACTGATGGGTGCTCATCACGTCGCCCGGGCTACATGTTTTGGTGGGTGCTCATCACGTCGCCCGGGATGCATGGGCTGGTGGTGCTCATCACGTCGCCCGGGCTGCATGGGTTGGTGTGTGTTCATCACCGTCGCCCGGGCTGCATGGGTTGGTGGGTGATCATCACGTCGCCCGGGCTGCATGGGTTGGTGGGTGATCATCACGTCGCCCGGGCTGCATATGCATGGGTTGGTGGGAGCTCATCACGTCGCCCGGGCTGCATATGCATGGGCTGGTGGTTGCTCATCACCGTCGCCCGGGCTGCATGGTCTGGTGGGTGATCATCACGTCGCCCGGGCTGCATGGGCTGGTGGGTGTTCATCACGGTCGCCCGGGCTGGTGGGTACTCACCGTCGCCCGGGCTGCATATCCATGGGTTGGTGGGGGCTCATCACGTCGCCCGGGCTGCATATACATGGGCTGATGGGTGCTCACCACCGTCGCCCGGGCTGCATGGGCTGGTAGGTGATCATGACCGTCGCCCGGACTGCATATGCATGGGTTGGTGGGGGCCCATCACGTCGCCCGGGCTGCATATGCATGGACTGGTGGGTGATCGTCACCGTCTCCCGGTCTGCATATGCATGGACTGGTGGGTGATCACGACCGTCGCCCGGGCTGCATATGCATGGGCTGGTGGGTGCTCATCACGGTCGCCCGGCTGCATTGGCTGGTGGGAGCTCATCTGCGTCGCGGTGCTGTGATGGCTGATTGGGAAATTTGTCACATAACAGCGGGAAGAAGAATATGGTCGATTCCTTGACATTGTTTTCGTTCATTGAAATAAATTTGATTTTACCATACACCCATCTATTATATATTTTGGAAGATCTGTTTGTTTGTGTGTGTGTAATCGATGAATTCGAAAACGGCGACCCGATTTCGATGAAACTTGGTATGTGGGGGTATTTTCGGGTCAGGAGTAACATAGGCCTATTGATTTTCAGATCCGAGGTCAACTTTTCACGTGCCGAGGTCAAATCTGTTTTTACGCTGTGTTACGGGACTTTCATTTGAGTTCGGTGCTTACAAATCGATTCGAAACAGCGCGAATAATAAAATGCCAGTCATAATAATGACACTGTGATAATCTTTCGTGTTTCCTCTTTCCAACGATATATAATGCGTATGTATCCGTTTTAGTTATCTGCCTCAATTATCAAGAAGAAGTGGTACTATCTTCCATCAGGATAAAAACAATGCGTAACTTCTATGACGTCGTTAGAGGTCATAACGTTAGATCACGTTAACGCTTAACCGGCCGATGCATTTGACTGTTTCAGACGTCTTGACGATATCTCGGGCACCGATGGTAATTTATCTTTACGTTCAAACTTGATAAATAATGAGCGTGTTTATATACTTGAGTGGAAATCAAATCTGGTTAAACTGGCGGATTTTTACGGACGAAATTTGATGCATAGGGTATCTCGGTATCCGCTGGGCCGATTTCCCGGTATCCGCTGGGCCGATTTCCACCATTTTTGGGGTGTTGGTGTTTGACCCCACCGACCTTCAAAATGGTCAATTCAATGTCAAATCGGGTAAAACCGGATGGATTTCGACGGGTACTTTTGTCGGGTACTTTTGTTCGGGCACTGTGTTTTTGGACGGGTCAAATCGTGACCCCACTTGACCTTGGCCTTCAAAATAGACAATTCAAGGTCAAACCCGGACGAAGTCGGGTCACCTTCTAGTATTATGTATCAACCAAAGGTAGGCAAACGTCCGGTGGGTAAATATCCGCATATTTTATTGAGTAAGTAGGAAAATGTCCGGTGGGGAAATGTCCGCTTTACCGATTGTTAGAGCGGTGGGGAAATGTACGGTGGGGGAAATGTCCGGTTACCGAGACAATAGATGGTTCGCGTGCTTTTGTTATTTAATTACATGTTAATATAATTATTATCACTTTCGCGTTTTTGTTACAGGAAGATGACTTCGGTGAACAGGACCCTGATACTCCACCCGTGTTCAAACGCTATCAGTACCGCCTGTCACGCAGCTACCGCCGATCACGCAGATTAGGTTCATACCGTTACCGTAAATCATCATCTCGGCGGAATAGTTTTGGTGGCAGGTAATTGTTGATATCAATAACCCTTCCCTCGTGGGGTCGGCTATTTTCACAATCAGCGACGTGGTGACGGGAGTAGATGGGTTGTCTCGCCCTCAACTTTGGTGAATATTTTCAACAGTTTGAAATGTCATGCCATGCTCGTCATAGGGTTGGAAATTTTACACCACAGATGGGTTGAACTATTTCTCATTGCTTGATATTCTAACAGTAATTGGTGGGGAATTCGTTGGTTTAGACCAACAGTAGCATATATTAATATTTTGTGTTAACTTGTTTGTCTGAAATAGCCATCGGTTGGGTGTGTCAAAATGGATGGAAATGTACAACAGCTTGTAAGGTTGAGTTGCCAGTTGGGGAGTTTCAAAATGGATTTATCTGGTTCATGCAATGGATGGGGGGGGGGGGGTGTTCAGATAGAAATTTAAAGGTGTACACCCAAATGAAGGCACGTCCCAATTTACATTGGACAAATGAGTCTAATCAATGAGGAATTTCGTAGTTTATGGCTATATACATGTATCGTATGCTATGATTTGGAAGCTATTGTATGCATGACAAGACTGGCTGTTCACGAATCGATTATTATGCTTATTGTAGAACACACGAGTAATGTCTGGCTTAATGGACGAGAGAATGGACTTTCGTACCCTAGATTTACGATGTCCAAACGGGGTCGTCATAATCATAGAAAATCATTGTTTGAAGCTGCATCCCATGTCGGTATACATACTGAAGAACCGAAGGGGATAGTAATAGTCTTTGTCTCGTTCATTATTTAACTATCTTATTGTTTGGTTGCATCTGTTATATCACTCTGACGACCCTTTACTTAGTCGATTTGATACCATCAAATGTAATCATATGACGCTTGTCAAAGTTTGGTTGTCCTACTAACATAAACAATTCTTATAACACATGTACAGTGGGACGAACGGCGCAGCCTGGATACTTGCCGGTGGTAAATGAGGAATAATCCACTCCATGGAGAACACGAGTATAGTATGACAGACTGGAACACGGTGCTATAAACAGTATAAAAAATAAAGATATATGGAAGATATACTCCACGCCACAAGGACACGAGTATACAATGACAGACTGGAGCGCGGTGCTATATAACTATATTTTTTAAATAATAAACATATATTGCCTTTGCAAACCATTGTTTTTCCATTGTTCCATCTATGTCGACCCCAGAGCGTGTTTGTGAAAAGAGATTAGATGCCACTGGGTTGGGGAACAAAGTTCCGGACACCCAGGCGGGGATGGGTGTACCCCCGTGTACGTGGTATCGCCAATCCCGAGGGTATCACCAAACCAGATAATTGCGGTTTTGATCAATGAACATATTTCCTCAGATGAAGCTATATATCTCCCAGTTAAATGGTGATATCCACTATTCAAAACATAATTTCGCAAAGCGGACTGTTCCCTTAATGGGATAGCGACCATAGCTTGCTACAATAAATTTAAAAGAAATCCGACTCATTTCCGATTTTATCATAAATAGTAGACACTTTTTGACGTTAGGTAGTTTGTTTGAAACATAATTATAATAGATGGCGGATAATGCGTGTAACAATTGAAAATACATGTTTAATTAACCATAAAATTGTCGCGGTTCGCAAAAATACTATATGCGTCCAAGTGTGGGTACATATGGTATGTGGGTACATACCATAATTTCGTGTATCAACGCGCAGATCGATCATACAATGAGATGTCGCCAAACCAGAGCTGGGATGTCAAAGATGCGAATGATATGCTTCACATTTTCACAGTTTCTACTTGAAATTATCCCGATTATCATTCGGACAGGCCGGTGTTTCGTCCGTATCGGGTAGGGTATATAAAGAGTCCACGTCAAGGTTGTAGAACAGCTGTTTAATGGTTCAACCTGAATGAGAGAAACACACAGGATAAGAAAGAGCAAGTTATAGACCATTAACATGTGAACCGAAAATAAATCAAATGCATGTGATATGGTAAATGTACACAAAAAATCCACACAAATCTGACATGTCAAAAAGGACTTAATAATACCATTATTGTGTGATAACTGACAATTACCATTAAATGGCATTGTTTACCAAAGCAATAAAGATTTAAATATATGTTTTCATAAATGGCGTGATATAAATTTTGTATGAATGCGAAACGAGTAGCTCACTAAACAATAAATATAACATATATTGAAGTGTCCATCACTAATCGTCCACATGCTACATGTAAATTGCAACAAATGCCAGCCAAATTAACAGTTTGTATCATGGTTCATATGAGAATATTGGCTCACAATGGACAAGGAATTATTATAATAGGAAGCTGTTCAACAGTTCATTATTCGCTTAATTTGTTCATGTCGAATATTCACACGTTGGCGGGACGTAATTGTATAGTCATTGAATCAATTCATAGCAGCAACTATCACACGGTGAGCCTCGCGCATTTGTCCGATTGACAAATTAAGCCTCATTCAGATTTCTCAATGTAAATTCCCGTTCGCATAGGCGGAAAATAAATAATGGGTCGTCTGCAACAGGACTTTATATTGCCTCGAGTAATACCGATCACCGTGTCATACAGCCGGCGCATGGATCATCTTTAGGGTGGTGGCTCATGTGCAGGGTGAAAACGTGTATGTTTGATTGTTTTTTATGCTCTGATGTCATATTAATGGTATATGCTATTCTGTGCTATTCGACATTATAGGCCGGGAACTGTACAGCGAGTGGAAACATTAAATCAGTATAAATCCTGAGTTAGCAGGGACGTGGCTAGAGGGTCTCTGTTAGGGGTGTTCATCTATAGTTTCTAAATGCGCCCCCATTCAAGTAACTTCTATTGCACCCCCATGTTAGGTTCCAGTTTTCATCGAGTTTACAACGTGTTCTTCCAACTGCTGGATATGACAACCCCTAAGTTCATCTACACACCATCATTGATACACCACTGGAATGTATATACGATAGACAAGTAACCCTATATCGACAACTTTGACAACACATTTATGCACAATTGTGTGCATTCTAACTGCGGCGACAATGGATTCGCCCATCGTGGTCAGCTCACTATGCGCATAGCCGAAAACAATAGACAGCGCGAAATTCAGGTACCCCTTTTACTTGAGCCAATATCTCGGTCAAACCTATGACCTTGGTCAAAAACAGTTGTAAATTTAGACCAAAATATGTTCGAATTATTTGATTTTCTAACCAGTATTTACTGTGATATTTATTTACTGAAATAGCCGTCATGCAGTTGAACATTTTGCAACAATAATAGATGCCAATTTGGAGAACGTTTATGTACAGGTTGTTGAATAAAAAATTTCAACCCAAGGGTGCTTACACATGTAAATGCTCCAATACAGTGTATGTTTCATTGGGGTGGGGTGCAAGCGGAATTCAAATGTGGACTCCGCACCATGAACGTCCCCTGCACTCTTATAACTAATGTGTAGAAACGATTACACATCAAATGTGTAAACGCGGTTAATACACATAGCAATGTGTAGATGTACATACAAATACATTGACCAAGTGCCGTTCTACACATAATGTGTATATTTTGTTACACACAATTGTGTAAGAACGTAGAGCATGCGCATTGCCGTGCCTTCAGTTTCATAGTCTGCTACGTGACGGCCATATTGTTTGATTATATTTTTTGGAATACAATCTACAGCGATCGTAGACAAGGATTTAAGTTCAGAATACAATTTGTGGGTTTAATATTAATAGTACATGTATATGAGGATTTATTTGTTAAAACTTTCATGGCGATTACTGCCCTTAGACTCTTGTTATGATTGTTGTAATAATACTAATATTATGCAATCACGCCTCGACCCTGGTTTGTTCATTCAAAGCAAAAACACACAATACAGAACAAAATACCACATACCACTATGCGCCATGAAAGTTTTAACATATAAATCTGCATATATCTTTAATACTATACCCACAGGTCGGACTACTGAACTTGCATTTCTTGTCTACGAACTGTGTGTGTAAGAACCAACACAAAATGTGTAAGGGATATGTGTTGATTTTATACACACAGTTGTGTATAAATGTGTAAAAAATTACCCATTTATGTGTAATTTATTTTACACAATTTGTGTACGAATATAAAACTACACATATACTACACAAATATGTTTAAGATCAAAATTGAATAATGATTGTGTAGCAGGGCTACACATTTTGTGTAGAAAACCTACACATTAGTCATAAGAGTGTGTTATATTATTATCTATCGTGTGTGTCATAATATACTATTCTACGTCTGCATGCGAATTAAGGCCAATATCCAGAGAATTAAATCGGCGATCGACAGTGGAATAGATAAACATAGGATTAACTCGACGGCCAGCAATGTCTGGTTTGAATTCGAGCGAGTTTATGAACTTACCAGCCTGACCCGACCATTTAGCGACTTGTTTACATTGTTCGAGTTGATTACAAACATTGCTGGCCGCTGAGTTAATCCGATGTTGTGTTTCCTCAGGCAAACAATAGGAGAGGTGAGGAGAGGTGTGTAAGGATAACAATAGGAGAGGTGTGTAAGGATATCAATAGGAGAGGTGAGGAGAGGTGTGTAAGGATAACAATAGGAGAGGTGTGTAAGGATAACAATGGGAGAGGTGTGTAAGGATATCAATAGGAGAGGTGAGGAGAGGTGTGTAAGGATATCGCTGGAGGAATTACAGACAGCTGTGCACGTTTGTTCACGTCCCAGTTTCGTCGAATATTTAAAACTTTATTGTCGAAAGTTGTTTTGGCGACCCTCCCCCCTCTTCCAAACACCACCAAGCTTCATACATGTACATAGATAATTTGGAACATACTAACGGTGGTATACTAGAGGACAAAACTGTTAAACTGAACAATTTCCAGGGTGGGATCTACACGGTGAATCTAAATGTGCGTCTCGTCGATACAGTCGACTCACGGTATATGACCATTACCGTTTTGTGAATTTGATAAAAGAAAGATAATCCAAAATCACATTTCACACAAAGTATTCAAAATTAGTGGCGCACTAATTGGGTATCGTATTTTCTCCAGGAGAATGATTCTGAATCATGATGGCACACGATAAGCAACTCATTTAGCATTCAATTGGCTTAAACGTTGTTATGAAGGAGCGATTTGGGTCATCTTTTTATTGTCATTTAGAAAGGCATATATATGTAATATTATTGAATAACAAAGCTGGCACAAAAGATTTCACAACGTATATTTTAGGTACATGTATACTGTTCATTCGCTGTTTTTTTGTTAAGAGGGAAATTTGGCTATGCACTGATATGCACCATCTTCTATTACCGACGCAAATAAATGAACCATGAATATTTTATGGACATATACCACTATAATATTGGAATTCAGGATGTGCTTGACATGTTTAAAGTGATATCTCCGTTGGATTATCGACTATACTATATAGTCGAGAGAAATGTGTATGTAAACTTTGGTTTCTTCACTGGATTATTCAGATGAAATGCATGTGATTATTTTCTGAACGGGATGAGTCGTCCGAATTAAGTTATGTTTTATCCACCTCCTACCCTTGTCTACTATACAGATAAAGCCCATCAGATAACCCACGCCTATATCCGTCTACAGGACAGATAAAGCATCCTTTACTAGACATGCAGATAAACTTAATAATATGCGAAGAAGAAAGGTTACAAGAACTTGGACCAGTTGACCTCCAGCAGTTCGCGAGTGACGTCACTGGGTCGTAACAACGTTATGGAGCGTCCTTAGAAACGTCAACATCCACAACGTATTTTCGTGCATTCGGTGGCAAAACCTTTCTAAAAGATCAAAGGTTGTGCCCCAAAACGCACCCAAATAGAATGTTTCAATGTTCAGTTGGTGAAGTCTATAACTTGATTAAGCAATTAGCAGTTTGTTACTATAAAGGTTAAGATATTATTCCGTGGGCTGGTGCATTTGCACTGCCGATCTTGGCGCTGGTGCTACTGGTAGCTAAAGTTCAGACTTTCATTCAATTCATTAATAAGTTTCAAGAACAAACATCCAAATTCACATGACTGGTATACTCGTACATTTCAGTTTTAGATTTGAGCGTTACGCAAATCATTTATATTTTATTAGAAATTCACCATGCTAGATATTTTTCCGGCATAATTTAGAAATTATATGGCGGACTATTTCGCGGCGCAGTCGCATGAATACAAAACTGTTTCATAATTAATTAGTCTCTACTATACGGATTAAGTCGCTAAGTGGGTCATCGCTTCTCTATAAGGAGCCTGTGAATTTTGCGATGTTTTTTGACGAAAAACTGTGATAAAATAAATTTAAATTTGTTCGGTAGATAAACAGAACATCCACATAGTGTAGCTGAATAGAGAATTAATTTTTGCTCGTATGTGGGCACCTATTTGGCTCGACTAGAGGCTCGTCAAATAGATGCCCACATACTCGCAAAAATAAATTCTTTATTCAGCTGCACTATGCGAATATTCTCTATATATCATTTTATAACAAGTGTTGGTATAAGTTATTTCTGCTATACTATAATTCACAAAGCGTTTATTAAAATTTTCATTACATATAGTGAAGTGATGATTCCGTTGGATTTTTAGATATATCACTGTTTAGTGGTTCTAAATGCGAGTGTTAATTCGTTTAGTTTCATAGTTGTATTAGTTGTCCCGAGCACCTGTACATATTTTCGGAACTGGGTTAGTTCTCTGGAATAATTATAATAAATGTAATTACTCTACCAGTTAATACCTAACTACATAAGTGCCTGTGTTAAAATGACCCCCGTCCAATATGGGCGGGTCCAATTGCATGTGCGACCGTGTCCTTGACCTTGACCTCGCTCATATACGCTGATATAAGCATGTTTCTGGACCGATCGAACAACAGATTATCCAGAAGCTGTATATTCTGCCCAGACGTATGCGATCACAAAGAAATCCCTAAATATCCCAGACGAAGTCGGGCACATCAGCTGGTATATTATATTTTTGGTAAATCACACCAATTAAAACGACTGCAAAAGAATAGTTCAATATAAAATATTACCCCATTCTTCGAATGATTGCAAAACAATCGCATGGTCGCCCCAAAGTACCAGAGGCCACATGTGTTTGTTACGCGCATAATAGTGACGACAGACCAACGGCAGTGCGGGTGGGGCAGCCGGGCGCCTGTCGTGCCCAAGTGGCTTTTGGAAATTGAATAAAATTTGAAGCGCCCGTGGGATTTGTTTGATATGAGTGGCGTGTGTCGAACAATGGGATACAATATGAACTATATGCCTTTGCCAGCCTTTAAAACTTGTAGTAGAGGCTCTTATGTACTCCCGTGTGCACTTTGTGAAGAAATATAGCCACAATGCCAATGACGTTGCTTGATATCTCAGGCACCAGAAAACAAATGTTAGACACCTTGGGGTCGCGACTGGGTGGATTTATGACGTCATCAAGATGACCGCCATCCAAAATGTCACAGTATGCACTGAGTCAGTTTGATTAATATCTACTTGTGAATTTATTATAGAATTTGATTATCTCACCACTGACGTGAAACTGATACTCCATACTTCCACTTGGCAGAAAAGGTGGCCACCATAAACCAAGATGGCCGCCAAAATGGCGACCGAAATTCGGAAAATTTCTGATTTTTTACACTTTCCTCTTGAATCAATAACCGATGTTTGAAAATTGTAAATAATAAAGACCTAAATTTGAATAAATTCTAGTATCCAACCATTTCTACAACATAATATATGTCATATTTCGGATCTCATTCCTGCCAGCTATCTTTAAAATGTGAATTCAAAAATGTGCCATGAAAGTTAACCAAAATTTAATTCTGTTATTCTAGCCAAGAGTTGAACAGAAAATAGCTGAATTTGATGAAGATAATGTAAAGATTTTTTAAATATGTGAATTGCCATATAGTTACACTGAAAATAGTGCATTTTTGTTTAAGATGACGGCCAAGATGGCTGCAAAAATGGAGAAATCACCCAAATCTGTCCAATTTTAATTGATATCACTCATGTGTTGGGGAAAAGTAAATATATGTGAATATATAATTCACAAAGCGTTTATTAAAATTTTCATTACATATAGTGAAGTGATGATTCCGTTGGATTTTTAGATATATCACTGTTTAGTGGTTCTAAATGCGAGTGTTAATTCGTTTAGTTTCATAGTTGTATTAGTTGTCCCGAGCACCTGTACATATTTTCGGAACTGGGTTAGTTCTCTGGAATAATTATAATAAATGTAATTACTCTACCAGTTAATACCTAACTACATACGTGCCAGTGTTAAAATGACCCCCTTCCAATATGGGCGGGTCCAATTTCATGTGCGACCGTGTCCTTGACCTTGATCTCGCTCATATACGCTGATATAGGCATGTTTCTGGACCGATCGAACAACAGATTGTCCAGAAGCTGTATATTCTGCCCAGACGTATGCGATCACAAATAAATCCCTAAATATCCCAGACGAAGTCGGGCACATCAGCTGGTATATTATATTTTTGGTAAATCACACCAATTAAAACGACTGCAAAAGAATAGTTCAATATAAAATATTACCCCATTCTTCGAATGATTGAAAAACAATCTCATGGTCGCCCCAAAGTACCAGAGGCCACATGTGTTTGTTACGCGCATAATAGTGACGGCAGACCAACGGCAGTGCGGGTGAGGCAACCGGGCGCTTGTCGTGCCCATGTGGCTTTTGGAAATTGAATAAAATTTGAAGCGCCCGTGGGATTTGTTTGATATGAGTGGCGTGTGTCGAACAATGGGATACAATATGAACTATATGCCTTTGCCAGCCTTTAAAACTTGTAGTAGAGGCTCTTATGTACTCCCGTGTGCACTTTGTGAAGAAATATAGCCACAATGCCAAAGACGTTGCTTGATATCTCAGGCACCAGAAAACAAATGTTAGACACCTTGGGGTCGCGACTGGGTGGATTTATGACGTCATCAAGATTACCGCCATCCAAAATTTCACAGTATGCACTGAGTCAGTTTGATTAATATCTACTTGTGAATTTATTATAGAATTTGATTATCTCACCACTGACGTGAAACTGATACTCCATACTTCCACTTGGCAGAAAAGGTGGCCACCATAAACCAAGATGGCCGCCAAAATGGCGACCGAAATTCGGAAATTTCTGATTTTTTACACTTTCCTCTTGAATCATTAACCGATGTTTGAAAATTGTAAATAATAAAGACCTAAATTTGAATAAATTCTAGTATCCAACCATTTCTACAACATAATATATGTCATATTTCGGATCTCATTCCTGCCAGCTATCTTTAAAATGTGAATTCAAAAATGTGCCATGAAAGTTAACCAAAATTTAATTCTGTTATTCTAGCCAAGAGTTGAACAGAAAATAGCTGAATTTGATGAAGATAATGTAAACATGTTTTGAATATGTGAATTGCCATATAGTTACACTGAAAATTGTGCATTTTTGTTTAAGATGGCGGCCAAGATGGCTGCAAAAATGGAGAAATCACCCAAATCTGTCCCATTTTCATTGATATCATTCATGTGTTGGAGAAAAGTAAATATATGTGAATATATAATTCACAAAGCGTTTATTAAAATTTTCATTACATATAGTGAAGTGATGATTCCGTTGGATTTTTAGATATATCACTGTTTAGTGGTTCTAAATGCGAGTGTTAATTCGTTTAGTTTCATAGTTGTATTAGTTGTCCCGAGCACCTGTACATATTTTCGGAACTGGGTTAGTTCTCTGGAATAATTATAATAAATGTAATTACTCTACCAGTTAATACCTAACTACAGAAGTGCCTGTGTTAAAATGACCCCCTTCCAATATGGGCGGGTCCAATTTCATGTGCGACCGTGTCCTTGACCTTGATCTCGCTCATATACGCTGATATAGGCATGTTTCTGGACCGATCGAACAACAGATTGTCCAGAATCTGTATATTCTGCCCAGACGTATGCGATCACAAAGAAATCCCTAAATATCCCAGACGAAGTCGGGCACATCAGCTGGTATATTATATGTTTGGTAAATCACACCAATTAAAACGACTGCAAAAGAATAGTTCAATGTAAAATATTACCCCATTCTTCGAATGATTGCAAAACAATCGCATGGTCGCCCCAAAGTACCAGAGGCCACATGTGTTTGTTACGCGCATAATAGTGACGGCAGACCAACGGCAGTGCGGGTGGGGCAGCCGGGCGCTTGTCGTGCCCATGTGGCTTTTGGAAATTGAATAAAATTTGAAGCGCCCGTGGGATTTGTTTGATATGAGTGGCGTGTGTCGAACAATGGGATACAATAAGAACTATATGCCTTTGCCAGCCTTTAAAACTTGTAGTAGAGGCTCTTATGTACTCCCGTGTGCACTTTGTGAAGAAATATAGCCACAATGCCAAAGACGTTGCTTGATATCTCAGGCACCAGAAAACAAATGTTAAACACCTTGGGGTCGCGACTGGGTGGATTTATGACGTCATCAAGATTACCGCCATCCAAAATTTCACAGTATGCACTGAGTCAGTTTGATTAATATCTACTTGTGAATTTATTATAGAATTTGATTATCTCACCACTGACGTGAAACTGATACTCCATACTTCCACTTGGCAGAAAAGGTGGCCACCATAAACCAAGATGGCCGCCAAAATGGCGACCGAAATTCGGAAATTTCTGATTTTTTACACTTTCCTCTTGAATCATTAACCGATGTTTGAAAATTGTAAATAATAAAGACCTAAATTTGAATAAATTCTAGTATCCAACCATTTCTACAACATAATATATGTCATATTTCGGATCTCATTCCTGCCAGCTATCTTTAAAATGTGAATTCAAAAATGTGCCATGAAAGTTAACCAAAATTTAATTCTGTTATTCTAGCCAAGAGTTGAACAGAAAATAGCTGAATTTGATGAAGATAATGTAAACATGTTTTAAATATGTGAATTGCCATATAGTTACACTGAAAATTGTGCATTTTTGTTTAAGATGGCGGCCAAGATGGCTGCAAAAATGGAGAAATCACCCAAATCTGTCCCATTTTCATTGATATCATTCATGTGTTGGAGAAAAGTAAATATATGTGAATATATAATTCACAAAGCGTTTATTAAAATTTTCATTACATATAGTGAAGTGATGATTCCGTTGGATTTTTAGATATATCACTGTTTAGTGGTTCTAAATGCGAGTGTTAATTCGTTTAGTTTCATAGTTGTATTAGTTGTCCCGAGCACCTGTACATATTTTCGGAACTGGGTTAGTTCTCTGGAATAATTATAATAAATGTAATTACTCTACCAGTTAATACCTAACTACAGAAGTGCCTGTGTTAAAATGACCCCCTTCCAATATGGGCGGGTCCAATTTCATGTGCGACCGTGTCCTTGACCTTGATCTCGCTCATATACGCTGATATAGGCATGTTTCTGGACCGATCGAACAACAGATTGTCCAGAATCTGTATATTCTGCCCAGACGTATGCGATCACAAAGAAATCCCTAAATATCCCAGACGAAGTCGGGCACATCAGCTGGTATATTATATGTTTGGTAAATCACACCAATTAAAACGACTGCAAAAGAATAGTTCAATGTAAAATATTACCTCATTCTTCGAATGATTGCAAAACAATCGCATGGTCGCCCCAAAGTACCAGAGGCCACATGTGTTTGTTACGCGCATAATAGTGACGGCAGACCAACGGCAGTGCGGGTGGGGCAGCCGGGCGCTTGTCGTGCCCATGTGGCTTTTGGAAATTGAATAAAATTTGAAGCGCCCGTGGGATTTGTTTGATATGAGTGGCGTGTGTCGAACAATGGGATACAATAAGAACTATATGCCTTTGCCAGCCTTTAAAACTTGTAGTAGAGGCTCTTATGTACTCCCGTGTGCACTTTGTGAAGAAATATAGCCACAATGCCAATGACGTTGCTTGATATTTCAGGCACCAGAAAACAAATGTTAGACACCTTGGGGTCGCGACTGGGTGGATTTATGACGTCATCAAGATGGCCGCCACCCAAAATTTCACAGTATGCACTGAGTCAGTTTGATTAATATCTACTTGTGAATTTATTATAGAATTTGATTATCTCACCACTGATGTGAAACTAATGCTCCATACTTCCAATTGGCAGAAAAGGTGGCCACCATAAACCAAGATGGCCGCCAAAATGGCGACCGAAATTCGGAAAATTTCGGATTTTTTACACTTTCCTCTTGAATCATTAACCGATGTTTGAAAATTGTAAATAATAAAGACCTAAATTTGAATAAATTCTAGTATCCAACCATTTCTACAACATAATATATCTCATATTTCGGATCTCATTCCTGCCAGCTATCTTTAAAATGTGAATTCAAAAATGTGCCATGAAAGTTAACCAAAATTTAATTCTGTTATTCTAGCCAAGAGTTGAACAGAAAATAGCTGAATTTGATGAAGATAATGTAAACATGTTTTAAATATGTGAATTGCCATATAGTTACACTGAAAATAGTGCATTTTTGTTTAAGATGGCGGCCAAGATGGCTGCAAAAATGGAGAAATCACCCAAATCTGTCCAATTTTCATTGATATCACTCATGTGTTGGGGAAAAGTAAATATATATGAATATATACTACTTTTTCGCGGAAATCCATGGAATAATTTGAAAATTTAGTGAACCACATAGCTGCTTATATCCGAGAATTCAACAGAATTATACAACGAGAATTAAATCAAATCATCATCATGGCAGCCACACAAAATTGCAGAATGGGCACTGAGTGAGGAAGAAAATTTAGCATAGAAAACGAAAAATATTTCTACGGCAATGATAAAATTGCACCAAGCTTCCTTTTGGAAGAACAAGATTGATAAAAAAAAAACAAAGATGGCTGTCAAAATGGCGATCGAAATATAGAAATGTGTTGAATTGTCACACATGCCCCTTACATCATTTTCGGTTATTTGTAAACTGTGGTGAGTAGGACTTGTCTTTGGTTTTATCAGTTATGACACCAAGTACTTTGGAAAAAATATTATGCTGTAATTTTGAGTCTAATTGTTGTCCATATTCCGAAAAATGCAAATAAATATTATGCGCTATGTAATTTCACCAACAACACTTGCTTCTCGAGGTTCTAGATTAACCTTGGACAAAAATAGTCATAATAAAATAAATAAAAGTATACACAGTTTTAAATATCGTTAGTGTCATTCAATTACACTCGACATCGATCTATTTGACACAAGATGGTCGCCAGAATGGCCGCCAAAACTCACAGTTATAAAATTTGACAAGTGTTTATATTCTCAAACGGCATTTAGCAAAGGAGGTGGATATATTCGCCCAAACTAAATTAGATACTATCATGTTAAGGTATATTGTGACTATGTTTGACCAAAAATAGTTTGTTTATAACCGAGAATATATCAGAATGGACTCTTAGAAACCTAACATGAAATTGCCCAATATAATTTAAACGATCCTGCCCGTTCCCTGGGATTGAAGTAAAACCGGATATGCGCTGACTGTATCATTATGAGTGCATAACGAGTACTCGAACGCAAAAGAATCCCTGCAGTCATAATACAGACAGAACTCCAACTTTATGGGTATATTATTTCGTTTGGGGCAGATCTGCTTTATTCGTTGTCTATTCCTGATGAATTGTTGGCCACGTTGATTTCGCCCGGCCACAAAAATTTAGAAGATTCAGGAACATTACCACACCTTGACTTCATCAAAGTCGAAGTTGCATTGCTATCATACTGCCACCGGGAAATATAATTGCTCAACTTAGAAATACACAGGCATTACAAGTTAGTGCAAACCTTATTTCGTATCTAATTATGAAACAGTTGTGTTTAATAAGATACAATAAGGGGAGATTGCATTTTTCAGTTTCTTGCTTTGGCATATCTGTTTCATCACCCGAAATTCGTTTGAATAGTTGAGACATTGTCACACGTCAAGACGTGAGTCAGCACATGTACCACTCTTGTTATTTCGTCCAATAGTTGGTCACAGTGATGGTGGTCTATCTACAACCAACTCACCCCAGCAACTGCAGTTGAATTACAAACTCCTCTCGCAGGCTAACATCAGAGCTCACCATAAAACTCTCCGATTGCATATCAGAGACTCCATATAGAATGTTTGCTTCAGTTGTGGCATGGAGTGTCCATAATACAGATTTTATAAATAAATTTCAATACGGCGGCTGACCTCATAGCAGATACATTGCATATTCACTTCGATGTAGTCTAACAGAACTGTGCAAATAACCGAGTTAATGCTGGTCATTTTATTTTAAAATATGTCAACAAATCAGTATCGGGCAAAAATAGCCTAAGGTTTGTCATTCTCCATGTCGAGTGCAGCAAGTGACAATAACGGCTCCTCAACTTCTTCCTGGTTGTCAACCAAAAAATATCGTGAAATCAAAATGCCTATGCCTAGTGCCTGGATATGTAGTGATGAAATACCTCATCGAAACACCAGCATCTCATCTATGATATGCCATATGATGGTGCATCGAAGCAAGTGAATACAGTGACGGGACATCAAGATCATTTAATGGAACGTTTATTAATATTTATTGGAAATCGTCCACATGGGGAGATTCATTAGCATTATACAGCAACTGTTAGTTCACAGAAAGTAAAGATCTTCGAATCACAGAAACCCCGCAATCTTGAACGAAATCCTTTAATTGTCCATCGAACACATGTAGTTTATACAATTCAAACCGTACAACCATATTAGTCGGATCCACAAGTAGGCCAATTACAAGCTGGGAATATAGATACTGCGCAAAAGTTGGAAGTAATAGTTACAATGTTATGCTTCAATTGAGAGAATATTGTGGATTGTTAGCTATTTGAAAAGTCCATAACTGAAATTGACTTCAACTATTGCTCAGGAAGGTATACTATTTCAACGTGTAACGACCTGTGTTTTCTGCAGACCTGATTTCATTGCAGTGGGAAATCAAATGTTCCTGTATAAAACATCTGGAAGGAAAACTACAAACTTGCCACATCATACATGTCGGCGAGTTCAATTGCCTCTACAGCCAAGTCGAACTGTGCATTGGTGCGGGAATTTATTATTAGTTTTATCTGGAACATTGCCGATAGCCGATACAATTACAGAAATGCAGGCATTTAAACACAATTTGGTGTGAATATGTTTCTTGTATGACATTTTGATGAGATGGCATAACGCAAGTATGGAAGACCGTCGATAACACATGTGACAAATATGACATGGGTGTATCTAATATAAATTTGATGCATGCATAAGTTCTGCACGGGAGTATATGCAGTATATGCGTTGTCCAGAAAACTATCTCTGTGGAACTCAAATATACCAATTGAACTCATTATATGAGGCTATCTTCCTATCCTAGCTCGATCAAAATCAGCCACACTTTCGCAAATCTTGGGTGTGGAGTCAGTGAGTTGACCTATGAGCTGTCCAGTACTCCACAGCAGTTTCTGTTTTGGTACGAACCTGAACATAATTTACCTATAGTCGCTATATATCGCATGTAATAAGAAGTGGTCTGGTAGAAATCCGCCAACGCGATTCTTCTTCGCAGAAGACACATAGAGCGCACATCTGAAGGCTCTGGGTTGGTAGTCTGCGACAAAGCAACTACTCTCGTATAATACCCTAATGCACACACGCAATTTGAACAATATGTTATTCAAGGACGAGCAATTGTAAAGTTTTTCAGTTTCACAAAAGTATACCCGGTGTTGTCGTACATGTATATTAATAAGAACGACGAATCACAAATATGAGCTCCTATTCTTATATTTGGATTTAGTATACACTAATTATCAATCTTGTTAACATGGAAGATGTCTGTAATGTCAACGCATTATATGCCGCTACTGGTTTGGGTACTGCATTGTGTGATATCCATTCAATTAATTTCCGCGACCAGCTGGATTTCGGTTGAATTGACTTAGTATGATGACATGAGCAATACAGGACTCAAGTGACCAATTCTTATCCAAACCCCATAAGGAGGCGATATCAAGGGCAAGGGGAAGTAATTAAAGTATTGCTCAATGCCGACAGCCTTATTGTATAGGGATTTTTCTCCAGTCGAGTCACCAAATCAGGACATTTCCGATGTACATGTAATGATGGATGTAATCAGCATATATTCAGATTTGGATATTTTCAAATAGGTCAACATTAGATGAATTTGTCTACTTTTCGTGGTTTCTGTTTCCATTCTCATGAAATCTCGGATATAAGCAGCTACTGTTCGCAAAATATTCATATTGCACACCAGTAGTGAATGGTCCATGTATTGAGGGACCGAATATTATAACAATTAATACATAATAGCTCAATGTCCATAGCTTTTTGGCCACGCCCTTGGTGGAATCATAGTATATGAAAATTACATTTTGCAGCAGCAGTCACTGCAAATGATCGACATTTCATTGCAGTGGGATATCAAATTTAGACTGCTGCTGCAAAATGTAATTTTCATATACTATGATTCCACTGAAGAAAGGGGTGGCCCGAAAGCCCAAATGTGTTTACCAGTAGTCAATGAAACCCACCTTAGGAGCGTTATCAATGAAAAATAGCAAATTTGGATGATTTCTCCATTTGGGTAACCATCTCAGTTACCATCTTGAATTTAGATTCATTTGCATAATAATATGTTAATCTAACATATCATGGTTGCCGAATGATTAGATAGTATAATTTATTCAAAATAAGGTTGCTATTAGCCACCGACTTCTAACCGCTGTGAATAATTTAAGAGGCGAGTGTGAAAAATCATCAATTATTAGAATTACGGTCGCCGTTTTGGGAGCCATCTTGAGGTCCAAATTACACAGCCAAGAGAAAGTGTAATCCAATGGTATTATTGATGGCGAAACTTAATCATTTCACTATCTAATTTTTCCTCCCAGACTCAATGCCAACTCTGAAATTGTTCATGGTTGCCATTTTGATGATTTCATCTCATTTTCGTCGTTTCATTCTCTTGAATTCTTGAGTATAAACAGCCATTGTTCACAAATTATTCATACTGTTTCATATCTCCATGTTATTTCGCCAACTCTGAGCAAATATATTCACCTATATTCGCTGAATCGCACATCAGGAGTGATATCAAATAAAATTTGACAAATTTTAGTGATTTATCAATTTTGGCAACCATTTTGGTCGCCACCTTGAATAGAGTCTAGAGATGCACTTTTTTGTTGTAATTATATGGCAATCTATATTTAAACCTGTTGCAAATGTTTGTCATCAAATTCAGCTATTTTCTGGCTAACACTTGGCTCGAATTACAAAATCGATATTTGGTAAAATTCCCTAGCATATTTATGAATTCACATTTGACGACATTTTGTAGGAATAAGACCCAAAGTATGACATATTATCATGTTCAAATTGTTAGATATTCAAAAGTATTTAAAATTAAGTTGCTATTAGCCACCGATTTCAAACAACCGTGAATGTTTTAAGAAACATGTGGAAAATTCATCATTTTCCCGAACTTCGGTCGCCATTTTGGTGGCCATCTTGTTTAAATGTGGTCAATTTTGCTGTCAAAGTTAAGCTTGTTGTCATAGTATCTCAACAGTAGAGAAATATTATATTTCCTACCATAAATTCACTACTAGCTATTAACCAAACTGACTCAGTGCCTACTCTGAAATTTTGGATGGCGACCATCTTGATGACGTCATAAATCCACCCAGTCGCGACCCCCAGGTGTCTAACATTTGTTTTCTGGTGCCTGAGATATCAAGGAACATCATTAGCATAGTGGCTATATTTCTTCACAAATTGCACACGGGAGCCAGCAAATGGACATAAGAGCCTCTACTAGTGATGTGCTTTACCAAAAACGATTGTAACAATGGGATTGTGCTCTAACAGTATTTATAGATCGTAATATTTAAAATATATGCTTTGTATTTAAGACAAAAACACTGTACCATGTATACTGTGAATACCATTAATCAACCCTGACAGACTGAGTCTAGGGCAGAGGGTATTAACATATATCATTATGTCATAGCACAGATGTGATTCTGTGAATCTGTTGGGCTGTCTGCTGTTGAGAAAGAGTGGAGAGAGACAACATAAATCAATTATGTTAAAAAATACTTAGGTAACAGCCATTTAATGGTCTGGTATACAAACCCATGCTATAACTGTTTTATCAATGTTAGAAAACAAATAAAACTTTCTACTAGATTTGTTTGTGATTATGTTGATTAGCATACAGAGTACATGGTCAGGCTGAAAACAGATTAATTAGTTGATAGCGGAGTTCTTGTTTGCTTTCATCTTGTTTTTCATAATTTATACAGTTTAAGTAGGAATAAATATCTCAGATTATGTTTTAATTTGAGTGAAACTTATCGTCTAAAATAATCATGCGAAAAGCATGGACCATTTGTTAATTGTTGTAGTGATGATGGATATATGTATAGTTTTGCCCCTCCTGCACCTATTTTGTACAACCCAAATGTTTGTAAAGCGGGCTATCTTATTATGGAAGCCTTACGGCACCAATATGTCTGTCAACAACTCAAAAATACACGTTTGTCAAATTATAACCAATTTTCTATTATATAAATATTGCAAGTCTTGGCACTGTTAATGCAAAATAGTAGTCCTCTGTTTAGGAATAGTCACATCGCTGGATGTTTTCGATTGTTGTAGTTGGTATGGTCGAATGTTGGGTCGATGATCCGACGATAACGATCGGCCTCTCATATAATCACGTGTCATTTATCTGCCCGATGGAACATAATTCATCTGAAGTCGTATTTAAAACGAGATATAACGAGGTGGTCATTATAATAGCTTCGAATGACTTGACTCCAAACCTTTGAATACATATTCGCAATTAGTTTCAAAGTCAGACATTTGACGCCTTTCTGGTGTAATTTGTATATGAGTCTTTCTTGCCAAACTTGATCACAGACTTTCTTTCAATCTAAAAATGCAGCATAGACACTTGATCCATTTGCTTCTGCATTCTCCCAAATGATTCTTGGAGCTCGGGTGTAGTTACCGTGCAATCCACGCCCCTCTGGAATCCGTTCTTGTGAAATTCTTAAACTCGCCTTTGAAAATGGGAGAAATGAGGCCTTTTTTCATGTCAGGGGGAATATAGGCAAAGTGCAAATTATTCATGGGAATAAATTATACATAAAATATCACATAATGCGGGCGGGGCATTAATAATATGTTCGTTCACTAGCTCATCAAGACGCCTTGCTTGAATACTTTAAGTTCCTTTATTGCGCCAGTCAATTCGGCCAGTGAGACATAATTAGCGAAGTCGGAGATGCCGCTTTTGATCTGGCTATTAGATAACATTTTGTCAAAATGTACACTGAGTATGTTTTCAAAAGTTGGGTTTGTATGTGATGAACATTTATACAGCTTAGAAAAATATCTTTTCCACTTTTGGGCAATATGAGAAGGGTCACTGCACGTGATTCCATTGAATAATATGTCCGTACCGGGTGTGATAAAACACCTGTCTTTGGAGTTTACAAATTTCCAAAAGCGTTTGTGGTCACATTTAGCATATGCCTCTAATCGACTCGCGGCATTTGAGAGGTACTTTTTTTCTTCTAAAACCAACTCAGCTCTGGTTATCGGGTGCACGGGACCGCAAACCAACTAGTCATTTCCAAACGCGTTCCAAATTCGGCGGTCACTAAAAACTTTAAACCATGTCATCATCGTCGGGTGGACCCTTTAAAAGAAAAATAAATAGAAAAAACGTGGGCTCTCGGCCTCTTTTCGGGTCATCTTATCCATGGGTTGTACCTTTAATGAAATTATAATGAAAATTACAATATAAATTTGTTATAATACAAAAGAAATACAAAAGAATATATATTAGAGGATGGACAGAAAATAATAAGACGAGAAATAATGTTACGTCAAGGAAAAGTGATAATAATGTTAGAAGTGGAGCAGGGAAGAGAAAAGAAATAGAGCATCAAGGCAAAGAGAAGCGGATCATCAAGACAAAGAGAAGCGGAAACATTAAGCCAAGAGAAGTGAAGCAAGGAAATGTAGATTTCAAAGTACTTTTAATGGTAGAACGATGCACCCTACGAAGTTCACGCTTTTTATCTCGATAAGTTCAAGCTTGGTTGGATAAGCAGCTGGACTACCCCACCAATATGGTTTGGATTTCCGCTCATTGTTAAAGTTCGGACTTGAGTCCGGAGAAGCTTTTAAAAGAGTGTGCAAAAGCTACGAATATAGAAAGTCAATGTCACTCTCCGAGTTTTTTAAATATTGATATTTGAAATATCCCCTTTAACTCTGCTCTGATACATATCTTCATCTATTTTCTTCCAATTTAAATACTTATGACATCTATTAGAGTTAATCGTCGTGCATGGATGACTTCAGTGTACATATCAATGATCGACGGTTTTACGTGTTATTTATCATCGAGAATTTCACTATTGCTTTACATTCTCGGACAATGATATGGTCGATCAGTGAGGATGATGCAACAGTTGAATAAGGGACATAAGACACATAGGGACGTTTGTAGCTAGATGATGACACCAATGATGACATAGTCTGCTTAGATAGAAAGTGAATAAGAATACTTGCTCTATAATTATGTGAGGTGTCTAAAGGGGCGAGGGCATACCCCTGAACGTGGTAAGTTTGCATTAAAGACGCCCATTAAAAGTTGCATACCAGGAGGCCGAACTCGTAAATGAGATCACTTAGATCAGTGAGGCAATTATAATAGTCTTCATCTGAATAATTGGTAACAGGGAGAAAAACTTGCAATATGAAGATAAACTGATCATATTCCAAGCGGAGTCGGATCCACAATGACTAAAGTATTGATTACATGTTTCTTATTAATGAGAAAAGCAGCTCACGACAGTAGCTACCAACTGTCTCAGTGACGATAGTGTTCGCATACTTTGCAAAGCTATATACTTATCGTCGATTTCATTCAAAAGATGGAGTTTCCCTTGATCAAGCCAATGCTCTGAAATTCCTACAATATCGTATTCTTGGTGATTCATATAAGATGCACTGGAAGTGTGGCCAGTGGAATTCCAACTAACTATGTGTACATCAGTATACACGATAGTGTTATGACTAATATTGCAACTAGCCATGATTACTATAATGTTATAGGGTTTTGTATTGTCTGCCATGGTCGCGTCGCGCTGCATTTAGCTGTCGTATTTAAAACGAGGTGTAACGAGGTGTTTGTGTTAATAACCACATTGACATTTCTGTAACAGCATTATTAAATTTCTGAAATATCTCTATAAACGGGGAGGTACGTCACATCGCCCGAATCATTCAGAGGCAAACATGGGAGCTGTTGTTGGGTTTGTTTTCCTCCTGTCGGTGTTTTCTGGAAGTCTGGGTAAGTACACACATATAAGTGATAGACTATAAATACATCTAGCGGTCAAAGGGGTGTGCAAATACTTCTTTTCGCAGAGTGGCCGCATCATGGAACAGTTTATATTGGGTACCGTCGTTTCTGCCGAATCGACAGAAATTCAATCAGTAATTAGATAATAGTCTTTTGAACGAAAGATTGTTACTTTTAACTAACAGTTGTATTGCACGACACCTATATGGGATTATACATGTATTTAGAGGGATAAATACCATGATGACTGAGTACCCAACTTAGACGATGGTGATGATATTTTCTACAATTGGTGATGGCAATTTAGCCTTTCTCGCCCATACCTAGCAAAAATCTTAATATGCTAACGCAGATATAATATTTTTCTGGTGTAGTGACTCTTAAACTTCAAGGCTGTCTCCTGTTTAAATCCGAAGACCCCCTCCCAGGTTTAGAGTCGTAACAGCTAAAACCACTGGCTAAACACGGCATCGAATGTATAAGGTGATTTAGGTACAACCCAACACGCTATCACTCAATTCAATTCTTTAATCTCAATAAATCAATAATCATGATATATGATATATACAAGATTCAAATACAAATATATGACAAAAGCACATTTAACAGGTACATAAATATATTTTATAGTATATGTAATATTAATGTTAATGCATACATTGAAGGCACATCCACCCAAAAACAGGGTGGATGTGCCCGATACTATATATAAGACTATCTATTTATTTGATGCTTTGATACTCGCGTCATTTACACAGGAATACTGTCATAGCGACATGCATATACATAAATGTTGACTTGAGACGATGGGGCACATGAGCCACAGATATAACATTGAATTTGGAAAAAAAAGAGAAACAAAACGTATGGACAAAATCTGCATTGTATGTTTTAATAATTATTGATTGATCAAGTGGCATCATAAATTAAGTTTTTTATTGTTGGCTGGTGGTATGTGTATTGTTGGCTGGTGGTATGTGTATTGTTGGCTGGTGGTATGTGTATTGTTGGCTGGTGGTATGTGTATTGTTGGCTGGTGGTATGTGTATTGTTGGCTGGTGGTATGTGTATTGTTGGCTGGTGGTATGTGTATTGTTGGCTGGTGGTATGTGTATTGTTGGCTGGTGGTATGTGTATTGTTGGCTGGTGGTATGTGTATTGTTGACTGGTGGTATGTGTATTGTTGGCTAGTGGTATGTGTATTGTTGGCTGGTGGTATGTGTATTGTTGGCTGGTTGTATGTGTATTGTTGGCTGGTGGTATGTGTATTGTTGGCTGGTGGTATGTGTATTGTTGGCTGGTGGTATGTGTATTGTTGGCTGGTGGTATGTGTATTGTTGGCTGGTGGTATGAGTATTGTTGGCTGGTGGTATGTGTATTGTTGGCTGGTGGTATGTGTATTGTTGGCTGGTGGTATGTGTATTGTTGGCTGGTGGTATGTGTAGTGTTGGCTGGTGGTATGTGTATTGTTGGCTGGTGGTATGTGTATTGTTGGCTGGCGGTATGTGTATTGTTGGCTGGTGGTATGTGTATTGTTGGCTGGTGGTATGTGTATTGTTGGCTGGTGGTATGTGTATTGTTGGCTGGTGGTATGTGTATTGTTGGCTGGTGGTATGTGTATTGTTTGCTAGTGGTATGTGTATTGTTGGCTGGTGGTATTTGTATTGTTGGCTGGTGGTATGTGTATTGTTGGCTAGTGGTATGTGTATTGTTGGCTGGTGGTATGTGTATTGTTGGCTGGTGGTATGTGTATTATTGGCTGGTGGTATGTGTATTGTTGGCTGGTGGTATGTGTATTGTTGGCTGGTGGTATGTGGTCACGAAATGGCGTTGCACGCGTTCCTAATATATTTGGCACTGTTTTTGTTTTATT
>CP136069.1:179081636-179177647 GCA_032622095.1 Siphonodentalium dalli | reverse complement strand
GGCCTGAGTATCTTCCCCCCTCCCTGCACCTACATATGACAAAAATTAAACGTATGATTTTATTGCTTAATTTACTTTATATAGTCATGAAATGGCGAGAAATTAACTTTATATGAGCAAAATTTGATTATAGTAAGAATTTGGGGTGTGGGGGGATACCCATGCCTGAGTATCTTCTCCCCCCCCCCCCCCCCCCCCCCCCCCCACCCAGCAGCTACATATATATATAAGTTTATCTCGCCATTTCATAACTATATAAAGCAAATTAAGCAATAAAATCATATGTTTAATTTTTGTCATATATAGGTGCTGGGTGGGGGGGGGGGGGGGGGGGGGGGGGGGGAGATACTCGGGCCTGGGTATCTTCCCCCCACCCCAAATTCTAACTCTAATCAAATTTTGCTCATATAAAGTTAATTTCTCGCAATTTCATAACTATATAAATCAAATTAAGCAATAAAATCGTACGTTTAATTTTTGTCATATATAGCCACTGGGTGGGGGGGGGGGGGGGGGGAGATACTTAGGCCTGGATATTCCCCCCCCCCCCCCACCCCAAATTCTTATTCTATTAAATTGTTCTCATATAAAGTTAATTTCTCGCCATTTCATGACAATATAAAGCAAAATAAACGATAAAATCGTAAGGTAATATTTTGACATATTTACGCTATTGTGTGAGGGGTTAAGTTAAACTTCAAAATAAAAACAAATTAAACAATTTTTTTTTAATAGTTTTCTCGGCATTTCTTACCATAATAATATAAAATAAGTGAGGGAAAAAAAATATATGAGTGGGGGAGAGGGAAATACCCAGGGGGGGGGGGGGGAGATAAACTGTTACACCGGTTTATATCTTTATACTTTTATACTGATGGCTGCTGATGTGAGAACATACCTTCTCAAAATTAACTTTAAATAAGTGTCCCTCTCAAACGTTGGAACCGCGTTGAGAATTGACCATCGACGCGATTCTCGTGTTAACGGAACGCGGTCGTAACGTTACTCCAATTCAGTTGTGATTTTCCTCAATGCGTTCGAGGTAACCGTCAAAGTAACATAGCGCGGTGGGCATGACTGTCAACGCAACAAACGCGGTTGAGATAACCGTCAACGAAACGGAACATTGCCAACATAATACAATGTTATTTTGGCATGGTGGGAGGTATGAATAAAAATGATTGATTGGTGTTAAATGTTTTACATTTTCATTAGAATTTTTCTGGAAAAAGCTAATAAATAAATGTAGATTGCATTGATCGTGCTGCACGAATTAATAGTCTTTTATTTAGAGATGCAATTGAGATTTCTAACAACCAAAACACTTTTGAGTTCACGTCGCGTAGTTATGTGATTTTCTGTTTTCAGAGAGTGGGAAATTCAAAATGACACTAAATTAGTCATATGTGATCATAAATTATATTTAAAACAAAAAATTTAATGGTTAAAAAACTACTTACATGACTCATCGTCTGTATATTTTTCGGCGCGGTGATTGTAATCTTCGCGTGTTGCGTTGATCCTTGACGCAACGCATTTAACATAACGCGGTCTGTGTTACTGTTAAACTTCAACGCGGTCGTAACGTACCAACATTGCGTTATCAACGCAACGACCGCATTGTGTTGAAGGTACCCCGCTGGACAAAACAAGTGTCCACTTAACCGCGGTTTGCGTTGCCACCGTGGCCGAACTGCAACTACACCGCGGCTCCACCAGCTGACTGCAGTTCGGCCGTGTACTTGCTGTTCGGCCGTGGTGTACTTGCCATTCGGCCGCGGTGTACTTGCCATTCGACCGCGGTGCTAAACCGCGGTTACACACAATGACACCGCGGTTACACACAATGACACCGCGGCCGAACGGCAAGTACACCGCGGTGGCAGTGGACACTTGTTTTGTCCAGCGGGGTACGACCGCGTTGTTAACTCCTGAGAACCGCGTTAAAAGGGACACTTATTTTGAGAAGGTCTGTGCATGTGCTGTCAAAGTGACAGTTCTGATAGATTGGTTGAATTCAATTTCAATGATTGAAGGAACGTACATGTACTTCAAAGATTGACAAGAAGAAAGTATTTGTGAATAATTTCATTTTTATTTTTCTATTAGATCACATATTTTGGCACCAGGAAACACTTTTTGCCCATTGAAACTACTCGAGTTTCCAATATAGCATTCGGTTTAATGTATTTCAAATCGTTTGGAATTTTCCGGATTTCGCCAAAATCATCAGATTTATTGCATTGCATTGTCGCAAATAGTTCACCAACCAACAGATGTTCCTTCGGTTAATCCTCCATATACACTCAACGGTATAACTGTGATCCCTGACGTAATGCACATAGAAAACGAACTCATTTTTTCCAATTTATTTGTCCAAAATTGAAAAAATGGACAGACGATAAAATATCAGACCACGTGCTTTTTACCGGAAGTAAATATAACCGGTGTTCTTAAACATGTGACCGGTGAACCAAAAATAAGTCCCTATCACAAGCGTATTGAGGGAGGATTTTTTATTTTGTTGAGATTGCGCTAAATAGTTTTGCTGCAGCCATGGAGCGGACTTTTAGTGATGCGTGCGTTACTTATACCCCCTTTAAAAAGAGGGTTAAACTGTTTTGCACCTATCCGTCCGTACATGCGTCTGTGTGTGCGACCGTACGTACGACCGTCCGATGTTTGTTCATGTCATAACTTGAACAGTAGTGCTCCGATCTCAATGAAATTAGGTATGGATGTTCACTACAATGAGGACATTAAATAGAGGGTTCCATCGTTTTGTTCCGATTTTCCATTCTAGAGTTATTCATCTTTCTTTATCTGGAAATGTTGGCTTTTGCATGGTATGCCTGGTGTCAGTTCATGTTGTAACTTCAACAGTTTTGATGGGATCTCAATGAAATTTTGTATGGATGTTCACAACTATGAGGACATTAAATAGAGGGTTTCATTGTTTTGTTCGGAGTTTCCATTCTAGAGTTATTCATTTTTGATTATCTGGAAATGTTGGATTTTTGGTCCGACTGGTGTCTGTGCTTGTCATAACTTGAACAGTAGTGATCGGATCTCAATGAAATTTTGTATGGATGTTCACTACTGTGAGGGCACATGCAATAGAGGGGTCCATCATTTTTTTTTCGGATTTTACATTCTAGAGTTATTCATCTTTGTTTATCAGGAAATGATGGCTGTTTGGTATGTATGCATGGTGTCAGTTCATGTTGTAACTTCAACAGTTTTGATGGGATCTCAATGAAATTTGGAATGGATGTTCACTACTATGAAGACATTAAAAAGAATCTTCCATCGTTTTGTTCGGATTTTCAATTCTAGAGTTATACATCTTCGATTATCTGGAAATGTTGGATTTTTGGTCCGTCTGGTATATGTTAGTGTCATAAATTGAACAGTAATGCTCGGATCTCAATTAAATTTGGTATGGATGTTCACCATTATGAGGACATTTAATGGCACATTCAACTATTTGTCTTGTTTTGTTTTTTGGTTCTATAGTTATTCATCTTTGTTTATATGAAAATGCTGATTTTGGGTCCATCTGTCTGAGTATATAGCAGTCATATTTTATAGATATACCCACACTAGGCGGTATGTAACAAGGGAGTATGTACCGAACGACAGTCCATCTCTTGTTTTTAATGGCCTAACTTTAAAAGATTATGCAATATATTAATTAAAAAATAATATAATATAATACTACTTGTATTGTTAATAAACAAATAAAAAATAGAAGGTCTCTTCTCACGAGGGCCCAGTGAAACTTTGAGTACATGTATTCTATATCGTAGTGAAGCTTCCGATTCTTATGGATTAAAAATTTTGAATGGTGGGGTCAACCTGACAATCAAACAAATGACCAATGGGCTCACTTCAGTAAAATACACAATCAGAAGAAGATACGCGAGGCCAAAATAAAAATAAAACATCCATGTTTCCGGTTTGTCTTGCTTCTCAATTGCATACATGGCTTTTTCATTGATTTACCTCCTTGATTTATCTTCTTGTTTATATTTTCCCCACCATGCAAGAGCCCTGCATGGTAGTACTTTTATAGTTGGTTAGGCATGGACTAGCATAATGAGAAAGAATAGGGCTTCAGTAACCACTGCTTGAGATAAAAGTCTCTCTTAAAGTAGAGCAAAGAAATACATAAATGATCATCATTGTCTGAGTTTGTGCCTCTGTGTAGGTCATGTTATGAGCTTCCACTTAAAGTGACGTTAACTACATGTAGCTGACTATATAAGTACTTTCCTTGGTTGAAACCATGGATATGGTCAATTCATTGCCATCACCTATGCAGCCATTGAAATAATTTCCGAGTGATGGGCATTAGTTCGCAATAATAATTTAATGGGCATTAAATGTGGTCATTTGTTGGCCACTACCTGGGCAGCCATTGAAATCATGGCCATTAATATTACAACAGTTGTGAGTGATGGGCATTAATTTGCAATAATAATGTAATGGGCATTAAATTGGTTAGTTCATGGCCATTACCTGTGAGGCCATCAAGATCATGGGCATTAATTTCATAACAATTGTACTTGGCATTAAAAGTATACCAAATCATTGCCATTAAATTCAGTCAATACAAATTTTAATGGGGTTTAATGGGCATTAGAAAAATAGAATGTGTGTTTAATGGCCAATTCAATGTTTATAATGGTGAACTGGCCATTAAAGCCTTAAAATTAATGGTGTTTTAATGGGTTCAGTGGAGCCCCATTAAAATTGTTGTTACAAGAATTAATGGTATAAACTAATGGTTTTGGCCAATTTAATGGTATTTTAATGGGATTTTCATGGCATTTTAATGGAATGCTTGTACAGTAGTGTATAGTTCATAGAACGTTTCACAAATAATCTAATCGTTGACAAAACATACCTAATTGAGAATGCAACACACAGATATGATTCGATTCGATATTCGATTCGATTTCGTGAATTCGATTCGATATTCGATTCGATCAAAATATCCAATTCGCAGGACCCTAAGTGAATGTAGTGGTTCAGATATGGGGGTTGTTGAAAAAACCATGATCCTAGATTCCAATTTCAAGACATTCCCAACAATGATTCCCAACAATGATTACCCAGCTAACCCATTAAAGTTTGATGCTGTTGAGTGTCAAGTCTGAAACTATGATTATTGAATATTGTAACATTTTTGTGATATTTGCATTATATTTTTCCATTGGAAAATTACAATAAGATCATGGCCCATGATGCTATGATGTCCCTTTTAGAGTTATTTATCCTTTGTTTATTTTTATGTGGGTACTTTCCTGCCACGTTTTAATTTGGCACTGTGATAAAGCCTGAATTTATTGTGTCTGACATTTGACGAATGAGGTCCCCAGAGAGTGAATTTAGTCACGCTATCCTGTACAGTGGGCTATTTTCACCAAATTCTCCCTCTGGGGACCTCGTTCTGCATGGCATCGTATGCTATGGGAGACATGGACTCAGATTGGAGTTCCCAAATGGTGAATTTAGTGATGCTACCCTGCATAGTGTGCTAGCATCACTGAACTCACTCTCTGGGTACCTCATTCTGCATAGGTCTCTGGGAGATTTAATTTCTCCCTTCTGTTCACTTTCTATATCTCCTAATTTGCAGAAGATAAATTGCATAATTGAGGTGACTAATGGGTGAACATCACCAACTTCATCTCGGGAACTTCAATCTGATCAATAGGTATCCCATAGCAGTTGAGGCCTAAGCAGAATGAGGCCCCCAGAGGGTGAATTTAGTGATGCTAGCACGCTATGCGAGAGAGTGTCACTAAATTCACTCTCTGGGGACCTCATTCTGCAAATGTCAGACACACTAAATGCCAGCACATGAGGTGCAACCTCTTGTTAATTTTTGTTTTATTTCAGTTTGGTGGCCATTCCAGTCTATGTAAAGCATTCCATCATATTCCGAGAAGGAAGTAGCGGAAAGTTTGATGTCACAGTGGGACCGAAACAAACCATGGGCAAACCTGTAAGTAAAGTATATTGTTTCAACCATAGACTGATTAGAAGTTTTATCTTTATGTGAAGTGATGCAAGATAATTGATTGAGTCCCACATATACAAGCCTTGAAATAGGGTGTCTGTCATTTGCAGAATGAGGTCCCCAGAGGGTGAATTTAGTGATGCTACCCCGCATATCGGGCTAGCATCACTAAATTCACCCTCTGGGAACCTCATTCTGCTAAGGCCTAAGCAGAATGAGGTCCCCAGAGGGTGAATTTGGTGATGCTAGCCCGCTATGCGGGATAGCATCACTAAAATCACCCTCTGGGGACCTCATTCTGCAAATGACAGGCTCACTATTTCAAGGCTTGCACATATATAATGGTGGGAGCTTCTGAATCATTATTGTCAATTAGAACTCATTTGGAGATGAAAGCGTTCAATGGAAACTATTAGCACAGTGTGATGTAATTTTGGGGAAGCCCACATCAAGTCTGTCTTTAGTGTGCTTGTCATTTGCAGAAGAGGTCCCCAGCGGGTATATTTAATGACGCTATCCCTCATAGCAGGCTAGCATCACTAAACTCACCCTCTGGGATCTGATTTTGTTTAGGCCTCATCTTCTCTGGAAAGTTACTTTATTGTCAAATTTCTACAGAGACTTCTTCACATAGATTCTATTTCTATTAAACTCAGACTTGGCCCCACATGAGAGAGTAAGCCACCTGAGAAATGGTAAGTGGACAGGATTACATTAGACTCAGTATGAAGGTATGCCACTTTAGTGTATATTTGCACAGACTAGATAAGAATTAATTTGTTTTGCTTGGAATGGCACATCCATAAAGCCCCATGCAACTTACATTTATTGCCTCCGATAACTGATAAATTTGTAAAAGCCCACCCATGTTGATCTGATATATTCTTTTGTGTCGAAATACAATTTAATTGACTATATAATGAGCCATCGTTTTGAAAAAATTATCACTTGCAAAATGATATTATACTGTGTGTCATTGCCCCAACATATATAAGATCGAGAAGGAAGAAAGAACAGCATTAATATGCTGTAATATCAGGTAATATCTTAGTGGTCCAATGTTCTGTAGGGAACATGAGAGGCAATGGCTTTACCTTTTTATACCCCCATTCCAAAAGATGGGGGGTATACTGGATTACATGCGTCCGTCGGTTTGTGCGTCCATACGTCCGCTCATATATCTCAACCATGAAACTTGGTATACAGATTTGGCACCAGGAGGGCATTCAAAAGCGGGTTCTTTGACATTGTTCACATTTTCCATTCAAGAGTTATCCCTGTTTGTTTATTTGAAAATGTTGGATTTCTCTCTGTCCACTCATATATCTCAACCATGGGTTATCCGATCTCAATGAAATTTGGTATGCACGTTTGGCACCAGGATGGCTTTCAAGTGAGGGTTAATTGATGTTGTTCACATTTTCTGTTCAAGAGTTGTCCCTCTTTGTTTATCTGAATATGTTGTATTTCCAGCCATCCGCTCTTTTATCTCAACCATTGGTTGTCAGATCTCAATAAAATGTGGTATGCAGGTTTGGCATCATGAGGCCTTTCAAAACAGGGTTCATTGATTTTGTCCACATTTTCCATTCTAGAGTTATCCCTCTTTCTTTATCTGAAAATGTTGGATTTACGTCCATCGTTCATTAGAATTGTCAAGTAACTTGTTCGTTCAACACATTTTTTTTCACAATTTGGTTTCTGACCTGCCCATATTTCAATTTTCACCATGAGGGTATCCCAGAACCCGTGGTGCAACCTCTTGTTCAATTTGGAACAGCCATATTATGCTTCATCATGAATACAATTATAAATAGATGTTATAAGTGATAAAGCTGTTATTATGTTTTATTTAATTTTTACTTTCAGTCGGAAATGAAGGTAAAAACTGACATTTTTATATACCCCATTTCATTCCAATTCACCTGATATCTCAAACCGCTTGGCAGCATTCTTTCCTCTTGCTACGCTGGTCTGTTCACTGCCAGCATGTAAAATATAAGGATTTCTGATATTTTTTTAATAGGACATTTGGCAGTTAAAATTCATTCTGCATTATTCTGAGCAATTAAATGTCCATTGAATTTGATATTGACCGTATTGGATAAAATTAGTTCAAAAATGACCATTCTAGTAGCACAAAATAGTCCGTCCGGCAACTCCTTCGCTGACTATAGCCAGAAGTAAATATAAAATGTTTTCGGAGACAAACTTGGTACACCTTCCGCTAAATTCCCCATTACAGCATTGACTTCTAATTTGTAGGAAATGTTCTCATCTGTGTTGCTGTGTTGAGTAAGCTTGAATCAACAAGATTTGTCAGAAAAACAAAAAACATGATTTAAAATGCATAATCCGATTAAGCGTCCCTCAATTACTATTTATTTGGATTCGGGGTAAAAAATATATGATTTGAGTCGAGGAACCTACCTATCAAAGCTCAGAGTTATTGGATATCAATTTTTTAAATCTATTATTTTTCACCATCAAGATTTATTAGTGGCCTAGAAAAAGTCGACGAGCCAACATTCTCTGACGAAATTGTGGATGAAGATGGATAACTCTAAAATCAAGAGGCTTTGTGTTGATAATAAGGCCATATTTCGTCAAACAACATGTTGATAAATAACACTTTTGGGCAATTTTATACTATAGTTGACAGTGATTAGCATTATTTTTGGGCAATTAATTTTTTCTGATACCGGTAGCTGAAGCGGCATTTCTAAAAATGTTGCTGTTGGAATCTGATCGGATTTAGTACCTTTAAAAATGATACAAAAACAGATACTAGCACATTGTGACCGTGGTCAGACTACCATAGCGACAAGCCTTGAAATAGAGTGTCTGTCATTTGCAGAATGAGGTTCTGGTTAGTGATGACATTACCCCATACAGTGAGCTAGCATCACTGAATTCACTCTCTTTGGGACCTCATTCTGTTTAGGCCTCATCTTCTGGGGTGAACATCACCAACTTCAACTGGGGAACTTCAATCTGATTATAGGTCTCACATATCAGTTGAGGCCTCAGCAGAATGAGGTTCCCAGAGGGTGAATGTGTTGATGATAGCCTGCCGAGCGGGATAGCATTACTAAATTCACCATCTGAGAACCTCATTCTGCAAATGACAGACACTATTTCAAGGCTTGCATAGCGAGGGGAGAGAACTCTACCTTGTAGTTTGTTGAAATCTCTCATGAGAACAGGCTTTTGCTTGGTGACTGGTGACAATGCTAAGTCACTTATCCCTCGACCAAGTTCAGGCTGATTTGCTACCAATTTAAATTGAATTTAAATAGATTCAAAGTTCTCCAATAGATGTTACTGTTTCCTAATCTTTTAATTTTAAACCAGATAATACCACATACTCTTCAATTCACACAATATAAATAATGTTCCTTTGGTGGTTTTGGCAAAGTTTTGATAATTTACGCCAACTATTTTCTTCTTTATTCTACGATATTTCCATCTGTTTTAACCCTTTCTATACTGAATGGATTCTCCCACTCAGTTATAAAAGTATCATTGGAACGGTCTATTATTCATTGGGAGGGGTGTTCAGATAGTAAAAGCAGACGACAGACACGCAAAAAGATAATACAAGAGGAGAATGATTCATATTCATCAAAGGGAAATGTTCTGATAATAAGTTCAACAAACGACTTATGGTCATTTGTTGGACTAATTAGCTGAACATTTCCTGCATTAACCCTTTACCCAACAAACCGGCCAAAACCGGCCAAATAAAGCTTCAACAGCCTAAAATATCTTCGGTCTGTCTCAATAGAACCATACAAATATGGATATCATTGGAACCGGCTCCTTGACCACATTGTGATAGTTACAGTTATACCCTGTGCCAATGCATTCTCTTATATATGCGAGTCGACCATAGGTCGCCTCGCATATATAAGAGAATGCATTGGCCTAAAAATAAAACTTTTTTTAACACTTTTTACCATTTTTTCTTACATTCTTTAACAATTTTATAATTTTTAATGTGTTAAGCCAATGCATTCTCTTATATATGCGAGGCGACCTATGGTCGACTCGCATATATAAGAGAATGCATTGGCACAGGGCCCTTCTGTTGGGTAAAGGGTTAATGCTGAACTGCTCATCAATGAGTATTTAGTATAGACAGGGTTAATGTCTCATGATATATAGTTGTGTTTATATACATCGTCATTGGCTGCAAAGTTTCGCCCAGTTCTAGAATTGTTCAGCTGGCAGCTATGGCATCTTGACCATATCGTAATCTGTGGCATGTTCATGTATTTCTAACAACCGTGCCTAAAGCTGCTTACAAAGTCTGTCCTGATATGTCAATGTATATCCTATGTTCCCTTGGATAATGTATATCCAGTGTTCCCTTGGATATAGATGTACTAATGTTGTTTTGCGGTGCGATATTTTAATATAACATCAAAATGTGGAATTATCAATGCAGCTATGTCCCTTCTAATCACTCAAAACTATGGAACATTTGTTAAAGAAATATTATGGACTTGTTCGGGTGAATATAGCAATCTACTAACATCGCAGAAAATTTCAAAGAAATCGACCATACAACTCCATAGAATACATCATATGAACTACGCTCAATTGTAAATATTGACATCATGATTCGGGATGCAACTATCGGAGATAAATAAACACAAATGATTTCGCCATCTAGACATAGCATTTGATTAATATATCAGAATGACGGTGTGTGTGTGTGTTGTCAATTTGGATTAATATTCGTAAAATGAATACCATGAGCATGATTATTCTCCATTGCTATTTGATCACCTTACCAGAGTGTTTCACATCACTTTAAAGAAAGAGATATGGAAGGGCATGCTGATAATACTTTTATTACTAATTAGGTCTTGATTGAGCCTTTGGATGAGTTTTGTAAATTCCACTATAAACTGGGGATGAGTTGTAGATTCTATTTATTACATGATCCAAAACCTCGATAAAACATACTTAAATCAACAAATGGGACATGAAAATAACATCGGCTTCTATAAGGCCTGTGATGACGTTTCACTTAACTATATGTTTGCCCACATAAAGAAATTGTCCCAGATACTGAATAACTTTTCAAACTCTTCATTCATTAGAGTTTGTTGGGAAAATATTGGAAGCCATAGTATTTTGAGACGTAGCATACGGAATGTAAACAGACGACAAACCTGAAGTCAAAGCTCTCCTGGCACTATTTCCTGTTATGCAACAAACGTTGATATCAAAATTGATAGAATGTATTTATTGAATGGAATAAGGGTAGGATCATGTAATAAATATATTTTAAACATTTTGACTCCGCCACAAGCTAAGGAACGGGAGATACAATATGAATGCTGTCTTATGCAAATGAGTTCTCTGGGGATGAAATGACTACATTAATGCTCTAAATAATCGACTCCTTAACCACAGCAGAATTATGGGTAATTTTTTAGGATTTAGTCGGAAATATGGCTTGTTGCCATTCATCAGAAAGCTCTCAGTGAGAGCTTTCCGCGAATGGCAACAAGCCATATTTCCAACTAAATCCTGAAAAATTACCCATAATTCTGCTGTGGTTAAGGAGTCGATTATTTAGGACATTACTGTAACAGAGTTAACTCCCTGAGTTCTGCAATGGTTGTCAGTTTCAATTTATATATGCTGAGTTGCAAGAACTGTTGCATGGCTTCATGTTTCAATTGCACTTTCAATAACTGAATTGATATCTTGTCCAATCGTTGTTTTTGAACTAAGACTGTATCTCAAATAAATCCTTTTATAATCAGGCTTACAACTGTTGTTTCACACGAGGCATTTCTAACTGTTGTTAAGGGGAATTTTAACCTGAAGCAACACTTTTACCATCTTTGCTGTCAGGGTTATGTCTTGAAGGAAGCGTTATGTATAAGTGATATAGTACCTCATGGAATATATACAGTGTACTGCATGTGCATGGTTTTAATAAAAACCTGGAAACTATTTTGATTTTTTGCTTCTTTTAGAGAAGTTTCATCTTCACATATTGCTCACATACTATAAATAGGAACTTAAAATAATAATTAATAATTTATAATCTATTTTATATGACGTAAATCCATTGATATGCTCTAAAAATTGTAAATTAACGAAAACGATTTGGCCATCGAGAGTCACTGCATTTAATTAATATATAAGAATGACGGTGTGTGTTGTTAATTTGGATACACTATTTGTAAAAAAACGAGATTATTTTCCATTTCTATTTGATCACCATACCGGAGTGTTTCACATCACTTTATATTGAGTAAAATCAGATGATAAATACATCTATGTACATGACATTATCAACATACATGTACATCGTCTAAAATTGTTCCAATTTAAAATAGCAGATTGAAGATTAAAAAGTGAGTTTGATGAAATAAAAAGTGTGATAAAAGGGTAATTATTTCAAGTCTTTATTTGCCACTAAGGAACAAAATTGTTTGATGAATAAATAGGATTTCAGCTGCTGCAGCGAATTCCTCAGTGTTGGCCTGGCATGATTGAACATGTGTCTCATATAGACACGATTCTCGTGAAAGGCACATCAAAATAAGTTCCAATTAAACATATATTTTACAATATAACTTCATTTGTCAAACATAAATGATTTTGTAAAAATAAATGTCTTGTATCATTTAATATATAATGTATTTGTATCTTGTTATGATATGAATTGTGAGCTGGATAAAAAAAAAATCCAATTAGCAGGTTTCAGGATATCATATAATGTTGCTTGGTTATTATGACACATGTTTCGGTAAATATTTAGTATAATACAGAAGGGGGAAATATGCATGAGTAGAAATGACTGGAATGTTCCTAAGAGTTGTCGCAACACTGTAATACAGTGACTGTATAATTAAATATAATGTTGGTCTGTGAAAAGCTAAGTTTTTATTCAGTGGTAATGCTTCTGAGGATGTGGGTTACAAAGGACTCTAAGTCCACAGGTCTCCAGAACAAAAATTTACGCCACCCCCAATAATACTTAATCCTAAGTATTATTGGGGGTGGGGCAAATTTTTATTCTGGGGACCTGTCCGTGCAACCGCCATAATCCGCATCTGCTATGATAAAGCTTCGCCTCTGCTATACATGTATGTACCTTTTTCATCCTCAGTTGAGCTGCAATCGCTAGATCACCCCATGCCATATGTACTGCTAGTATTCCCTTCTTTCTCAAATTCTTCTGATTTTCTCTTTGGGTTCATACATGTAATAAAGGAATATTGGCTAAATTGTAGATGATGACATACAAAAAAGATCTGAATCATGCTTTACCAGCACAGAGTTCATGCCTACAGTAATGCTCTAATTAATCGACCTCTTAACCACAGCATAATTATGGGTAACTTTTCAGGATTTAGTCGGAAATATGGCTTGTTGACATTCATCGGAAAGCTCTGGCCGAGAGCTTTCCGATGAATGGCAACAAGCCATATTTCTGACTAAATCCTGAAAAGTTACCCATAATTCTGCTGTGGTTAAGAGGTCGATTAATTAGAGCATTACTGTACATATGCAAATTCACGCTATCTTGTTTTTAGCAGTTCACAGAAAATGTGGATCATGAGCTATGACTCACTTTGTCAAAAAGTCACATGGCTTATTTCAAGCTACATATAATTTATATACTTATGCGATATCTAATTTGGCAAAGATAGAATAACAAAATAAAATATTGGTGAAGATTTTCAACTGATGTTATCCATTCTGGAGAATTGTTTAACCCTTTACCCAACAGAAGGGCCCTGTGCCAATGCATTGTCTTATATATGCGAGTCGACCATAGGTCGCCTCGCATATATAAGAGAATGCATTGGCTTAACACATTAAAAATTATAAAATTGTTAAAGAATGTAAGAAAAAATGGTAAAAAGTTTTAAAAAAAGATTTTTTTTAAGCCAATGCATTCTCTTATATATGCGAGGCGACCTATGGTCGACTCGCATATATAAGAGAATGCATTGGCACAGGGCATAACTGTAACTATCACAATGTGGTCAAGGAGCCGGTTCCAATGATATCCATATTTGTATGGTTCTATTGAGACAGACCGAAGATATTTTAGGCTGTTGAAGCTTTATTTGGCCGGTTTGTTGGGTAAAGGGTTAAGCCCTATAATTTGCTGTACTTTTGATAGACAGGTAGATACTCTCCATCACCATGAAGATAATATGCCATATTTTATACTCCCCATCACCATGAAGAGAATATGTCATATTTTATACCCTCCATCACCATGAAGAGAATATGTCATATTTTACAGGTAGATACTCTCCATCACCATGAAGAGAATATGTCATATTTTACAGGTAGATACTCTCCATCACCATGAAGAGAATATGCCATATTTTATACTCCCCATCACCATGAAGAGAATATGCCATATTTTATACTCCCCATCACCATGAAGAGAATATGTCATATTTTATACCCTCCATCACCATGAAGAGAATATGTCATATTTTACAGGTAGATACTCTCCATCACCATGAAGAGAATATGTCATATTTTACAGGTAGATACTCTCCATCACCATGAAGAGAATATGTCATATTTTACAGGTAGATACTCTCCATCACCATGAAGAGAATATGTCATATTTTACTCAGATACCCTCCATCACCATGAAGAGAATATGTCATATTTTACTCAGATACCCTCCATCACCATGAAGAGAATATGCCATATTTTATACTCCCCATCACCATGAAGAGAATATGTCATATTTTATACCCTCCATCACCATGAAGAGAATATGTCATATTTTACAGGTAGATACTCTCCATCACCATGAAGAGAATATGTCATATTTTACAGGTAGATACTCTCCATCACCATGAAGAGAATATGTCATATTTTACAGGTAGATACTCTCCATCACCATGAAGAGAATATGTCATATTTTACAGGTAGATACTCTCCATCACCATGAAGAGAATATGTCATATTTTACTCAGATACCCTCCATCACCATGAAGAGAATATGTCATATTTTACTCAGATACCCTCCATCACCATGAAGAGAATATGTCATATTTTACTCAGATACCCTCCATCACCATGAAGAGAATATGCCATATTTTATACTCCCCATCACCATGAAGAGAATATGTCATATTTTACAGGTAGATACTCTCCATCACCATGAAGAGAATATGTCATATTTTACTCAGATACCCTCCATCACCATGAAGAGAATATGTCATATTTTATACTCCCCATCACCATGAAGAGAATATGTCATATTTTCCAGGTAGATACTCTCCATCACCATGAAGAGAATATGTCATATTTTACTCAGATACCCTCCATCACCATAAAGAGAATATGTCATATTTTACAGGTAGATACTCTCCATCGCCATGAAGAGAATATGTCATATTTTATACCCTCCATCACCATGAAGAGAATATGTCATATTTTACAGGTAGATACTCTCCATCACCATGAAGAGAATATGTCATATTTTACAGGTAGATACCCTCCATCACCATGAAGAGAATATGTCATATTTTATACCCTCCATCACCATGAAGAGAATATGTCATATTTTACAGGTAGATACTCTCCATCACCATGAAGAGAATATGTCATATTTTACTCAGATACCCTCCATCACCATAAAGAGAATATGTCATATTTTACAGGTAGATACTCTCCATCACCATGAAGAGAATATGTCATATTTTATACCCTCCATCACCATGAAGAGAATATGTCATATTTTACAGGTAGATACTCTCCATCACCATGAAGAGAATATGTCATATTTTACAGGTAGATACCCTCCATCACCATGAAGAGAATATGTCATATTTTACAGGTAGATACTCTCCATCACCATGAAGAGAATATGTCATATTTTACAGGTAGATACTCTCCATCACCATGAAGAGAATATGTCATATTTTACAGGTAGATACTCTCCATCACCATGAAGAGAATACAGCTATGCTCTCAGTAAGCGACCTGTTTAACGAGGTTATGGGCCGGTACTTACCGCGGTGTTACCACCAGACTACCGCGGTTATCATTCTGTACCGCGACGGAGGGCGGTTGACCCGCGGTACTGGTACGGTATTTTTACCGTTGGTTACCGCATGTCACCGCGTTATTGGTGTTCGTTACCGCCATACACCGCGTTATTTTTTTCGTAACCGCGTTCAAATTACCGCTAACGGCCCTCCACCGCGGAGAGAACACGACTGAAACAAGGCGTCACACGGTAGGTAAATGATTATGAATAACTTTTGTATTGAATGAATACCTGTAAGCTGCACGTAATTATGTATACGTAATGAATATAAATGAATAATAATGCAATCGGATTACATATGAACATGTCGGGTTTACATGTAACATATAACAAATGTACACGTACATCACGTTTAATCACGTCGGCGGTTTTTGAACTCAGTTATAGTTGCTTACGGCGACTGGATTACGCAAAACACCATGGAGTAATAGTTTTGTTGTTAGCATCTATCTTACATATCGTCAAATGATTTACGCACCCGATTCCTATGTCGGTTTCCAGTCATGCGGATTTTTTTTTTTTTTGTGTTTCCGAAATCTAAATTTCTTATAAAATGGGAGAAGTAAATCCTCCATTTATCTGAATTTGGTCGAAACAAGCGGGGACGGTGCATTAGTAACACTGAGTCCGATTTTAGTCTTAGAGGCCAGGGCGGCGATCATTGCAGAAATATTCATATTCGTTCAAATCTATAGTTTTGTTCATATGCCAAACACAATCGGCGCGTAAATAGTAATTTATTGTCGCCAAGACGTATGATTGTACGCATGCGTGAAATAGTAAAGCAATTTACAAACATTTGCGCCTGAAGATTTCTTGCCGGTGCTGGTCGGTGGGAATAAAATGTATAACTAAGAAAGCGTGGCACATGTCATGCCGCAAAGTAAAGTTGTTATCATCACCAATGTGCGCGACAAAAGACACACGCAAAACACCAAACATTGAAAGACACAACGTTGTCAAATTAATCAGACAGATTAGGCAAAAGATTCAACAGAAGTTTACTGATATTCTTCCATTTATTTCCCCCATAAGTCTATCAAATTTCAACATAGAATCATGTTTATTAGGACAGCTGCTTTGTGCATGAGAAAATGTGTAAGTGAATATCTCTATTTCCTACTTCATAATCACATAGGATATCCACAATTATTTAACTGCAGTCTTTGATTTTGTTACGTGAACGTTCATTGAGCTCACGAGTGCGTGTCGGGCGGCATCGTTTGATGTGAAACTGCAACTTTTGGCGAGGGCGTGTACTTGTAGTTCTCGGTGGGTCGCAGTATAAATTATATCACATACCGGTATTCCTATATAATCCTTATTCGGAAGAAAACATGCATGGTGTTGGAAAGTTGACCTCTAAATATGTTTGTTTGGTTATATACGGCAGAGGTTAACATTGTAACATAATTATTTCAAGTGATCGAATTCGGTGTGTTTTAGTCCTTGTTAGTTTATTCCCGATACGGTAGCAATAAAGAGCGTTTGTCTCACTTACTTTTGTGCGACAAATATTTATAAATAGCTATTACGTGCACAACATTTTAAAGATCGAATGAGACTTGTCTGTTTACAGCCACGTGGCGGTTCGCACATAATATTATTCGCAATACCAAAATAGATCGATAAATATCTGAACTACCTTCTGCGAGCATTATGTAAGCCAAACGGACGCATTGAAGTAATGGAAATACAAAGTGTCCAAAACACCCATTCGCGCGTCACGTGTGTGGTTTTACTAATAGCACCATCAACAAAACACAAATATTTATTTCACCCATTGAGGCCAGTTATAAAAAGACATGACGACATCTTAATTTCAGTGCCCCGTGCCCTATATTAACAAAGTCTGCCAGCTGCAGTATGACGTAATCAGTGACACGTGCTTTTGCGCGGAATGTGTTTTTTCCTGGATATACGGGAGTTCCACTTTGTGTCTTTTATTGTTAAGACAATAATTCCCGTTATACGAACAAATGGTGTTTGTGATTTGCAGTTAATGAATGTCAATAAAGTTAATAACGATATTTATTCTGGGGACTATTTAAATAGTGTCGTTATCATTCAATTTAGGGATCACGTACATCTGAACATTGATATAAACTGTAGATACGGGATTTATCGAGCTGTCTAAAATGGCCGAAATCATTTGTCCCCTTCCCGATAACCAACACATATTACAAATAGTGTCATTTATGGGAATTTTTGGCAATAAAACGAGACTAGAAATGTTATTGTAATATTTTAATATTCACATTAATTGAAAAATGACTTTCTCAAAGTAACTTATACTTAATTTTACTTAATCTGGAAGCCCGTAATAATGGGCATATTTCCCAATACTCGGCTTTCATCTATTTCAATATTTTAATAATACTCTTCACGGTACACAATCATGGACGGAATCGTGAGAACGGCTGTCCTATTTTGGAAGATTGACGATCAGCCATCGAATCCCGTCATTAACCTCGTTACAAAAATGCTACCGCGTAGCGGTAATGTCACCGCGTTTGTGCGGTGCATTACCGCGTGCCACCGAGCTACCAACATTCGTTACCGCTGGTAGTGCGGTGGTACCGTGAACGTCGCGGTGGTACCGCGGTACGCGCGTGGTAGTGCAACCGCGAATCGGCGGTATGTCGCGGTAGTGCACCGCGGTATTAACGCATGTACACCTCGTTAAAACAGGTCGCTTAATTTGAGCAGTGCTGTATGTCATATTTTACAGGTAGATACTCTCCATCACCATGAAGAGAATATGTCATATTTTACAGGTAGAGAACGTAGTTTTAGAAGTGTCATTCCCAAAATCTGTTCTAAACGTCACCCTGACACCGACACAAGGAAAATACTCTTTTGATCCTGTTTCAAAGACGATGACATGGGACATCGGGAGAATAGACCCAACGAAGCTGCCAAAACTACAAGGAAATGTGAGTTAGTTACACATGTAACATTTTTAGTAGATGTTTCTGCAAATGTCATCTGATAGAATAATGTAGTTTTCAGCTCAACCACATGAAGTCAGGTTTGAGTTATTGCTACGGGTTGGCGTGTGTCGTCCGTGAGTCAACCGTGATCTGTCAACAATTTCCAAAATTGGATTTTTAAATTTGAATCCACCGGAACAGCCTGCAGCCCGCATTTATTGGAGAATTGTTTTGAAATTTAGCAGGCATGTTTAGGATCACCTCTGGATGGGAGCCATCAAATTTGAACAATGTTCAATGAAAAACATGGCTGCTGTCAGCCATCTTGGATTTTACTTTATATATATCTCTTCATGTTGACATTTCAACTTTATGCATTCCTAATTATTCCATTATCAATGTATTTTATTATATATGCTCCCTGTGGAAAACTCACATATGTAAGAGAATGCATTGGCACAGGGTTTTCGCAAAATTTCAGGAAGCTCCAGTCATGGAAGGGTTAATTGGAACGATCAGATGCTCGTAGCCCGTTTATATAATACCATGGGTATATACCAGATATAACCGTACAAAAAAAATGCTGTTCTTTTGACCGTGTATTAATCCATGGTGTGTGTGCGCCTGTGGTTGTCCGTAACATGGTGCCTGGTGTTATTGCTTTGAAAGGTAATCATATTCGACTGGTGTTGTTAGATTGGTAATGAGATTATTGGTTTCTATGTCAGGGGTGGGGATGTAGCCCACTGACTCCTCCCGGGTGCCACCCAACATAATTTAGTATCAATGATTTCTCGTCTTAAGTGAATGCAAGACCGCGCTCTTAACATGGGGTGCCAAGCAGGGACATGTCGACAGGGGTGGTTATGCAGGGGTCTTACCCCCCCCCCAAACTGTAGTCAAACCTAATGCAACATTAATTGGAACATTCACACCAAAATTAGGTTGAAATTGTTCTCGTAGTTTGATTTTCCAACAATTTCATAGTGATGAATTTGTTGTTTTTAGACCAACATTTGCATATTTCCCTTTCATTTGCAAAATTATGGACTGAAATGGCCTTCAGTTGGCAATTTTCGAATCTAAGGGTGAGTGTCAGATAAAAAAATTCCCCGAATTGGGAAGCTTGAGGCCAGTCTAGATGTTAGGATTGTCAAATTTTCATGTTCAGATTTTCAAAATGTTCTCACATCGGGCCTAACCATCGTGTGATCTGTGCCATTGCCAGTAGTTACTTGCTAATCAATTTAAGAAAACATAAATTGGGGTGTAAATTTGTCTGGCGTTATACCACTAGATGTTAGGATTTTTTAATCTCATACTGGGCCAAACCATCCTTTTCATCCCCCTGTATGGCCAGTGGCCACAAGACAACTGATTCATTTAAAATAGGCTACTATCTTGTGAGTTTGGTGTGGTTCAATGGGGTGGGGTGCAGTTGGAAATTCCAAGGTGGAGACCACCCCAATGAAAACCAACCAGCCAAGTCCCGAGTGCCAAATATCCCAGATTCAACCACGCAGGGGGTGCCCCTTGCGACTTAGTTTCTGCTTTCGGCATATGCCTTTTGTTTTCTATCCGAGAATACACTGAACCGTCGGCAATATATTGACCGCACTCTGAATGAAAAGGCTTCCGTGGCGATCACACAGTAACGTCATGGTGCAAGTTAGACAATAATTATGTTGTAGAAATGATACGGAAGACCGATTGTCAAAAAACGCAACATCAAAATACACAGGGCAAGGCTTGTTGATCCAAACTGTGGAGTGTGTTTTCATTGTATATTTCTCGCATATACCCATGGTTATATATAAACAGGCTACGAGCATCTGACCGCAAACTCTTTTTGAAAACATGACTGCTTATTATTCCCAAAAATACAGGAGAAACATCTTTCATTACACATATTTCAATTAAAAGTGTTTTTAAAAATAGCTGTTCAATCAAGAACGTTGTATTGTTCTAAAATAAGTAAATCAGTCTAGAGATTTCTAATTGGGAGAAGTCACTCGCCACCATGACTGCTTTCATAAGAGAGGCAAATGACATTGGGTATAAAGATTCGCCACCATGACTGCTTTCATAAGAGAGGCAAATAACATTGGGTATAAAGATTCGCCACCATGATTGCTTTCATAAGAGAGGCAAATGACATTGGGTATAAAGATTCGCCACCATGACTGCTTTCATAAGAGAGGCAAATGACATTGGGTATAAAGATTCGCCACCATGACTGCTTTCATAAGAGAGGCAAATGACATTGGGTATAAAGATTCGCCACCATGACTGCTTTCATAAGAGAGGCAAATGACATTGGGTATAAAGATTCGCCACAATGACTGCTTTCATAAGAGAGGCAAATGACATTGGGTATGAAGGTTTGCGATCATGATTGCTTTCATAAGAGGCAAATGACATTGGGTATAAAGATTCGCCACCATGACTGCTTTCATAAGAGAGGCAAATGACATTGGGTATAAAGATTCGCCACCATGACTGCTTTCATAAGAGAGGAAAATGACATTGGGTATGAAGGTTTGGGATCATGATTGCTTTCATAAGAGGCAAATGACATTGGGTATAAAGATTCGCCACCATGACTGCTTTCATAAGAGAGGCAAATGACATTGGGTATAAAGATTCGCCACCATGACTGCTTTCATAAGAGAGGAAAATGACATTGGGTATGAAGGTTTGCGATCATGATTGCTTTCATAAGAGAGGCAAATGACATTGGGTATAAAGATTCGCCACCATGACTGCTTTCATAAGAGAGGCAAATGACATTGGGTATAAAGATTCGCCACCATGACTGCTTTCATAAGAGAGGAAAATGACATTGGGTATGAAGGTTTGCGATCATGATTGCTTTCATAAGAGAGGCAAATGACATTGGGTATAAAGATTCGCCACCATGACTGCTTTCATAAGAGAGGAAAATGACATTGGGTATAAAGATTCGCCACCATGACTGCTTTCATAAGAGAGGAAAATGACATTGGGTATGAAGGTTTGCGATCATGATTGCTTTCATAAGAGAGGCAAATGACATTGGGTATAAAGATTCGCCACCATGACTGCTTTCATAAGAGAGGAAAATGACATTGGGTATAAAGATTCGCCACCATGACTGCTTTCATAAGAGAGGAAAATGACATTGGGTATGAAGGTTTGCGATCATGATTGCTTTCATAAGAGAGGCAAATGACATTGGGTATAAAGATTCGCCACCATGACTGCTTTCATAAGAGAGGCAAATAACATTGGGTATAAAGATTCGCCACCATGATTGCTTTCAACTGAGAGGCAAATAACATTGGGTATAAAGATTCGCCACCATGATTGCTTTCATAAGAGAGGCAAATGACATTGGGTATAAAGATTCGCCACCATGATTGCTTTCAACTGAGAGGCAAATAACATTGGGTATAAACATTCGCCACCATGATTGCTTTCATAAGAGAGGCAAATGACATTGGGTATAAAGATTCGCCACCATGACTGCTTTCATAAGAGAGGCAAATGACATTGGGTATAAAGATTCGCCACCATGACTGCTTTCATAAGAGAGGCAAATGACATTGGGTATAAAGATTCGCCACCATGATTGCTTTCAACTGAGAGGCAAATAACATTGGGTATAAAGATTCGCCACCATGATTGCTTTCATAAGAGAGGCAAATGACATTGGGTATAAAGATTCGCCACCATGATTGCTTTCATAAGAGAGGCAAATGACATTGGGTATAAAGATTGGCCACCATGACTGCTTTCATAAGAGAGGCAAATGACATTGGGTATAAAGATTGGCCACCATGACTGCTTTCATAAGAGAGGCAAATGACATTGGGTATAAAGATTCGCCACCATGACTGCTTTCATAAGAGAGGCAAATGACATTGGGTATAAAGATTGCCACCATGACTGCTTTCATAAGAGAGGCAAATGACATTGGGTATAAAGATTCGCCACCATGACTGCTTTCATAAGAGAGGCAAATGACATTGGGTATAAAGATTCGCCACCATGACTGCTTTCATAAGAGAGGCAAATGACATTGGGTATAAAGGTTTGCCACCATGACTGCTTTCATAAGAGAGGCAAATGACATTGGGTATAAAGATTCGCCACCATGACTGCTTTCATAAGAGAGGCAAATGACATTGGGTATAAAGATTCGCCACCATGATTGCTTTCATAAGAGAGGCAAATAACATTGGGTATAAAGATTCGCCACCATGATTGCTTTCATAAGAGAGGCAAATGACATTGGGTATAAACATTCGCCACCATGATTGCTTTCATAAGAGAGGCAAATGACATTGGGTATAAAGATTCGCCACCATGACTGCTTTCATAAGAGAGGCAAATGACATTGGGTATAAAGATTCGCCACCATGACTGCTTTCATAAGAGAGGCAAATGACATTGGGTATAAAGATTCGCCACCATGATTGCTTTCAACTGAGAGGCAAATAACATTGGGTATAAAGATTCGCCACCATGATTGCTTTCATAAGAGAGGCAAATGACATTGGGTATAAAGATTCGCCACCATGACTGCTTTCATAAGAGAGGCAAATAACATTGGGTATAAAGATTCGCCACCATGACTGCTTTCATAAGAGAGGCAAATAACATTGGGTATAAAGATTCGCCACCATGATTGCTTTCATAAGAGAGGCAAATGACATTGGGTATAAAGATTCGCCACCATGACTGCTTTCATAAGAGAGGCAAATGACATTGGGTATGAAGGTTTGCGATCATGATTGCTTTCATAAGAGAGGCAAATGACATTGGGTATAAAGATTCGCCATCATGATTGCTTTCATAAGAGAGGAAAATGACATTGGGTATGAAGGTTTGCGACCATGACTGCTTTCATAAGAGAGGCAAATGACATTGGGTATGAAGGTTTGCGATCATGATTGCTTTCATAAGAGGCAAATGACATTGGGTATAAAGATTCGCCACCATGACTGCTTTCATAAGAGAGGCAAATAACATTGGGTATAAAGATTCGCCACCATGACTGCTTTCATAAGAGAGGCAAATGACATTGGGTATAAAGGTTTGCCACCATGACTGCTTTCATAAGAGAGGCAAATAACATTGGGTATAAAGATTCGCCACCATGATTGCTTTCATAAGAGAGGCAAATGACATTGGGTATAAAGATTCGCCACCATGACTGCTTTCATAAGAGAGGAAAATGACATTGGGTATGAAGGTTTGCGATCATGATTGCTTTCATAAGAGAGGCAAATGACATTGGGTATAAAGATTCGCCACCATGACTGCTTTCATAAGAGAGGAAAATGACATTGGGTATAAAGATTCGCCACCATGACTGCTTTCATAAGAGAGGAAAATGACATTGGGTATGAAGGTTTGCGATCATGATTGCTTTCATAAGAGAGGCAAATGACATTGGGTATAAAGATTCGCCACCATGACTGCTTTCATAAGAGAGGAAAATGACATTGGGTATGAAGGTTTGCGATCATGATTGCTTTCATAAGAGAGGCAAATGACATTGGGTTTAAAGATTCGCCACCATGACTGCTTTCATAAGAGAGGCAAATGACATTGGGTATAAAGATTGGCCACCATGACTGCTTTCATAAGAGAGGCAAATGACATTGGGTATAAAGGTTTGCCACCATGACTGCTTTCATAAGAGAGGCAAATGACATTGGGTATAAAGATTCGCCACCATGACTGCTTTCATAAGAGAGGCAAATGACATTGGGTATAAAGATTCGCCACCATGATTGCTTTCATAAGAGAGGCAAATGACATTGGGTATAAAGATTCGCCACCATGACTGCTTTCATAAGAGAGGCAAATGACATTGGGTATAAAGGTTTGCGATCATGATTGCTTTCATAAGAGAGACAAATGACATTGGGTATGAAGGTTTGCGATCATGATTGCTTTCATAAGAGAGGCAAATGACATTGGGTATAAAGATTCGCCACCATGATTGCTTTCATAAGAGAGGCAAATGACATTGGGTATAAAGATTCGCCACCATGACTGCTTTCATAAGAGAGGCAAATGACATTGGGTATAAAGATTCGCCACCATGATTGCTTTCATAAGAGAGGCAAATGACATTGGGTATAAAGATTCGCCACCATGACTGCTTTCATAAGAGAGGCAAATGACATTGGGTATAAAGGTTTGCGATCATGATTGCTTTCATAAGAGAGACAAATGACATTGGGTATGAAGGTTTGCGATCATGATTGCTTTCATAAGAGAGGCAAATGACATTGCTCTTATTTTCCATTCTTTGTTTATCTTGAAATCTTAGTTTTTGATCATCTGTGCCCATATCTCAGGCATGGATTATCTGATCTGATTGAAATTTGGTATGGAGGTTCACTTTCATGAGGGCTTTCAAAAGAGTGCCCAGAGAGTTGTCCTTCTTTGTTTATTTTAAATTTGTGTTCCGTCCTGTCCATATTAAAATTTGCCACTGTGGGGGTATGCCAGCACACAATGTGCAACTTCTTGTTTTGAGACACACTTTGCAGGATTAATTGAACAGTTTCATGTGAAGGTATATTTAATGTGAAGGTATATTTAGTTTATTCCAAATTTATGACTCTCCAAGGTTTGTTCCAATTGTAAATTTACTATTATACCTTTGATATGTTGGTTTGAATATAATTTGTGTGACCCAAACACTTACTGCACAAATAATTTGCCAACAGTTATTAAAGAAGCATTATGGATGTGAGTGCACAGAGGATTGGAACATAATTTAGAGGAGTTCCTCTCCCCTTGTTGGCCATTAACCCTTTACCCAACAGAACGGCCCTGTGCCAATGCATTCTCTTATATATGCGAGTCGACCATAGGTCGCCTCGCATATATAAGAGAATGCATTGGCTTAACATATTAAAAATGATAAAATTGTCAAAGAATGTAGAAAAATATTATAAAAATTGTTTTTTTAGGCCAATGCATTATCTTATATATGCGAGGCGACCTATGGTCGACTCACATATATAAGAGAATGCATTGGCACAGGGCATAACTGTAACCATCACAATGTGGTCAATGAACCGGTTCCAATGATATCCATATTTGTATGGTGTTATTGAGACAGACCGAAGATATTTTAGGCTGTTGAAGCTTTATTTGGGCTTTTTTGACCGTTTTGTTGGGTAAAGGGATTTTTTTACCCTGTGCCAATGCATTCTCTTATATATGCAAGTCGACCATAGGTCGCCTCGCATATATAAGAGAATGCATTGGCCTAACAATTTTTTACAATTTTAATAATCTTTTCTTGTATTCTTTAACAATTTTATAATTTTACCCTTACAGAGCCCCAGACAAACATGAACAGACGACACTCTTCTATATGCTTCTATATATGTGTGGGGCGCCCTGCAGGGTAATGGATGTTTTTTATTTTATGTCCTAAACAGGGCCGTTCTGTTGGGTAAAGGGTTAACTCAATATTATGAGAGGCAGTATTAGAGATGGGGAAAATGGTGATATTTATTGAACAACAGGTTATTACAATTAGTTACTATGTGCCATATTTCACTGTTAATAGTTTATTACCTTGATAAGTCATGTTTACTCATCATTTTCCCCCACAGATTTCTCTACAGACCGGTGTACCAATACCAGAAAGTAATCCATCCATACAGGTAAGTATATGCTCCATGTGCAACAGACAATGAACAAATAAATATCTCAAAAAGTTGTTGTTATATCCCAACTTAAACCACTTTTCTCATTGATGAGTAGTTATCCCTAGGAAATGTTCATATAATAAGTTATACAAACAACCATGTTGAACTTATATCTGAACATTTCCCACCAATTAATAAGGATCCTTCTGCACTTGTATTATCTTTTCATGTGTCTGTTGTCTGCTTATTTTTCCTGAAAACCCCTCCAAATTAACAAGAGACCATTCCAACATATACTTTTATAATTGAGTGGGAGAATTAATTATTATAGAAAGGGCTAATATATGTAGTGAATACCAATAATTATGTTTATAAACATTTGTCTCGTTCACGAATGACATAATTTTCAGTATCCACTCAAAAAAACACTAGACACTCTTTTTATTGTATGCATTTCCAAAGAAATTTGCCATTTACGATGACAAATGTTTCTCACATGTCATTGCCTTCAATTGATGTATCAAACTCAAAACCAATATCAGATTGCTGCCTGTTCACTTCACCATCTGCAGATAGAGAAATATGGTCTCATATTCTTCCGTTTTATAACTACAGATTTGGGACGATTCTGAAATATTCTGGGAGCTCATTGGTACATGCATGTGAATCGGTTGCAAGCTTGAGCTAGTGTGAAAGTGAAAACTTCTATATCCCCTATCAAAATTCATATAAGGTAGTTCATTAATATTGCATGCCAATTCTTGATATTTCAGGTTCATTTTACTATCAACCAACTCGCTGTCTCAGGAATGAAGGTTAATCGTTTAGACATGTATGGAGAGGTAAGGTGTTCACCGTCTGTTCAGTGGTAACTCTATATCTCAGCAAGCCTTGAAATAGCGTGCCTGTCATTTGCAGAATGAGGTCCCCAGAGGGTGAATTTAGTGATGCTAACCTGCATAGCGGGCTAGCATCACAAAATTCACCATCTGGGGACCTCATTCTGCTTACACCTCACTAAATTCACCCTCTGGGAACCTCATTCTGCAAATGACAGACACACTATTTCAAGGCTTGTATCTCAGGCTTGTATCTCAGGCTTCTATTCTCCTAGACCTACAGTATATTAATAATGAAACACCCTCATTTCACTCAGCACAGCGACCGATCGGTCTTCTCAAGATCTTGGCGATTTGTCTTAATAATGAGTTCAATAAATAACCTAAGCTGGTTATAATTTGCTAAACATCCCGAGTATTCAGCTAGAGTTAATCCTTTCATGACGGGAGCTGTGCTGATGCAGCATTAAAGACCCTTTGCCAGTGATTTCTCTTATATATGCGAGTCTCCCATAGGCATCCTCGCATATATAAGTGAATACAATGGCTTACAAGGTCAAGGTAAATAGTGTTAGGCCAATGTATTCTCTTATATATGCGAGGCTCTCGTAGGCATCCTCGCATATATAAGTGAATACAATGGCTTACAAGGTAAAGGTAAATAGTGTTAGGCCAATGTATTCTCTTATATATGCGAGGCTCCCTATGGGAGACTCGCATATTTAAGAGAATGCATTGGCACAGGGTTTTCGCAAATTTCAGGAAGCTCCAGTCATGAAAGTGTTAAAAGAAATTTGTACTTGCTACACAATTCCTATCTTCAGGCAATACTAAGGATGTTGCTCCTTCCTGCATCTGTGTAAATTTATGTAAGCTTTATCACAGACAGCTTCTAAATATTATGATTTTTTGCTTAGATATTAATATATGTCTGATTTTATTAGATATTACAGTATGTCTCACTTTGTAATTTCAATGTGTTTTCTCTACTTTCATGGTTATATCTTCTCATTGTTCTCTGTGTATATGTACTCCCTTAATATATACAAAAATATACTCTCATAGTATATATCGATTGGACAAACATCAAAGGCTTGGCATGGTGCCACTAAAATGAAGCATTTGGCAATCACCAGTACAAAAAGATTACCCTTGTTCTTGCTAATCGACAAACACTATTTTAAATTGCCATGTTCTTTTGTTTTATTGAGATCTGGAAATCTTCAAAACTATCACTCAATCACGCCATAGCAGGCGAGATATACGAAGCTTGTTTGTACGTAAGCATAACTTGTTTATTCTCTTGTGACAAGCAGACATTGCTGGTGTACTTCGCTCACGCATTGCTTGAGTATATGCTGTGGATAAACGCGTGAGTATAATACACAAGCTTCGTACATCTCGCCGTAGATCTCTTATCATGTAAAACAGACATATTCAATAATTTTAGCCTGAATAACGCAGCTTTGATTCTGTCAGCGTGTATTACAGATATTAGCATTTGTTCACAAAACATGATTATAAAATTGTAAAAACCATGTCATGATTAACTCAATAAAATAATCTGTATAAAAACGTCTGCCCATCACAAATAAGTCAAACGTCAACTCCAACTTATGCATGGCACATATCACCCAAGACACTGACAACTGCTGCATCCAGGGACGTGTCTAGAAGGTTCCCAGATCATGCCATGAATCTCTACTCTGGCTAATGCCTGTAGAGATCATATTCTACCAGTACCAAACCTTGGAACTTTTTGAAGTTTTGACAGGGAACCTTATAAAATTGAAAAAATAACACAGGGAACCTTAATAAAAGCGAAAAAATAACGCAGGCAATATATTTCTTTGTTATTATCTGTTCCTTAATAATGTACTTCACTGTAGGTGAAGGTCCCAACTCAAAATATCACGATTTAACTGACTTTGTGAGCGATTTTGCTTTGCGTTTCTTTCAATTATGGAATTTCTCCTGGGTAACTAATTGAATGTTTATTGTGATATTAGCTCCCAAAAGTCAGAGAAAAGCTTGCAATTTCGAGTTGGGACCTTCACCTACAGTGAAGTACATTATTAAGGAACAGATAATAATTAAGAAATATATTACCAGTGTTATTTTTCGTCTTTATAAGGTTAAGTTTCAAGGATTTGAACTGGTGGAATATGATTTCTACGGGCGTTAGCCAGAAAAGAGATTCATGGCTTGATCTAGAGGGTCCATTTGCTGCACCCCTCCCCAAGCTTGGGGTTAGAGCTTTCCAGCTGATAGGCTACATCAAGGTTTCCAACTGTTGGAAATGTCTAACCTGGCACCACCGCAAGGTTAGAAAATTTCCAATTGATGGCCATTTCAGACCAAAATTTTTACCAAAAGTAGAAAAATATGCTATTATTGGCCTAAAAACAACAAATTCCCCACTAAAACTTGTTGGAAAATCAAATAATGAGAAGCTATATCTCCGTCAAAGGTATCTTGCCCACTGAACTATATGGTATAGTATCCCAAGTAGGAGGGGTTAACTCTCCGAGTTGAAAAAAAACGTACGGAAATTCTATGGTACATATCTTCTGTCATGTTCATGACCCGTGTAATCACGTGGTTTCTGACACGGAGTGAAAGAACCGCCATATTTTTTATCACTCCTCACAGGACGGGTGCTAAAAAGAATCTCTCAAAGAATACGAAGCTAAGTTGCAGTTTGTATAGCAAAAACAGTTTGTTTTTGTTTTATACGAACAAATTATTTCTTTGCTTATAGTTGAAAATTATGTAACGATTCACATAAAGATTACGACGGTTTGTTCCGAATATAAGAATTTCGGAATCGGATGACTCGTTTCGTTTTAACCGACTTTGTCTTCCATAATTTTAATCGGTCAATGATTTAATATCCGTTTTCTGTGCAGACAATGCAACGTTTCTGGCCTATTAAAGGCAGAACATTCGAGGCACCATTGGATATGACTAAAGACGCTGATCGTTTTCTTTATAACAAATCTATGGCATACAGGTGACGTGTTATTTAAGTTACCACGTGCGTTGACGGTGGTTAAAGGTATCACGAAATTAGGTGACTTATTTTCGAGTTCATTTTTTCGTTTGACGGCTTTCTTTATACGTTGACAATCATCGTCTGGTGTACAAACCAGTGTTTAAACGCTTGTGAAATAGGCTGATAGGATTGTAAAATCCCGAATGTCACTTTGAACCTGTTTCACCCTGGATGATTAACAATGGGGCCGTTAGTCGTTACTGCCTTGGTTGCCACATGGTAACATAACACAACAGGTGTATTTGTGATTGTTCGCAATCACATTAATTACTTTCACAGGACTGCTAATCGAGGTAAGACCATGTTCATGAATCGCCTTCCCCGTAGCTCCCCTTGAAGTCGCTTCCCTCGTTTCGAGGTCCCAAGAGTTGAGAACGAAAGTCGATATATAGGGTTCCTCTAATTGGCGTAATTAGCACTCGGAGCGATAGTCACACCACACAGGACGCGGGTTGGGGCTACCCATCGAACCCCTAGCTCACACGAGTTGCTTCCCCTAGGACACGGACAAACTCGCGGGGAAGGATCCAGAGAATTTTTGTTTGGGGACACCTGTTCTGTATTGGAGTATGTGCCCATATAACTTTGGATGTTAAAATATTCAGTACTGGATACTTGATTGTGCAAATAAAGGCTCCATATTATAGACTATATATCATCTGCGGGTTGATGATTTGCATTTCTAGGACATTTTGTTGAATTGTAGAAAAATTCCTTGAAAATATGGAAGATCCAACTGGAATAAATACTATCTACATGGAATTTGGGGACATTTGAATCTCTATAGTTTGGGCACCCAAACCTGTAACAGGTATCAAAACATCCCTGTATCCTTCTCTGACTTGCCGATATATCGTGTTCCTCTAATTGGCGTAATTAGCACTCGGGGCGATAGTCACACCAAACAGGCGCGGGTTGGGGCTACCCATTGAACCCATGAGTCACAGTGCGCTCCCTGGACTATCGAATGGGACGTCAATCTGCTTCTGCGGGTCGACCGTTGGCTGTTGACGTGCCCCGGACGGCTGTGACCACTGAGCTCTACTAAAACACTCGACACACGCCGTCCATCGCTACAAGTCGTCATCTCGGGGTCAGCGCGGCCGGGGGATACACCCTTGGTGATCCCTGACCATGCTCTCCGGTGCCTTATGATCATAGTGTGTGGAAATTTGGGCTAAAATTACTAGTCGAATGGCCATTTTACTTTGTCTCATTTAAATTAGGAGACTTTTTCTCAAATTATTACATTTACGCAATTATTTGGCACCTGAAAGTTTATCCTCCATGCCTTCTGCCCCAGCTGGGCTTGGAATGGGATCACAGTTCACAGGCTTGTTTCCTCCTTATTATAAGTCACCACTTCCGGGGGCTTGGCTGACAGGTTACTGGCCGCATTCTGGCCAACAGCTGCCAGTAACTTCGGGTTTGATTTTAAATGAAAACAAAAGATCTTATTCCCTGACGCATTATAGCAGGAAGCTTGCTTGGGAACTGGTACCTACTAACCTCCCATCGCCAGTTCGGTCGGTTGGATATCGGGATCGGTCCTGCTGCTGCTCCACCCCGAGATGTACAGGCTCTGGACATTCCTCCGGGGTCCCCAATGACCAGACCTCACATGCAATTCGAAATGAAGCTTGTCGTGGTGTATTGTGCTGTTAACACTCCATCGACGGATGGAGATCAGGATCAGATCGAGCAGTCGCTCCCGCACGAGGTGAAAGGGCTTTCGACATTCCTTTCGGGTCACCTTTACATGCGCTTACGAGGGAGCTCAGTTAGTTGTTCAGTGTTCTCTGATGCAGCCAAGCGCAGGAAGAAAATTAATGTCGAATTTTGATTAGCAAATAACCTCAGATTGACATGATTTGATAGCATTGTTCTACAATCATTTACAATTTAACAGAACATCAGAGTGCTTTCCCTTGTTTCGAGGGTTCCAAGGAAGAGATAGAAACCTTTACGACCAGGACACTGTCACTGGTCGATGTATAGTGTTCCCTTCATTGGCGTAATTAGCACGCAGGATGATAGTCCCACCAAACAGGTCGCGGGTTGGGGCTACCCATCGAACCCATTGGCCGCATTTGGTGGGCTTTCTGGACTTTCGACAGGGACTCCAAGTCGGATACTACGGGACGACGGTTGGCATACCTTGGGACAGTCAAATGAGGAAATAGGATTCAAGTTGCATGGCTTTTGTTAGCATTTGGGTAGCAACTTGCCCTGTGATGCCGGTCAGTTTGTACCCCGCCTAACGTCGTTAGAGATGGGTGGTTATGCCATCGGACTGCACACTTGGCGACCTGGGTTCGACCATCCTGAGAGGTATTCAACCATTTTACTGTTCTCGGGTTGGGATGTGTTCAACTTCTTGCTTTATAAGTGGTTGCTTCTTTCCATGTTCCATCCAGCTCTTTCATGGTCACGGGCTTTGCTGGAGAATGTCTATAGTCATTCATATCACTAGATTAGTACTAGTATATGACTCTCGCCCTTTCATTTTCCTGACTTTTTAAGACGTGTTCTGGACTGGTTCGGGTGCTCGATAGGGTAAATATTTACATCTCGATTTGGGACGCAAGAATCAGAGATAACCAAGCATACATGCTTTATCTCCGACCTCGCTGTGTTTCCGTAATAGATACGAATGACATATATTTTGTCTTCAGGTTGCTTTCAGTGCTAACTCAACATGGATTTCACTTTTGTTGTCCAGTCATACATAGATGAGTCCATTATCCATGGTTCGACATATGCTCAATTTCAGAACACTGTTGACAAGAGGTCTAGTTCAGCACCCCACTCGGTCCTTTGCTGACCTCAGCGATTGCCAATGCAGGATAATGTTGCACCTGTGGGGCAGCATATGAATCGTGTTGGGCACAATTCATAAAGTTTTATTACATACCTGCCGTCGGTTTCTGCTGGTTTTGGGCTTGTGCCACAATCCTGATGCATCGTTAGTCCAATTTTTGTTTTTGTGGATTTCCACCTTAACGACATTGGAATTTCGGTTCCTGGCTGCCTTTCTGTCATGGATTCAGTAGCCTGTGATTGGTCAGTTGGGTTTAACTGTGTTGGTGGGCATTTCCACATTTGGGAACGTCATTTGGGGAAAAATGTAATGGCTTATTACATCTTAGTCGGTCATATCTCGAACTCCAGGCTTCAAACTAAGTTTTCTGCTGTGAAACTCCAATTCTGAGCCCTGTTATTCATACGGCCTGAGCCTTGCAACGTATGTCTGTGTAATACCCATTCGCTTCCCGGTCAGGCTATTGGTTAATGATACCCCCTCCTTATCGACAATGGCATGTCTCCAATTAGTTGGTGTCGGGCCCTTTCTTGGGAGCTTGCAGCTGGTTTTTCATCGTGCTCTCATCGGGTACTGGGACACGGCCCAACCCACTCAAGATTTGGGTCGGGGGTTGGTTCTATTGTTTTTAAGGGGGGTTTTCGTTATTACTTGCGGCTTTTGCTGCCTGGGTTAGCCTGTTAGGTGCGATATTAGTATTGAGCCATCCCTGGGTTTATAATACCCGGCTGGGGATTTCTTGTCAACGGGTATTTTTCTATTTCCATTTCCTTAGAACATGGATGCTTCTCCCCTTTGGGCGGGGGGGGGGGGGGGGGGGGGGGGGTGTTACCCGTACCTTTCCCGGCAAGTACTCGGCTGATATATTATTAGCCCTAAGTTCCGATGCGAATGTCGTATCCATCTCCAGGTCTTATGAAGCTATTTACTTTACTTGCAGGGGTCATAAACTCTTAAGTGGCCACTTTTTGTTCGTTTGTGAGTGCTGACAGGTATTAGTTTAGGATGGAATATTACATTGGCTTATGGTCCTATTGTGCATGTGTGTATATATATATATATACATATATATCTATGTCTGTGCATGTGTATGTATATATTGTAGGTTATCAGGTCAATCCAGTTCTTTGATTCAGATGCATAGCGGTGTTTTTGTTTCCTCGTGGCCTCCACCTGTTAGAAAATTCTATGCTTTACCATATAGTTCAGTGGGCAAGATACCTTTGACGGAGATACAATATTTTCCTTAAAAAGTAAAATATATATCTCCTAGAAGTATCTTGCCCACTGAACGCTGAGCTCCCTCCCAGGGTTTCGCACCCACCCCGCTCACGAGGAATGTCCTACTGGGGATAAATAATATGGCGGTTCTTTCACTCCGTGTCAGAAACCACGTGATTACACGGGTCATGAACATGACAGAAGATATGTACCATAGAATTTCCGTACGTTTTTTTTCAACTCGGAGAGTTAACCCCTCCTACTTGGGATACTATACCATATAGTTCAGTGGGCAAGATACTTCTAGGAGATATATATTTTACTTTTTAAGGAAAATATTGTATCTTGTGTATAATTTCCAACTAATGTCAGGCATAAAATTTCCTACTGTTGAAAATTGACCAAAGTTGTACACCCCATCCCCCCATGTCCCTGACTGCATCTCACTTTGTAATACCTGTCCTTATTTCTCTGAATTTTTCCAGCACATTGAGTGTCTCCCTGCTTCCAATGTGAAAACATTTCTGTATCTCATTCCATGCACACTATACACTTGTGTTACTATCTAACTGAGGAACATGTGAACCTTATCGATAACCAAAAAGATGACAAACCTTGATTACTAGTTTAACTAGCTAAAGACCTGTGTTAAGAAATCAAATTCAGGTCACAATACCTAAACGTACTTTGAACACTGGCAACATTTAGTGCCATCTTCTGGATTTCTTGTAAGAACTTTTCATATTTGAAAGCAATATAGGTGGTGAAAAATAGAAAAGCATTTTATTCCTTATTATAGAATAGTTTCAGATAGTTCAGGAAAATTCTCCACCTAGTGTTTGCAAATGAACAATTCATTTTTGCAGAGTTATGACCGTTAAGAGTGAAAATTGTATCCATGCCAATATTTTATAATCTGTATCTCTGTTATCATTGCTCATATTTTAATTATCTTTAGTTTTAGCCATGAAGCAGCATAGGAGGAACTCTATCCATATGTAACAGTTATGTCCATTAATTATACCCCCATTGCAAAGATGGGGGTGGGGGTATACTGGATTACATGAATCATCCATCTGTCTGTGTGTCCGTCCGCTCATATATCTCAACCATGGGTTATCAGATCTCGATGAAATTTGGTATTCACGTTTGGCATCAGGAGGGCTTTCAAAAGAGGGTTTATTGACGTTGTTCACATTTTGCGTTCATCAGTTATCCCTCACTCTTTATCTGAAAATGTTGGATTTCCGTCTGTTCGTTCATTAGAATTGTCCAGTAATTTGTTCGTTTATCAAATTTTTTTCACAATTTGATTTCTGTCCTGCCCATTTTTCAATTGTCATCATGGCGGTTTCGCAGCACCCATGATGCAACCTCCTGTTTCTTTTAAAATTATGGCCTTTAGAAAATCAATAAATATCAGGGAAAATCCACTTTTGTTGGGGGGGGGGGGACATTGTGGACTTGTTGAATATGACACTACAAGTGTTTATAATGTCTGATGATTTCCTGATCCTCTGACATATTGGAATATGAGTTAAATTTCTGTACTCCCTGTGGTTATCACAGATCATCAGAATCGAGGCTGTGTTTTATGGCATAGAAATATGAGTTTATTCCTTTCTTGAAATCTTCCAATTATCCACTCGTGACTACAAAATCAGACAAACTTTTTCCAGTCAGAAATTACACGGTTTATAAAATAATATTTCCAAACATCCTTTTTCAAGTTTGTCCCTTGCAGTTTGAGTTCATGTCCTCTGGTAGATGTTTTGTCACCGAATACAAAGTAATTATATGGGTCTGTATTGTACATACTGTTCAGATATTTATAAACCTAGATAAGATCGCCCCTAAATCTTCTATATTTCATAGACATTTAGTTGAGTTTTACGAGGCGTTCGCGGTACGTAACGGACTGTATTTCTAGGACCATTTTAGTCGCCCACCGCTGGACAATCTGAAGTGCAATACACTGAGTTTTCAAATGAGGGCTCCAAGCATACCCTTAACCCTTTACCCAACAGAACGGCCCTGTGCCAATGCATTCTCTTATATATGCGAGTCGACCATAGGTCGCCTCGCATATATAAGAGAATGCATTGGCTTAACACATATTAAAAATGATAAAATTGTCAAAGAATGTAGAAAAATATTATAAAAATGTTAAAAAAGATTTTTGTTAGGCCAATGCATTCTCTTATATATGCGAGGCGACCTATGGTCGACTCGCATATATAAGAGAATGCATTGGCACAGGGCATAACTGGTTAGTGTTGATGAATACATTCATTATGAGAAAAGTGGGGTAATATGCATGTGGAAGAATATTAGATGTATGTAAATATGTGTTGATGACATGAAATACTGAAATTCACTTCTCCCTCACACTCATGCACATAATTTGTAGCCACTGTATGTGACCTTTTGTCCCCTTGGCACTCACTGCATACCTTTTCTAGCCTTGACTTGTTGTAATCTTCTGTTCCAGAACTATGCTTCCCCAAATCCACTTAGTCGTTTCAAGAAAGAACATGTATGTAGTGAGAGTATGAAATGTCAGAAATTATTTATAGCATGTAGTGGACCAATCGTTCTCCAGGGGGCTATTTATAGCATGCTTCTGCACATTTCAGCTTCTGGTTCAAGAACTCCCAGGAGAATTGACTGCTTTCTAATGCAAAATTCTTAGGCAAAGAATGCTATTTCTCTTTTGTTAGGAGCAGACCCGCTTTTAATATGCCTATTAACAATATGCTTTGTATGGCAAATTTTTTTCCATCTATGCTATCATGAAATGATCTGAAATTTTCCTTTGGCACAATGACAAGTAGAATTATTTTTGACCTGTCGGCTCAGCATATTGCCTGTGCATACCCTTAACCCTTTACCCAACAGGACGGCCCTGTGCCAATGCATTCTCTTATATATGCGAGTCGACCATAGGTCGCCTCGCATATATAAGAGAATGCATTGGCTTAACACATATTAAAAATGATAAAATTGTCAAAGAATGTAGAAAAATATTATAAAAATGTTAAAAAAGATTTTGTTTAGGCCAATGCATTCTCTTATATATGCGAGGCGACCTATGGTCGACTCGCATATATAAGAGAATGCATTGGCATAGGGCATAACTGTAACCATCACAATGTGGTCAATGAACCGGTTCCAATGATATCCATATTTGTATGGTGTTATTGAGACAGACCGAAGATATTTTAGGCTGTTGAAGCTTTATTTGGGCGTTTTTGGCCGGTTTGTTGGGTAAAGGGTTAAAAGTGTCACCAAGGTGTTAGTTTCAAACCCTGACACAAGATTGGAATATTTGCTATGCATTCTAGGAGTTCATATAAAACTAAATAAAGGTTATCCAGGAGGTCAGTTATATTCCATGTCCGCTGAGTGATAGTAAATGTTTTAATTAATTACAGTAATAATCAGATTCAGATTCACTTCCGTAAAACTTCTGCAGTCATATTTAAAGGTACTCAATCCGATGGTCCCCATATCAAATTCCAACAAATTTTTTTGAAATGCCGCTTCAGTTATCAGAGCTCTTTCCATCAATGTATCACATTATTATAATCAATAAATTTGAAAAATGATCAAGGAAATATGGGTTGATACAAAAATCGGACTTGGCACTGAAAGGGTAAAAGAATTCACCCACTGTTTCTCTTCTTTTTAATCATTAAAATTTATATGTAGTACCACGAACGTTTAAGAGCGACGGCAACTCTAGATTTTAAGTGCTATATCAATGATATTGTTCAGATGTCGTCCGCGTTGGTATGTTTGGAGATGCCTCTATCAAATTATGTATGCATCGATCGATCAATTATGTATAGTTTGGTCGAGCCATGTCCATTTTAAAATGTTTTTTTTTTTTACCTCTATTACTATTTACAATCAGTCACGCTGGTTGACGTTAGCTGTATGATTTAGCCCTTTACCCAACAAACCGGCCAAAAACGGCCAAATAAAGCTGCAACAGCCTAAATTATCTTGGGTCTGTCTCAATAAAACCATACAAATATGGATATCATTGGAACCGGCTCCTTGACCACATTGTGATGGTTACAGTTATGCCCTGTGCCAATGCATTCTCTTATATATGCGAGTCGACCATAGGTCGCCTCGCATATATAAGAGAATGCATTGGCCTAAAAAAAATCTTTTTTTACCATTTTTTCTTACATTCTTTAACAATTTTATAATTTTTAATGTGTTAAGCCAATGCATTCTATTATATATGCGAGGCGACCTATGGTCGACTCGCATATATAAGAGAATGCATTGGCACAGGGCCGTTCTGTTGGGTAAAGGGTTAGAGTAGAAGCGTGATTGCTCAAATCATATTGATACCATTATAAGCTCTTACATATTGCATCAACACAAGAACACAGAGTGTGTTTAATTTAAGCATTAGTAATTTCTCAGTGTGATCAGTTAGATTTTGCCTGGTTATTCTTGAACTAGAAAGCTGAGCACCTCATGCACTGTTGTCGGTTTATTGTCTGGGATGGTTTAGACTGCTCGAATTTAATGTTTGAATTGTACAGTAATGCCCTAAATAATCGACTCCTTAACCACAGCAGAATTATGAGTAATTTTTCAGGATTTAGTTGGAAATATGGCTTGTTGCCATTCATCGGAAAGCTCTCAGTGAGAGCTTTCCAATGAATGGCAACAAGCCATATTTTCGACTAAATCCTGAAAAATTACCCATAATTCTGCTGTGGTTAAGGAGTCGATTATTTAGGGCGTTACTGTAGTTAACATCCACTCCATGAAAATAATGTATGCATAAATGTTATCAACTCTGTATGCATTCTAGAGATCTGTATCGAAGGTGAGCGACATTCATTGGGTAGATTATCTGGTCATCGCCGTGGTAATAAGGCGATGACCTTGACTCCTTATCCGAGAAATATTATAGAACTGTTCAGAAAATATTAATATTTTTGGCATGTTTTCACTTTTGCATGACCAGAAGAATATGAAAAAAATAATCAGAATTTCATAATTTAGATTCTACATACCAGTAACTCTGCATCTTCAGCTTTAAAATAACCCTTCCTATACTAAATACTCATTGATGAGTAGTTATGATTATTTTCCCTTGGGGAAATGTTCAGATAATAAGTTCAACAAATGTTTGTTAAACTTATTATCTGGACATTTCCTGCCAATGAATAGGATTTCTTCTGCACTTTCTATTATATGTCGTCTGCTTAAATTTCCTGAACATCCCTCCAGATGAATAATAGACCATTTGAATGTATACATTTATAACTGAATGGGAGAATCCATTTAGTGTAGAAAGGGTTAAATTTTTATTCCTGTCCAGCTGATTTCAGTATGTTTGATAAATTGTAATATTCCCAGCATTCTTTCATTTTAGATCCACCTTAAAATTTTGATAGTTTTGTACAGTAATGCTCTTAGTAATCGACTCCTTAACCACAGCAGAATTATGGGGTAATTTTTCAGGATTTAGTTGGAAATATGGCTTGTTGCCATTCATCGGAAAGCTCTCAACGAGAGCTTTCTGATGAATGGCAACAAGCCATATTTCCAACTAAATCCTGAAAAATTACCCATAATTCTGCTGTGGTTAAGGAGTCGACTATTTAGATCATTACTGTATCTTCCTGCCCCCAGCATGTTTTTTGCTCCTGTCGGCATGTTTGATGAGTTACATCATTACCAGAATTATCATATGTCTGTTAAAGGCACGGGCGGCGTTCCGTTGCAGAAATATTCATATTTGTTCAAATTGCCATCAACAGAAGGAATATTAAAATATATATAGTTTTGTTCATATGCCAAACATAATCAGCATGTAAATAGTATATTGTCATAAAGACGTACGATGGTGTATGTAACCAAGAGCCTGCTCATGTTACAGAAGTTTTGCTTCTGTTTACATAACACAGCTCAATTCTATTGGTTAATTGCACACAAATGATATAAACGCTCTTTATTATTTCCATATCAAGAAAACAGTAACAAAAAACGCTCTTTATGTTTACAATATCCGGATCTAAACAAAACCAGGAAACGCAACGTTTTTTGCTTTTGTTTACATAACAAAGGAAAAACATTTCACAATAACATACTGTTTATGCCATATTTCTGATTGGTATAAGAACAAAGTCTGTCTACATTTTACTATTCTTTCTGTTTATGGCGGTTTTTGGCCGATGTGAATATTTTAACAGCATACCCACCGCCAACGCTGCCCGTATATTTAAGGTCATGTCTTTCTCAACAGCTTATCCATTCCCATCTTTGCATGGAAATAACCTCTCACATAAATCGACACGTTTTCACGTAAGGCTATAATACACGCCGTGGTAATATGGCGATGAACTTGACTCCTTATTAGTATATAGCACGATGTGGCAGAACACAGAGGTTTACAGCAGGCAAAGATTCCCAGTAGTATAAAGTAATGCTCTAAGTAATCGACTCCTTAACCACAGCAGAATTATGGGTAACTTTTCAGGTTTAGTCGGAAATATGGCTTGTTGCCATTCATCGGAAAGCTCTCCCCGAGAGCTTTCCAATGAATGGCAACAAGCCATATTTCCGACTAAATCCTGAAAAGTTACCCATAATTCTGCTCTGTTTAAGGAGTCGATTAATTAGGGCATTACTGTAGTATGGTGTCCAAGACTGAGTTTAGTTTTCCTGTCATTTGCAGAATGAGGTCCCCAGAGGGTGAATTTAGTGATGCTATCCTGCATAGTGGGCTAGAATCACCAAATTCACCCTCCTGGGACCTCATTCTGCATGGCTTCATCTGCTATGGGTGACATAGACTCAGATTGAAGTTCCCAAATGGTGAATATTGTGATGTACACCCATTGGGAACCTCGATTATGCAATGTGTCATCTGCCATTTTGGGATATAGAGAAACTAAACTAAAAAAGAAAAGAACCTATAAAAAGAAGTTTCTATAGAAATTTTATAATAAAGAAACTTTCCAGAGAAGATAAGGCCTAAGCAGAATGAGGTCCCCAGAGGGTGAATTTAGTTATGCTAGCCCGCTATGCGGGCTAGCATCACTAAATTCACCCTCTGGGGGCCTCATTCTGCAAATGACAGGTACACTAAACTCAGGCCAGATGGTGTCTATTAATGGGAGAGATTGTTTCCACACAAAAGTTGAAATGGTCGAGCTGTTGAAATTGGTCTCCCCCTCTATCTGTATCATTCGTTTAGTACATATCTGGGATGTTTCATCAGGTGTCATGCCTTGGATAAGGTCCAATTTCCCCCCAGTCATGTGCAGCATGAATTTGGCAAACCACCTAACATATCTGATAGCTCATATGGTTCATGACATTTTATGTTATATGTATGTAGTGAGTAGTTACTAATGGTACTGTTTTTCAGCTCAAGTTTGAGCTATTGCCATGGGTTGGCATCCGTCTGTCCATCAGTTTTAAATTAATGGAAAAACATGGCCACCAGCAGCCATCTTGGATTTCAAATTTGAATCCATCACCACACCCTGTAGCCCACATTTATTGGATAATTGTTTTGAAAATTGTACAGCCATGATTAGGATCACCTTTAGATGGGAGATATCAAATTTGAACTATTTTTGATGAACAATATGACTGCCAGCAGCCATCTTGGATTTTACTCTTTGCTTGAATAAATCACATGGCACACCCTACAGACGACATCCCTCATCGGATATTTGTCTTTAGGGTGACCATTAGATTGAAGCCATCAAATTTTTCCAAATTAGACATTTAAACTTTCCGCATTCATAATCGCTCCATTGACTGTAACACATAAAATGATCCCCTCTCTAAGTTGAGCTAAAGTGTCATTGACACTTTCATATTCTGTCCTAATAATATCTCAATTGTTGATGTATCATATTTTATTCCAATCTTAATATATTATATAAACAATTAACATAAGTTCAGACAATAAGAAATATAATAGTATACATAGATGGATTGATTGGAAAGGGGAATTAAAACAACAACCCCAAGGGCTTATTACGCCACACCGTGGTGTTGCTTGGTACGCAGATTTTCATATTCTGTGGTCGATCGATAATCCACTGGGCGACTGTATTATTATGGTTACCGATAGAGTCACGATAGTACAACAAAGATTAGCACATGTGTTTACGTCACCGGTGTACTTGTGGGGGCATGTTTCTATTATGAAGGTTCGCTATCCCGAAGGTCCGCTATTCCGAAGGTTCTCTATTCCGAAGGTTTTTGTTATTTTTAGGTTAATTCTATATTCTAAAGTATTGAGACTAATTTGAGAGGGTTCATTATCACAAAGATTCTTTTTACGGAGTGTGCGCTCACATCCGAACTGATCCTGCGCGCATACCGATACAGATACAGAGGAAATAACTTAACTTAGAACATTAAATGTGATTTTGTTTTGTTTTCGCCGGTTTTCTTGAGATTTAATGTCATTACGTGGGCCCATACTTTTGAATTCTTAGCATATAATATGAATGTTGTGGTATATTGTGGACCCTCCCGCATTGGGACATGACACAGGTACAGTTGACTTAAGTGATGTTCTGTGTGGGCTCCAATTTGGAGTTCAATATTTTAAGGGCCAAATTTAGGTTTTTATGGGCCCATACCTTTGAACTCTGGGCATATAATATGAATATTGGGGGCATGTCTCTATTCCGAAGGTTCACTATCCAGAATGTCCACTATTCCGAAATTTCTCTGAATGTTCGCTATTCCGAAGGTTCACAAATTAGAAGGTTCGTTATTCCGAAGGTTCTGTATTCCGAAGGTTTTTGTTATTTTAATTCTATATTCTAAAATATTGGGAGGGTTCATTATCACGAAGATTCTTTTTATGAAGGAAATAACTTAAAACATTAAATGTGATTTTGTTTTGTTTTCGCGGGTTTTCTTGAGTTTAATGTCATTACGTATGACTTTATTTCTCATTAAATATTCACGCCAAGCAGCCCACACAATTGCTATGTTTCCATGCGATTTAATGTCACTACGTGTGACCTAATATCTCAATAATCTGAGGCAAGAGTACGCCTGCTAAAGGCGAATTATAACAGTGGGGCTATAACGCTCAATGAATACTGGAACTATAACAAACTGCGCAGCAGAATATCGCTGATTAAACGAGTATGAGATGAGCCTAACTGCAATTGTGACTTTGTTTAAAGGCCCACTTAATTTTCGAGTCATTCATTTTTGTTATAGTATATACGGTTTTAATAACAATTTATGCCATAAAATTTGAATAAATTACTATAATTCATCACCATTTGAAATGCAGAATCCTTCTATCTCCTAGTTTGAAACACCTTTAAAATACCGCGACAAGTCGTGCGTCGTATATCTAGCAATTAGCAACTAACATGTCCTCTTCGGCTTTCCATAGATTTCAACGTAATTTGATACTTATGGGTATTTGTGTCCGGGAAGTGTTTTGGACGGGTCAAATCGTGAGCCCGACCTGACCTTGACATTTAAAACTGTCAATGCAAGGTCAATTTGGGTAAAACGGACAAATTTCGGCGAAATTTGATACCTTTGTCCGGAGAGTGTTTTGAACGGGTCAAATCGTGACATTGGCGTGACCTTGACCTTCAATGTGGTCAATCAAAGGTCAAATCGGGTAAAACGGATGGATTTCGACGAAATTTGATACTATGGGTGCTTTTGTCGGGGGAGTGTTTTGGACTCCGACCTTACCTTGACCTTCAAAATTGTTAATTAAAGGTCAAGTGGGGTAAAACGGACGGATTTCGACGAAATTTGATACCTAGTGGTACTTTTCTCCGGGTGGGGGTGTTTTGGACGGGTCAAATCATGACCCTGACCTGACCTTGACTTTCGAAATAGTCAATTGAAGGTCAAATCGCGCCTTTCGCCGGAAATCAGATGGGAAACATCCCGGACGAAGTCGGGCCCATCAGCTTGTGTAATAAAGAAGACAGTTTGAAGAAAGTAATGTATAACACGAGAAACGGGAAAACTTGAAATATAGAAGTATGCAAATTTCCCAGATAAAATTTGAAAGCTAGTTTATAGAATAATTGTATTATAATTTATATTTATGGCTAATAATATGATTTTGGTGGCGTTACCATTTCTGACTATGGTTTTCTTGTATTATGTTTGCTATTGTTATTTGAAATGATGACTATTACTGGGCCAAACTTGCCATGTTAAAACTTTAGAAACATTAATGATTTATTATATTCTTCCAGTACTCATTAAAATGTTATATATTAATAGTATGTGATTTGACAGCTTACTGGGACAGGCAGAATTAAAAACATTATTTCCTGATTCACTAATTTAAAATGATATCTGAATTTCTATCAACTTGGTCTGTATTTGAATCAGACTGGCACTGCATACTGAAGATTGAAACATTCACAATGATTGTGGAAACTTTAAAGACATATTATGTACTTTTTCGGGTGCGTGAAACTGAAAAGTTGGTATGCGGGCACTATGCCAACTGGAGGAATGTAACATTCTACTAACTTCGCAGAAGATCTGAAGCAAATCGACCTTACCACTCCACAGAAAATATCGTTTGAACAACGCTCAACTGTAAATATTTACAACTCGATTCGGGACGCATCTATCGGTGATAGACTAACGAAAATGATTTCGCCATCGAGAGTCACTGCATTTAATTACTATATAAGAATGGCTGTATGTATCATCTATTTGGATATAATATTTACCGGCAAACAAATTACTACTTTGAACAAGATTATTCCCTAGTTCCAGTTAATCACCCTACCGGAGTGTTTCACATCACTTTAATATTGATTGTACTCTTTTGTAAATTATGACATCTGAACTATGTAAAAATACAAATATTTAGTCCTTCATTCCTCCTTAACCCTTCCATGATGAGAGCTGCACTGTTTGCATTGAAGATCCTGTGCCAGTACATTCTCTTGTATATGCGTATCTCCCATAGGGAGCCTGGCATATATAAGAGAATGTACTGGCTTACAAGATCATGTAAATATAGTTAGGCCAATATGGGCATATATAAGAGATTGCATTTGGCACAGGGTTTTTGCTAAATTTTAGGAATCTCAAATCATGGAAGGGTTAACCCTTTACCCAACAGAACGGCCCTGTGCCAATGCATTCTCTTATATATGCGAGTCGACCATAGGTCGCCTCGCATATATAAGAGAATGCATTGGCTTAACACATTAAAAATTATAAAATTGTTAAAGAATGTAAGAAAAGTGGTAAAAAGTGTTAAAAAAAGATTTTGTTTAGGCCAATGCATTCTCTTATATATGCGAGGCGACCTATGGTCGACTCGCATATATAAGAGAATGCATTGGCACAGGGCATAACTGTAACTATCACAATGTGGTCAAGGAGCCGGTTCCAATGATATCCATATTTGTATGGTTCTATTGAGACAGACCAAAGATATTTTAGGCTGTTGAAGCTTTATTTGGCCGGTTTGTTGGGTAAAGGGTTAAAGCCATGTGACAGATTTCGCTCCAAAATACACCTAATAGTATTCAATTTTGAATTTATCCCGGTTTTGAAATAGGTCGATAAATTACTGAACTACCTTTCTATGACCAACATATGTCCCAGAAAGACGCATTGAAGTCATTAAAAATAGAACTTCGACCACAAAAATTTGACCCCGAACAAAAAATTTGCCATTTATATTCATTGCAATTTTCGAATCGGAAATGGAATAATGCGTGACTCTCTGGAGATGTTATGTTGTGTAATGATAACATAAAACTGATCAAAAACTTCACGCCCTGCTTTCTCTTTGTTTTAGTCATCAAAATTATGTAGTACCATAAATGATTCAGAACGAAGACAGCTCTAGATTTTCTTCCCATTGTCTACAGGTTATATTTATTTGCGACTGATGATTACAAATTTTGAATTGGCACAAACAAAATAATCGCATATTTATCATACAGTTTAACAGAAAATTAGACATTCAAATAGTTTAAATATTGAAACTCTGGTTAACCTGGAATCTATAATCCTGGATTTTTGACTATTTTCAAGCTGATCTGGTACCATAACTTTACAAGCTAAATTCGAAGACCAATCAGCCATTGCAAGTTTGGCTAAGGTCAGCGAATGGACCGCGGTTAAACAGCGATGTATTCTACTTGGAAATGGATCTAGTCCAATCATATTTTAATTTAATTTAATTCAGACACAACTGTTTGTTACAATAAATGTACTTTATAGATGTTTACTTTAGATGACTTTATTGCATGTATGTTGTAATTTTTGGATAATGGGATTGGAGAAGAGTGCATAGGTCAGAGTAATATCTCCAATTCTATTTTATATAAAAACTCAATGAAATTTACATGTTAGCTCTTCCCCCACCCATGGGGGCTTGTCGTAAAGAAAGCGAGTAAAAAATAAAGATAAAAATATCAAACTTAAAAACTAGGGTGCCACTTTAACAGACACATCATTATTGTCAATAACAATGTGTTTGTTAAAGCACAGGAGCTTGGAATTTGGTCAAAACCCCTCTTTTATTGGCGGAACCACCACCCGGGACCAAAGGTCACCTTTGGTCCCGGGTGGTGGTTCCGCCAATAAAAGAGGGGTTTTGACCAAATTCCAAGCTCCTGTGGTTAAAGTGACGTTCTCAATTTTCATTTAGATTTTTTCAATTTAAGCCCCTGTGCCCCTCACCTCCAAATTTATCAACATAACAAACTATGTGGACAAGTTTGTTTGTGCACATACATACATATGGGCTGTCAGATTGATGTATAGTGTGCATTGTCAGGCTTCTAAGTTGAGCATAAATTCACCTTGTGAAATGTTGAGATGAATGACTGCAATCAGTCAATCATTCCTGGTAATATAATTTAATGAGACCTACATGTAACAAGACCTACATGTACATGTAACAAGACCTACATGTAATGAGACCTACATGTTGGATATCAACTTAGTTCAGTCAGTTGACTTTTTCTTTATTTTCTGTTTTCAGAAATACAAGCCATTCAAAGGAGTGAAGTATGTTACCAAAGCAGGAAAATTCCAGATCAGAACATAACACCCTCTAGGATGGGACACAACTAAAATACGACTTACAATAGAAGGAAAACAGGACACGATTAAAATATGACCCAGTTTCAGCGAAACTTTTAGTCAAATTTTATTCAAGTTGAAATCAAGTCTATATTCACACTGACATTTCAGTAAAATTCACTATAACATTGATAGAAAATTTGATTGTAATACCAGTGAAATTTCTCCAAATTTAACTAATATTTGTACTATATATTTAATGAAAAATTTGTTGTAATACGTGTGAAATTTCACTAATATTTCAGCAAAATGCCACTATTATTTTGACTAAAATTGATTGGAGTACCAGTGAAATTTCAACAGAATCCCAGTTAATTAAAATACTAGGGAAACGTCAACTAAATTTGAAGTAATTGAAATTTCCTTGACATACCTGGACATACAATTATGTTTATTGATTGGTGTTTCTTGTCATCATAAACCAAAAACAAAAATTCTGTCACCACATCATTGAGACAAATGACAAAAATCAAGATTTCAAAGAATCGCTCATTGCAGACTGAAGGAAAACACTAATGGGATGCGATTTAAACACAACCAAGTTAAAGATACGGATGGCCTTCACAATGGGTATTGCTGTTAAAAAGTTACATCTGTTAAAACCACCATTAACAGAAAGAATATTAAAATATAAACAGATTTTGTTTTTATACCAATCATAAATATCGCATAAATAGCATGTTATTGACAAGACTGTTGAATTTGCTCTTATTTTAAGGGCAGGTAATAATTTGTTTTCATTAATTAGTTATCAGTTATAGGCCGCAATAATTAGAAAGCTGCCCGCATTATAAGTAAAAAATGTCCGCCAATAAGTAGAAAGGCGGTCAACGGTAACGTAAATGACGTCATACGTATTTAGCTCGATCGGCAAAGAATATTGGGTCGATGGAAGATAGATTACAGTTGCTTTCAGATGAATTACGGTAGACACTGATTTTGGGAGTAAATATATGTGGATGAACTACATGTATCCGTATCAATATCATTCCCAGTTGAAACAGACAGTACTGTGGAATCGCTGCAAGTTCTGCACAAAGTTCACAAGAATAAAAATTGCTGGATTAATTCTTAATATAATAAAGCACCCAATGGTATATATCTATGTTAATATATTCATCCTGTGAAACAACAATTGCCAATGTTGCTAACTAATAAAGTACTTATTAATTGCTTGTTTCCACATTGACCGAGTTATGAGGCCTCGGTCTGTCATATTAGTTCGGCCTGCAGCCTCAGGCCAATAAGACAGACCTCGGCCTCATATAACTCGGCCAATATGGAAACAACCAATTAATAACATATAATATCTTTTGATTATGAAGAAGCCCTATCCCGAAGTGGGAATTTCTGTCAGAATCTTAACCAGTCTTGGTTAGAAAAAAATCAACCTTATATTTTTCCGTGGTACAAGCAGAATATTGGAAGCAACACTGGAAAAGGACTCCTGGGGACCATTTTTGTTTTTCATCCACATATATGTGGTGATGAGAACCTATTTCTTCCATTATAAGTTACTGTATGAGCCAACTCTAATTTTGGATGAAGATCACTTATTTTATGTTTTATGTTAGTCATAATATATGTATGAATGTAAGGAAGCACATATGTTTGATTGTTTATTGTTTTACGGTATATGTTGCTTAGGGAATTTTCTTCATTGTTGTTATTGTGCAATATGATATATATAACCAGGTCTGACACATCCATATTAAACTTTTAGTTAGTCGAATATGGATATTGCCGTTTTGCAGAATGAGGTCCCCAGAGGGAGAATTTACTTATGCTATCGCACATAGTGGGCTAGCATCACCAAATTCACCATCCGGGGACCTCATTCTGCATGGCGTCATCTGCTATGGGAGATGTAGACTCAGATTGAAATTCCCAAATGGTGAATATTTTGATGTGCAACCATTGGGAACCTCGATTATTCAATGTGTCATCTGCCAATTTGGGGATATAGAGAAACTGAATGTCACCACACAGATATTTCATAATGTTGTATATAGACAGAACACAATGCACATCTTAATCGAGAATCCAATGAGTTTGATAAAAGATTTTGAGATTATGATGCAAGGTGTGTTCTGTACTTATTCTACACCGTTGTGTCAGATAAGTGCAATCCATGACTTGTCACCTTCATTGATACTATAGCTACCTCAATTGTGATTTAAGTCTTGATGAATAACCAGTAATGATCAGAGCAGTACCCGAAGTGCATCGTTGACGTAATGTACGTCATCTTTCTTGGCAAAAACGTCAACAAAAATAGTTCCGGCTTGTATTCCACTAGAGGTAAATAACAATATGTAATGAATGGCTGTGATTCCGTTAAATATATGTGCCTCACGTCAATGGGTGTGGAATAAAAAGGATTCTATGAATGTTCAATTGGCCCAAAAGATGTTATGAAAGAGTCATTATTACGCTTCCCCACTTATGTCATTCAGAAAGGCAGACTCATGTCATTATATTGAATAAAATAATCTTTTGCAAAATATTGCTAAAGCAAATGTTATCTATAACCTGTTCATTTGCTGTACTAATATTAATACTTCAATGTGACTGTGTAAGTAAAAGATGCGTGATCTCATAGTTTCCGCATGATGTTGGAAAATGATGTTTTTTCATATCTTCATATTTATTTAACCCTTTAACCAACAGAACGGCCCTGTGCCAATGCATTCTCTTATATATGCGAGTCGACCATAGGTCGCCTCGCATATATAAGAGAATGCATTGGCTTAACACATTAAAAATTATAAAATTGTTAAAGAATGTAAGAAAAAATGCTAAAAAGTGTTAAAAAAAGAATTTTTTTAGGCCAATGCATTCTCTTATATATGCGAGGCGACCTATGGTCGACTCGCATATATAAGAGAATGCATTGGCACAGGGTATAACTGTAACCATCACAATGTGGTCAATGAGCCGGTTCCAATGATACCCATATTTGTATGGTTCTATTGAGACAGACCGAAGATATTTTAGGCTGTTGAAGCTTTATTTGGCCGGTTTTGGCCGGTTTGTTGGGTAAAGGGTTAACTATAATAGTTGAATTTAGGACGTGCCAGACCTATATACAGATAATGTAAATTATAGGATATTTATCATTCACAAGAAAAAAATCTTATAACCAGAACTTGTTCTGAATTTGTAAGCTGTCTTGTTGTTTCTTGTACCCTTAAAGGGGTACTGTACGCCATTTTCAATAAATTCCCGGTGATAACAACGATCTATTATCGATACTATATAGAAATATAAGTAATTTGAGTCGAAGATGTATTCTGTAAACGCTCAGGTTAATAGGCTATCTTAAAATTTAATAATTTAAAAGTTAATAATTTAATATAAATTGATTTTATGGCTCCAGCCATAAAATGGCGTCTCTTAAAATTGGAAATTCTGTGTACAAAACGTAATCAAATTATAATTGAGGGATACTGGATTAATAAAACAATTGCACACACGATCGTTTGAAACATTATGCTTATACGGGGAGAAAACCCAAGCCACTCATTGACTAGTGACCATACACTAACTTAAATGAGTATATGGGACTGCTAAGCATATAATATAATGTTTATTTGATTCATTTGGTTGAAAACTGTACAAAAATTACTCGACAACGACAATTTGTATTTTTGCATTCCGGTAAATTTGCCATCCGTAACAATACTTCGTACTCAACAGACTTACAAAAAATGGAAAAGTTGTTACCTTATTCTCCGACTCGGGGATTATAGAAACCAACAACAACATCTTGGGTACAGTACCCCTTTAATGATTAATCTCTATTTACCTTCACCCCTATGTACGTTGCCACCACCTACATGTACATGTATACTGTGTTCACAGCAGTGGTGGCATGTAAAGTAATTAACCCTTCCATGATTGGTACTTCCTGAAATTTTGCGAAAACCCTGTGCCAATGCAATCTTTTACATATACGAGTCTCCCACAAGAAGCCTCGCATATATAAAAGATTACATTGTCCTAACAGTATTTACCTTGATCTTGTAAGCCAGTGCATTCTCTTATATATGCGAGGCTCCCTATGGGAGACTCACATATGTAAGAAATACACTGGCACGGGATCTTTAATGCTGCACCACCACAGCTCCCGTCATGAAAGTATTAACTGGTGATTATATGGGTGGCCAAATGTGACGTACAGTAAAGAATATGCTGACTGCATGGTTTGGAGTCCATGTGGGAGCTTTACTTACGGTTACACTGGTGTAAATAGGGTTCGGAGTGACATCTAGCGGATGCGGGAGGAATATATAGGAGAGAATAAAATAGACACTGGGCCCTGATTGGTCAATAGCCTTGTGTGCTTTTTGCATAAAAAAATCATCACACCTCTTCCCAATGATTTCCCATAGGTAAAATAGCCATTAGCACAGGAATTAACCCTTTGTAGTGAAGTTTGAATTTTTTGGTGTGGTCTAAACTAAGACAGATTTTTTTTATGCGGTTTTGACACTCGTTATGAAAACAAGATTTAAAGGCAAATTCCCTGCTAGACGGACACGATTTTTTTGCGTAAAAAGTTTCCCCAAATGTCAATTTTTCAAATTTAAAGAAACTTTTGGATCCAAAATTGATATTGCCAACAGTATTGCTAAAACGTTAGCACTGAGGCCTATGGAAAACATTTACACCAGTGTAACCTAAAGGGGAAAAATTAGTTTTGTTGTCATTTTTGATTCCTGGGAGTCACTTTACAGTATGTTAATGCATTTTTCACAGCCTGGTCTTTCAGTCCAATGAATCTCTCATGCATAGTGTGGCTATTCTTGCTGCTGATGTCTTCTTTCACTTACATCAGCCAAAATTTTCAAGGTGGTAATAGTCACATGATAATGCAAATGACCCATAACATGAACATGTCAATGACACACAATCATATCAATTGTTATATGAAGCTAATCCAACAAGTATTTTTGATTTTAAAGCCAGTAATATACAGATATATATCATAAAAGTGTGTCATTTCCACTGGTGGGTATGGCCACTTGAAGGTCAATAGCATTAAAACTTGGGTCACATTTAAGAAATGCTTCAGCAGTTCAAAGAGAGCATATCCTTGTTCAATTATTTAATATACACCCACATCAGTTATCTTGGATCACCCTTGCAGACCTGAAAATGTCATATTTTAGTCTTCCATGTGCTGATAAAGTCATGTGATTTACGCTCAGTTGATCAGATCTGGACTCAATGACATCACATGACCAGAAGTTCTCTCATGGAAAGAATCTTGTACAGTCTTCCATAGCTGATCCAAGTTTGCAACACCAAACCCCAAAAACTGTGAAAATGGGGCCTGAATATGACTTATGGTGGAAAATTGTGCTTTTTTTGATGAATAATGTGTTAAAGGGGTTGGGGTTAACTTGTGTGTGATAAATAAAGAACCACAGAAGTGATATTGTTTTTGAACACATTTTTTCCATTGATGGGTAATTCTGAAGAAATGTAAGGAGTTACAATTATTCCGCGAAAAAGCGGGCTATCGCTTTAGGTTACACTGGTGTAAATAGGGTTCGGAGTGACATCTAGCGGATGCGGTAGGAATATATATGAGAGAATAAAATAGTCACTGGGCCCTGATTGGTCAATAGCCTTGTGTGCTTTTTGCTTAAAAAAAAATCATCACACCTCTTCACTATGATTTCCCATAGGTAAAATAGCCATTGGCACAGGAATTAACCATCTGTAGTTAAGTTTGAATTTTTTGGTGTGGTCTAAAATAGGACAGTATTTTTTTATGCGGTTCTGACACTAGTCTAGTTACGAAAACACAAGATTTAAAGGCGATTTCCCTGCTAGACGGACATGATTTTTTTGCGTAAAAAATTTCCCCAAATGTAAATTTTTCAGATTTATAAAGAAAATTTTGGACCCAAAATTTATATTGCCAACAGTATAGGCTAAAGCGTCAGCCATTACGTTACTGCACCCTGCCAACTCATAACCGCAACATAGTACACATTACTGTGGTCGACTACAGCTCTAGCCAACAGCTGTTAGTGAAGGTGGTAATTATTGTATTGGGCATCTGCATCTCCGTGTGTATACAAGATTACCTATGGAAAACATTTACATCAGTGTAACCTTACAGTTCTGTCTGTCTGTATATGGTACGTCCTTAGTGACCAAATCTGGCTTTTGCAGGACGGTATCTGATTGCTTTCAAGTTTGGTCGTTGTTCGAATTGTTGAGACGAAGTCTCCGGTGAAGTTATGGTCATCACTCCTCATCCGTCCGTCAACAATTCTTTAAACGTCTTCTCCAGAACCATGATACCGAATGGGTTCATATTTGGTGTGGCTGTTCCCCAAGTGATACACATTCAGATTTGTTCAAATCAGGTCAAATAGTTGGAAAACCAAGGCCACAACTCTATCTCTCTACAGTAATCCTTAAAATGTCTTCTCAAGAACCATCTGGCCTATTTAGCTTATATTTGATATGGAGGGTTATATAAAAAAAAACGAAGTCGAGCTATTGCCATGGGTTGGGCCCGTTGTTTGTCCGCCCGTGCGTCTGTAAACTATTTCCAATAGTACACCCTACAGGTGACATCTCTCACCCGATCGTCACCAAACTCCACATGGATCTTCAGGGTTACCTCTAGATGGGAGTCTGCAACATGTATTTTGACCGAACTTTGTTAAAAAGCATGGCCGCCAGCAGCAATTTTGAATTTCAAATTTGAATCCATCAGCACACCCTGCAGCCCGCATCTCAAATCCGATGATCACCAAACTTTATATGGATCTTCGGGTTGACCTCTAGATGGGAGCCTCCTATTTTGACTGAGATTCGTCATAAAACATGGCCGCCGGCAACCATCTTGGATTTCAAATTTGAATCCATTGGCACAACCTGCAGCCCGCATTTCACTTCCAATTTTCACCAAACTTTATATGGATCTTCGGGTTGACCTCTAGATGGGAGCCTCCTATTTTGACAGAAATTCGTTTTTTTTTAAATGGCCGCCAGCAGCCATCATGGATTTTACTCTTTGTATGACTAAATCCTTCGGCACACCCTCATACACTGTGCTACAGGTCACCTCCCACATCCGATCATCACCAAACTTCATATGGATCTTTGGGGTGACCTCTAGATGGGAGCCTGCTATCTTGACCGATTTTTTTTAATAAAATGGCTCCCAGCAGCCATCTTCGACTTTTACCTTTTGCATTACTAAATCCTTTGACACACCTACGGACGACATCTCACTTCCGAACGTCACCAAACTTTATATGGATCTTCGGGGTGAGCTCTAGATGGGAGCCTCCTATTATGACCAATATTCGTTAAAAACATTGCCGTCAGCGGCCATCTTGATATGAATCTTTGTATGAATAACAGTATGGCTAAATCCTTCGGCACAACATACAGGCCACCTCCCACATCCGTAGATCCAAACTTTAAATGGATCTTCGGGGTGACCTCCAGATGGCATTCTCCTATTTTGACCGAAATTTGTTAAAACATGGTCGAAAGCAGCCATCTTGGATTACATATTTGAATCCATCGACACACCCTGCAGCCCTCATTTATTGGATAATTGTTAAGAAAATTTACAGGCTTGTTTAGGATCACCTCTAGATGGAAGATATCGAATTTGAACAATTTTTGATTAAAAACCGACGATGGCCACCGGCAGCCATCTATGATTTTACTCTTTGCATGACTAAATCCCCATGGCACACCCTACAGAGCACACCCCTCATCCGATCGTCACCAAACTTCATATGGATCTTTTTGGTGTTCTCTAGATGGGTGCGATCAATGTTTTCCCCGAATTTCGTTATAAAACAAGGCCGCCAGCAACCATCTTGGATTTTACTTTATATATATCTCTCTTCATGTTGACATCTGGTATTACTTTCCGCATTCCTAATGGCTCTATTGACTGTAACACATGATATTATCTCCGATTCGAGTTGGGCTACAGTGTCATTGACACTTTCTTTTCAGAATTCTGTTAAAAAGAACATTGCCGCCAGCGACCACCTTTGATTTCACACTTGAATCCATGGGCACACCATGCAGTCAACAATTATTGGCGAAATGTTTTGAAAATTTACAGGCATGTTTGATATCACCTCTTGATAAGTGCTATTCAATTTGAATGATTTTTTTATGAAAAACATGGCAGCTGTCAACCATCTTGGATTTTTAATAAAGTTTTTTTTTTAAACTTGACTTGTGCTTTGGCGAGGTCAGTAGGCGGGTGGATGTCAGGGTGCGAGCGAGACCATTGGCGCGATATCGCCTACCGATTTTATTCATATTTGGTATATGGGTCTGTTGCAACAATATCTCGAATGAGTTCGAAAACCAGGTTTGTCCAATCTTTTACACGAGAGTTATGGGCTTGGTCTATTTTTAGTTATTTTGATCGTTCGCGACCACTAGCACGATAACTCAAACAAACATTGCCCGATTTCAACATTATTCGGTATATGAGTCTTGGACCTCCTCTAAATAGGATATATCGAATTTGAACGATTTTCGATGAAATAGAGCATATCCCTCATCCGATCATCACCAAATTTCATATGGATCATTGAGGTGACCTCTAACTGGATGATTACCAATTTTTCCGAATTCTGTTAAAAAAAAACATAGCTGCCAGGGGCCATCTTGGATTTTAATCTTTGTATGAATAAATCCTTTAGCACCTTACAGGTAACATTTCGAATCGAATCGTCATCAATCTTCGTATGGAACTTCATGGTGACTTAAATTCTAAATGGGAGCCTCCCTTTTCCCCGAAAATAGTTTTTAAAGAACATGGCAACCAATAATTCTTTTGCGACAGATCCATTATTTTAGGAAAAAAAACTTGACGAGCGCCATCTTCCGATTCGTATCCCTTGTATTATTTGTATGACGAAATCCTTTGGCACGCCCTACATGCAACATGAACAACGTGGCAGCCATTTTGGATTTTACTCTTTGCATGACAAAATCCTTTGTCACACCCCACAGGTCACATTTCTCACCCGATAGTCATCAAACTTCGTGAATCTTCGGGGTATTTTTGGAGTATGTTTTTTTTTCTCAACGGTTTAGTATAGTTTATGGTTCCCATAAACAGAATATCCTTACTGGACACCTGACAGGATTGACGATTTTCAGATTTTCGACAAATCCAAGATGCCCGCCAAAAAACAAACAAAACAAATCCATATACTCGAGTATAGTTTTCAGACTCTTCGAATAGTGGCAATTATTCCTACACCAGGATATATTGTTATCACAAGGGATGCTCATTATGTAGCCTGGTAGGATTTAACCTTCCATAATTTCGACATAATTCAAGACGGTCGCCAAAATTTCCGGTTTTTCCATATATTTGGATAAAACTTTATTAATCTTCGAATGAAAATCGCAATTCCGACAGAGACTGCTGCAGAAAGGGTCAGGTTATTACGTTTTCAACTTTTCGATGAACAAAGACAAGGACTAGTCTATCGCTGGAAATTCGACAACATTCATAACAACTGTCTAAATGTATAGTTCATGGAAGTATAAAAGTATGTTCCAATGAATGATTTTCGTCTCAAAGTTGATATAACTGCTTAGCAGTGATGAATTGCAGGGGGAACGCCGCCCCCCCCCCACCTTTTTCGTCGGGGGAACGCCGTCCACCCATTTAATTTGTCCAGTTCAGACGAAAATGAGTTAATGAAACAAATATTTTATACTCTGCACCCGTCCAAATCGAACTTGATCACATCGTGTGACTCGTGAGTCATATATTCGTAGCGTATATATATATATTTTTTGTATGACTGAGTCTGTGCCAATGAAAGTGTTTTAACAGTTTAACTCGAGCGGCACCACATTCAGGTGATCATGTTTGCATAGGCACCGTGAAAGATAAACACTGTCAGAGCGAGCCGGGTATAATTCGTTAAACACACCAAGGAATTCTATATGAAACCAGGGGGGGGGGGGGGTGAAAAAATTTCTTCCGGCACGTATGCCGGGGTGGGTGGGTGGTCAAAGCCACCAACAAGCAATTTTTTCCGCAACTAAAAAAAATAATTCCTGCTTGGTTTTTAGTGTTTTGGCAATGAGTTGGGCTTCAAAACCACTTTGAATTAGTTTGAATGAGAGAAATAATGTAATTCTAACTGGTAAACTGACTGCAGGCAGTTATCGTGTTGTATTTTGTTGCAAATTTTGTAATCCAAGATGGCCGCTGGCAGCCATGTTTTTTTGGCCGAATGACCTCAAAATTACTCATTCCTATTTACATGTCCATGTTAACATCCATGATAAATAGTATGCACAGAAATTCATATACAGCTGTTTACAGTGAATTTCCCCCCGCAAATCTCTGTTTTAGTGTTAAAAGGGGGGGGTGGGTGTCAAAAAATGGTTGGAAAAAACTGCCGAAAACGGAACAAAATTTGGCGGTGGGGGTGGGTGGGTACAAAAAATGATCGAAAGGGAAAAAATGCCATTTATTTCCGACCCCCCTGATGAAACCGCAAGAATCTTCAAAAAATACCATTCTCAACGACGGAGGAAGTGAGTCTGATAAAGAACGGAAGAGAGTGCTTAGGGAATGAAAATTATCGGCTGTCACTGTTTTGCGACTCTCGTGTCTGTTTATTTGCGCGCACTCAATGTCTCTTGTTGAATAGACTGGTTCCTGGTCGAAAGCTGCACAAATCTGAAAACGTAGTAACGTGGGGTCCGTGACAACCCGCACCGGAGCCAACCCGCCCATTTCGCCTTGTGACAACCCGCTCGCCTAACAATTATAACGGAATAAGGAGGTGTGAAGGGATTATGAGATGTGCAATTAGACTGATTATGCTACATTGTATGATGTGGTCGTTTGTTTAAAGAAAACTGGCCCACCCAGCACTGCTTTGGTTACTTAGATCGTGACAATTCTCACATTTTTAGAAAGATAGATCATTAGCCATTAAAGTTTTTCAACATGGCCACTTCTACTTTATGCATATATAGAGGTAGTAAGCTGTACTGACGTTCTGTTTCACAAGCCTGCATCAGGGACGTGGCTATAGGGTCTCCGTTCGGGGGGTGTCCACCTTGGGAAATTCCAACCGCACCCCCCCCCCCCCCCCACTTGGATTAAAATCAGACCAAACACAAGTTTTGTATAATTCCATTTGCACACCCCCCCCCCCCCCCATTGCACCTCAGTGCTCAAGCCTAATATCATCTATATATTCATCAACCATGGTTCTATATTCCCGGTATGAGAACATTCAGATATTTTAACCTGAAAAATTGCATAAATCCTAACATCTAGTGGTCTAACTCCAGGCAAATGCACACGGCTATATACGAGCAAGAGACTTGGACACACGGGGCTGACCATAGTTGTTCGGTCCGGTGTGAGAAAATTTGGAAAACTATACAAGAAAATCGCAAATTCTAGCATCTAGACTGGCCTCAACTGAAGCTTTCCTATAGTGTTTGAAATTTCAAATATCTTCGTTATTTAGTCATAATAATCGTTAACAAACAACAACAAAAAGACTTGTTTTCAAATATCTCCATTATTTTGTTAATTTATGTCTATTTAGAGTTATCACCCTTCCTTCTGCTTCAACTGCAGATCCTCTAATAAGTTTTACCGTTTATAAGTTGGATCCTACCTCGATATATAGCCATTCCAGTTAATGATCCTACGTATGTTATCGAGAGGGTCTGCCCCGGGATAATTCGTATTTATATGTAGTATCCTGTCAGCATTTCCTGAGAACGTAGATGCGAAAGCGTGATTATCAGGTTGGTGTGAGCACAGGTCAGCATGCTCGCTAGCAGGTTCACTGTTGTTGTGAACCGCTATAGTATGTGAGGACATAGCTCAGATGATAGTTCTGTGGCTCGCCCACCAGCGTGCCACTTCGCGGGTGTCTCTCACAAGATAGTCCAGTTCGCCATTGCCACAGATAAGACCCATCGATGCCCCTTGACTCAAGCAAGGGCCTTGAGTAAACTTTCCAATGACAATAGGGTCCCTGCTTTTCGAAAGTGTTTTCCAAACCATGATGGAATGACTGGGTCACATTGTTCACGAAAGACTCATTCTTTTACCTTGGCAAATCATGTGGAAATGTCTTTTGGAATGGGGCTTTGGTCGGAAGTGTGGTCATTCTATCATTCTAGCTATTGAATGGCCAAAAACGTTCGAAATATGGTTGAGCCCTGGATACTGGCAGGGTAACAATTGTTCATGTCGATAGTCGTAGTTTATATAATTCCACACGCCTCCATGTCCGTGCTCAACGCATGTTTTCAGGATTTGGGTCTCTAATTGGATATAACCATAAACTACCGCAGTGACGAGGTATGCATTTTGGCAGTATAGGGTTTGTCAAGACCGGTCAGGATACATGTAATTGTTTCGCGAGTCACATTCAAAGACCGCCTGACCATTCTTCGTCTCAGATTTTACTGGGTCAAAGTTGTCACCCACCCACCTCTGCTGCTATATTCACAGGAATTTGTTAGCTCTCAAATAACTACATGCCGTCTGGTATATGTTTTATTAGTAGAGTATGCCTATCCAACGCTATATGAGCGCCATCCATGCTGACGTGCTGAAAATACTGCAACGGCATCATCAAATTCATCAAATGCATGATTCAGCTGCTGCGCCCCTGTCTCTGGTGGCAAGCGTATGGGGAGAGGAGCTTGATTATCTTGATATATGAGGCCTTTCATTGTTTGACTCGTAAAGACTCAGAACCACATCTTTGACAGAGAGGAAGAATTAATACTCTGAACTCATCAACCACAGCATATACGACATGGTTGGGGCAGCGCGCTGTTTTTAAAGTAAATTTACAGTAACTGCCAATACAGGATTTATTATCTGCATGCAAAATGCATGCAGAAAAGCCAATGGTAAACATTGCGCCCCCCTCGGGTGCATCATAAGATAACACAATCGTTAACAAATATCAATGCGGGACAAAGTTCACAGCGGTCAGGGTCGAAATACAAACGTGGTTTAAATACCATGTACATGGACCTTATTCCGTCATTGGGAGGTTGTAATCCGGCGACCAAGGTAGGTACATATTGCTTCATGTCAAGGTGCATGCACTGATGGGGAAATCTAGAATGCAGTTCTGGAACTTGGTAAGAGAATACGGACAATGGAATGCAGAAAAAAGGGTTTCGTCCGCGGAGGAATTTAAAACACCCTACATAATATATCAGAGGAAATCAACTCAGCTCAGTATATTAACTCCGATAACTCAGTGATACCGTCCTATCAATAGCAATGCCCAATCTATACCTATATGAAACTTGTGTATAAATACCTCATTTACAAAAAAAGAAATGTTTGAGGTACTTAAATTACTTAACCGATGATATAATTATGTAATACATATATATAAAACATAGCTGGGAAAACCTAAGTGGTTGTTATATGAGGTATTTTAATTTCATCTTGAAATCCGGAGCGGTACATAACAACTGGAACATCTGAATGATCCGCCCAATTTCTAAGAATAAAAAAAATGACGCATTAACCCAGATAATTAAAGAAAACTTACGCTTTTGAACTGTGTACCTAAGATCTAGTTTATTGTGCAAACATATCTTTTTTCCTACAGACTGAATTCTGAAACCCAAGCCGGTTTTTGAAAGGGTTATTGTACGACAGACCATATGTTCAGCCTACATTCAATGATGAACTTGGCAAAACAAAATGGTGATAACTTATATTGTGCTTTTGTTGATTTCACCAAAGCTTTCGACACTGTGCGGAGACAGGGACTGTGGAGCAAATTGAAAATCACGACTCATCTGATAATATACTAAGGGTTATACAAAATATATGTACGAGAATCTAAACATGTTTGTGAAGGCAATTGACAAGCTTCTTTCAGAATGTTATTGGTTTAAAACAAGGAGGAAGACTCTCACCTATTGTATACCGCTGTATCTTAATGATTTGCAAAAGTACATGGTGAATAAAGTACATGGTGAATAAAGTATATGGTGAATAACGGTCGAAACGGGTTCGACATGACTGGTTATACATGTAGTCACCAGATTGTATATATATATATATATTTATTACATGATCCTACGCTTATTCCATTCCAGGGGTGGCGCCAGTGGGGGGCACCGGGGGGGGGGGGACTACAGCCCCCTTGTCGGGGAGCTCTAGCCCCCTCGTCGGGGAGGACTTGTCGGGGATTTTCTATATGTAAGTCGGTTGTGTGGATAAGATGAAGTAATCATGTACAGACTGTCAGTGTGGGAAAGTGTCAGCAAGAGAACATACAGCGGAATATATCCCACACAAAATATTCATGGCACATGTTCCCATTAAATCCGGGGGTATTCCCCTGTATTGTTACACCATCAGCGTTTTAGTGGTAATGAAAATCTATTGAAACGTGTGTGTATTATCATTGCTGGCTACTCTGGCATTCGTCACAATGGCCACATTGGTCTATAGGAATCACTGAACTAAATGGTTTCCCATAGGCGACAGTGTTAACGTTTCCGCCAAATTCACTGAATTGAAGCATGCAGGCCATACCAGTGATGTTTACCCAGCTAGATTGACACCAGTTGATCACGAAAATGCAAGAAAAATCATAGGTCATGTGTTTACTTTTAAAAATGAATCCCCAAGTGTACGACGGGGCTATCACACAGCCAAATTTGATCTGGAAAAATCCCGAACTACAGCAGCTAGTTAAATAAATTTCCCGCTCACAAAAATCCATTCCCCCATTCATTCACCAGTTTAAATTATTTAGATATTATGTACAAATCAAATAAACGCGATGTCATCCTTTAACAACGTGTCGCATGTATCAGGTGAAGGTCATTCTTCAGTTACCTTCACCTTTAGGGTTCCACGGTGTACTCGCCCCCCCTACTCTAGAACACATTTAGCTCCCTGATTCCTATAGAACAAATGAGTACCTACAGTATGGCCACATGTTAGCTATATCCCCGACAGTGAAACACCATGCTGGCACTTGCAACTAATGAAATTAGAAATTAGAACTGACACAGAAGACAAGTGGCCTACCTAGAATATAGGAATTTTCACAACAATTCATGGGTTTTAATCTTCGAGTTATCTCATCTGCTAATTATGGCTGATGTATTGTTCGAATATTAGTGTGGCGAAGCCTTAATTCAAGTTTAATGGACACCACCATAATATATGTGTTATTATTTACATATGTGATAATGTTCATCAATCATAAGCAACTGCAGATCTATTAGAATTCTCCAGGCTCCAGCTAAGAGACTACAATTACTTCAATATGGATTTGTTCATTGGTTCGCCACACACACTATGTGAGCTCATTTCACATACCAACAGGCAATATGGTGTAATTTAGTGTAGCCCCCCTGTCGGGGAGCACAGCTCCCCTGTCGGGGATTTTCTGGTGCCACCCCTGTTCCATTCAATAAACCAATTCTATAAATTGTGATATTAAACGTTCGTTTAATAACAGGAAATAGTCCCAGGTGACCTTTGTCTTCCGGTTTGTGTCGTCTGTTTACATTACGTAAGCTACGTCTCAAAATACAATGACTTCCAATATTTTCCCAACAAACTCTGATGAATGAAGAGTTTGAAAAGTTATTTCATTAATTATACGCCACTAAATGATGAATGAAGAGTTTGAAAAGTTATTTCATTAATTATACGCCACGAAATACGACACAGAGTCTTTATTTATCTGGGACTATTTCTTTACGCGGGCAAACAACGCACAGTTACGTGAAACGTCATCGCATGCATTATTGAAACCAATGTTAGTTTCACGTCCCATTTGTTGATTTAAGTATGTTTTATCGAGGTTTTGGATCATGTAATAAATAGAATCTACAACTCGTCCCCAGTTTATAGCGGAATTTACAAAACTCGTCCAGTAAATTAGGTATGGACTTCGACAAAGGCTCGGTCCAGACCTAATTTACTGGACTCGTTTTGTAAATTCCTCTAAAAACTGGGGACTCGTTGTAGATCCTCTATATAATAACCTCTTATTATTGATTTATACAGACAATACCGTGTTAGTTTCCAATATCCGGAGCGGACTACAACAGTATCTAAATATACGAGTACTGTGATTTATGGGAATTAAAAATCAACTCTACTAAAATTAAAGTGGTTATTTTCGGCAGAGCCCACAAGAAAAATACATATACGAAATTTGTTATAAAAACTGAGGAAATAGAAATAGTAAATGAATACAAGTACATCGGCACTATTGTCGACAACTAACCATGTATGCCCTGATCAACATATCCCATAATAATATATTCTCAATTGAAACTACTTCGGAAATTTACGAAAAAGTGATAATACCCATAATGACACAAAAGTGTAATACCTCGATAAGAGTCTGGTATATTTGGTCGAGTGATCCAAATATGCCAGACTCTCGCCGAGGTATCACACTTTTGAGCTGTTTAGCAAAACTTTTATCTCCGTTTTAAATAACAGATTGACCTCATTTGCAGAGGATATTGATTTAATAAGTAAATCACAAACCAGATTTCACAAAAGCCACTCCATTGTTGATAATATATTTATACTACACGTACATGCATTGATAAATATATATCTTCAGAGCGGACGAAAACTATACTGTACGTTTATTGATTTCCGCAAAGCTTTTGATTTTGTGTGGAGAGATGCACTATGGCTCAAACTGTTGAAATCAGATGTAAATGGTAAGATTTTGCGGGTACTACGAAGCATGTATACGAATATTAAACTATGCGTGACAAATTGTAACTCACAGTCAGATTTTTTCGTGAGCAAGGTAGGTTATTTCAAGGTGAACAAATATCACATTTCTTATTTTCCCTCTTCTTGAACGTTTTACAGTATTTTCTGAATGATTATGCAATATAAAATCTGAGTTTCCTAGACGAAACATATTTTGAGCATTTAGGATGTTACGTCGATATACTGTGCCTAGTATATGCCGATGACACTGTCATTCTGTCAGATTCAGAGGAAAATATGACTCTCGCACTTTTTGCGTTCCTGTAAACAACTATCCTGTCCATTCATTGAATCATTCGTTCGCTGATTATGCTGAAGCTTGGAAACTTGAGGTGAAAATGAATAAGACAAAAGCAATCATCTTCGCGAACAGACAGTTTGGGGAGGTGCGGTCCGGCCGCAAGTCAGGGGTTAACAGTGTCATTCGCGAACAGACAGTTTGGGGAGGTGCGGTCCGGCCGCAAGTCAGGGGTTAACAGTGTCATTCGCGAACAGACAGTTTGGGGAGGTGCGGTCCGGCCGCAAGTCAGGGGTTAACAGTGTCATTCGCGAACAGACAGTTTGGGGAGGTGCGGTCCGGCCGCAAGTCAGGGGTTAACAGTGTCATTCGCGAACAGACAGTTTGGGGAGGTGCGGTCCGGCCGCAAGTCAGGGGTTAACAGTGTCATTTCTGCTCGAGCTATCGACTTGGGAACTTTGGTACATACAGGTCTATGCAAACGAAGAATCCAACATGTTTCGGTTCTTTGTGAAGAACCAAAATAATGAACCAAACGAATAACCAAACACACACATGATTTGGTTCTTCACGAAGGACCAAAACGGAGAACCAAAAATTCCACATGAAACCAAACTTGTTTCTAAATGTTGTCCTGAGGGGGGAACGATCTGTGCTGAGTTTGGTTCTGTATCCGGTTTTCCGGATAGAACCAGAAAATGAAACCAAATTGTTCATTTGGGTTCCCAATTCGGTTCACTAAATTCCTTCTAGTAAACAATAATGAATGCTTGTGACAGTATGCTGTGATACTATGTTATAATTGTAAGCACGTTTGAGGTGTTGTTGATTAGGAATGTTCTATTAGTTCATAAATAAGTTTTGCTGTTTAAGCGTCTGCAGGGATCCCCACACATATATAGAAGCATATAGAAGAGTGTCGTCTGCTCATGTTTGTCTGGGGCTCTGTATGGGTGAAATTATAAAATTGTTAAAGAATACAAGAAAAAATTATTAAAATTGTAAAAAATTGTTAGGCCAATGCATTCTCTTATCACACGATGTTGATTCACCGAATAGACCGCGAAGAAGTGCTGGCGTTTGAAGGAAATGTCGCATTATATTTATAAAGTTATTGTTCCATACTTTGTGATATGATCAATATAGTTACCCCAGCCAATAATCCAATGATTATAGTCTAAATATGACCCGCCATATCAAATCCAGTCGTAAGTCGGGATTTGTTTTACCCTGTGCCAATGCATTCTCTTATATATGCGAGTCGACCATATATAAGAGAATGCATTGGCCTAACAATTTTTTATCATTTTTTTAAAATAAATGTTTCTGACAATTTTTAGGACATAAAATAAAAAACATCCATTACCCTGCAGGTCGCCTCGCATATATAAGAGAATGCATTGGCCTAACAATTTTTTATCATTTTTTTAAAATAAATGTTTCTGACAATTTTTAGGACATAAAATAAAAAACATCCATTACCCTGCAGGGAGCCCCACACATATATAGAAGCATATAGAAGAGTGTCGTCTGCTCATGTTTGTCTGGGGCTCTGTATGGGTGAAATTATAAAATTGTTAAAGAATACAAGAACAAATTATTAAAATTGTAAAAATTTGTTAGGCCAATGCATTCTCTTATATATGCGAGGCGACCTATGGTCGATTCGCATATATAAGAGAATGCATTGGCACAGGGTAAAAAAAATCCCGACTTACGACTGGATTTGATATGGCGGGTCACAAATATGAAAGTAAAACAGTAAGGGCATGCGTGCATTGGTAACTCAAAGGAATGTCTTCCCTAAATCATATTAACCCCTAAGCAAAGGATTTGGATTCCAGATGGAACCGTACTGCTTGGTACTTTGCTAGTGTTGGGGAACCAAATTGGGAACTATTTTCTAATAATAATAATTATCTTTAACTTGCAGGATGGCTGAACTACCGATTATCGGAGAACCAGAACATCTCAGCTTCATTACAGGCATCGGAGGCGACGCTGTATTCCCGACGATCCCGGGTCTCCTGGAACACTGGTCCAAGCTGAGTCCCGAGAAAGAAGCATTCGTCGTGTATACGCCATCTGGCGAGAGAACGAGCATAACGTATAGACAACTCTACTTAAAATGTCACCAATTTGCCTCAAAATTGTACGACCTCGGAATACGGAAAGGGGATACGATTATGATAATCCTTGGAAACAGTATCGAGTGGTTGATTGTTCAATATGGGGTGATGATGCTGGGCGCTATCGCGCTGAATAGTTATGCGTCCCGCCGTGATCTATCTGATTTAGGTTATGTTGTCAAGAATACGTCGCCTTCCTGTTACGTATTTGGTTTTGATTACGAAGCCGCGCAAATTCAAGTTGAGGATATCAAGAAACTGACAGTCGACAAACCCATAATATTTGTCGGAAAAGGCAACAACAAAGGCACATTCTTCAACTTTTCAGACCTAATGGAAACAGCCGTGGAGAACACTTGGCATATTGACATTGACCCGGATGACCCGGCGTTGGTCATGAGGTCGTCAGGAACAACCGGGCGACCAAAACTTGTACTGTGGTCGCACACGGGGATATTGGGTACCTACTGTCATCTCCGCTCGTTCCCCGAGGACACAGTTGAACGAAGCTCCGAGAGGCGGATGACCAATGCGGATTTCGGCTGGCTTGTCGGCTGCCCTCTTATTGAGCTAATATGTGGATCATCATCAATATCTTGTAGCTATTTAGATTTGAGCAAAAATATGCAGGAGCTATTTAATATCATGCATCGGGAATCGGTGACGTCAATTGTGCCGTCACCCGACGTGTATAACAGACTGGTTGAAATGGAACATATGCCAAAATTTCCAGACACAATGAAGTGGTTCTTATTCACTGGAACACCGGCTAAACAAGCATGGACAAGATTATTGGACTATATTCCAATTGGGCTCAGTGCGTATGGTTGTCTTGAAATGGGAGTCGTGTCCATAGGGGAAATCAGGCGGGAACGTGGCGATGTCATTGAGAATAACATAGCTGGGCGACCGACAACAGGCGTAGAAATAAAGATAACTGACGGAGATGGAATGATGGTGGACAGAAACATCGTTGGCGACGTAAACACAAGATGCATGTACAGATTTCTAGGATACATCGGTGACGAGCAGATGGTCAGGAAATGTCTATCAAAATCAGGCTGGTATAGCACCGGTGACGTTGGTTATATAGACGATGGCGGAGAGTTGTATGTGATAGGGCGGCTTCAGGAGGCGATTACAAAGGGAGCAATAACCACATATGCCAGTGAGATTGAAAAATTAATTAAAAGTTTGAATGTGAAAGGTATAGTTGATCTGGTAGTAGTTCCTCTTCCAGACGATATTTATGATCAAGTAAACTGTTTTTGTGTCGTTAAATCTGACGCTTGCAAGATGTCAGAAAAGGAACTACGGGAAGCAATATGTGGCCAGATTGGCGCGGATGCAATGTGGTGCGAACCAGATTTTCTAATCTACATACATAATATACCGTACAACATGAATGGGAAAGTTGACCGACCAACTTTAATTGACATAGCCAGAACAAAGCTTGGTCTTTGAACTTTTCATGACTAAATAATCATGACATTATGCCAGACAAAATATATTGCTTAAACCTGCATATACACGGAACGTCACGATTGGCCAGTAGCATGTGTTCTCATGGATATATGAACGTCGTTTTGTCGTACAATACTATTATCTGAATTGTACAACAAAAATCATGGCACAATCGATGCAATGATACACATGTACCAACTCATCAAACATTCAGAACGATCATAATCCAAATCACAGGAGAATTTGATAATATCATGCTAGATTGAAGAAAGAGACATACTATTAGAATGTCTACCGGTTACATGTAGTAGTGGGTTGTATTTATGATAGAACAAACATAAGAGTTATACCTGCAAACTGTTGACAGACTGTCAACGAAAACGAGTCGTCGTTCAACAGTGACGTCATGTTTCAATTCGAAGAGAACTGTTTGGTCGAACAAATCATACTTGCACCTATCTCAAAACTGGGCTATAATATAGCGGGGTTCGGGAACCAAAATATGTACTTCTTCTGTCACCACAATTTCGACGAAAATATACATTCGAATTACAACAGAAATAAACAGACTGCGCAACGGCGTGTGTTGTAAAATTTGAACACCAAGAAACTGACAGTAACGACGCGAAGAGGAGTCTTACTATCAGTTTATGTGGTCAGATTCGACTATACACGCCGATGCGCAGTCTATTTGTTTTTTAAATGTAAAATCAACAAGATGCGTCAGAGAATATTAATTTGCAAGATTGTTTGCATGGAATATTTGGTTGGGTATCACTCGTTAGTGTGGATATATATTTTTAATATTTCTGTCAATGCACAGGACATGACCTATATTTTGATCATGTTGCTGACTTCACATTTTGCATAATGTGCGATAGTAGTCAACAATATTATGTGAAATGTTTATTAATTGGGACATTTGTCCCATCCCAAACTCAATAGCGTGTTATTTTATTAAACAGGTATATTGTTATGCCGCCTGCGTTTTGCAAAAACAAAATTGTGGTATTGGGATGACCAATAACAACGATTGCATTTCTACATGGGATCTAGATCATGCCATGAATCTCTACTCTTGCTAACGCCCGTATAGAGATCATATTCCACCAGTAAAAAACCTTGGAACTTTTTGACAGGGAACCTTATAAAGTCGAAAAAATAACGCAGGAAATATATTTCTTAGTTATTATATGTTCATTGATAATGTACTTCAATGAAGATGAAGGTCCCAACTCGAAATTGCATGTTTTCAGAGCCGATATCGCAATAGACATTGAAGTAATTACCCATGAGAAATTGCATAATTGTAAGCGATGCAAAGCAAAATCGCTCACACAGTCACTTGAGTCGTGAAATTTTGAGTTTGAACCTTCACCCACAGTGAAGTTCATTATTAACGAACAGATCATAACTAAGAAATATATTCCCTGCATTTATATTTCGACTTTATAAGGTTCCCTGTCAAAACTTCAAAAAGTTCCAAGGTTTTTTTACTGGTGGAATATGATCTCTACGGGCGTAACCCAGAGAAAATATTCATGAAATGATCTAGGATGAGATCATACCTCGTGAACATGCGTACCAGGTTCTCACCCCCCCCCCTCATAATTATGTTTAAGTCTTATTCGTGCGTTGACTGTTTATTGAATACATTGTTTCTTATCACACAATGTCTGTAGTTAAAAAAACACATATCGCATTCAAGAACCGAACTAGACAATAATTTGTTAGTAACAATGAAGCTTTCGGCCCCACGGACTTTATCAACAAAAGTTCGACACACCAACAGTTATATTAGTCAATTGGGTATATACATGTATACCATAATTGCATGTTCTATTGTGTGTAACACCCATTTTGTAAACTTCATCTTTACACCCTACTGTGGGTATATAGCTTCATACTGTGGGTATAAATTTCTACTGTGGGTGTAAATGTTCAAAGTAATTCCATGTGTTAAACGCGTATACCCATAGTAGAACTACATCGTAGCTAGCAAAATAGTTTGTCACGTTCATTTAAAATTGGAAGATATCATGATATCATTTAGATATGAGGAAAATTGCCTGAATTTCAATCAAATGTAGCTTGTTAGTGCTATATTAAATAGGAAAGATATGAATGATAATTCCAAGCGACTGAATGCTCAGAAACAGGATGAGGTCATGGCGTTAATGTAAGCATAACTACGCGTGACGCCCATTCCTTATAGCGTCGTTGTGTCCCTGGGTGAGGATACACATTCAAAGTAAACAGCGGGGTAGTTGAATTCGCGAACAAAATTACAAAAATAATAATTATGGCATAAATAAAATACACGCATAGTAGCCGAGATCGCCAAAAGGCTCGTGGTTAAAACCACAATTGCACTCGTGGTGAAAATTTGGTATTCTCGGCTACTATGGGTGTATTCTATATGTATTCAACGTTGACTGTCTCGAACTTGTGTTGCATCGAACTTTTGTTGAATCCTCAATATGCAATAAAACTTTCCGACTAAACGTTGGGGTAGAGCTGTTAACTAAACTAGTTGGGTTAGAACAAAGTAACCAAACATTGGGTTATTGTAACCCAACTTTGTAACCAAACATTGGGTTAAATTAGCCAAACAGTGGGTTTGAAGTAACAAAGCATGGGACCAAACCTATGTCAATATATTACATTTCATCTCATTTGAACATATAATCCGAGATTCTGCATGGTCATTAATTAAGTTTCCCAAAAATAAATCCAATTACTGGATTTATTTCGGACCTTAACATCTGAATAGAGGAGAGATATTGAATTAAACCAGACTTCGAACCTAGTATGTAATATATAAGAGTCCGAAACGAGATATAACATATTATGACTTTCTTTTAGGGAATAAATTATTAAAGAATACTTGAACCAAACACACAAGCAACACTACAACTATATATAACTTCAGATGCCTTCACCGTGTATTTATTTGAGTTTGATAAAGAGAAGACAATATGACAAAGAGAGCTCACACCCAGCAAATCTGCATCAATTAAGGGGCGCACCAAATAATTGAACCCAACTTCTGGAATTTGACCCAACCATTAACCCAACTTTGGATAACCCAACACGTTTGACTAAAACTTTATTTTGAGTGAATAGATACCACATTACTATATTGCCATCGATAAAGGCCGTGTAATCGAAAGCTACGACAAAACAGAGTACATTGTTATTCATAACGTCCCTTACCATGAGCATGATTCCTCTTATATATAATTAGTTCGGAATTCAATCATTAGAGTCATAGCATATATATTATAGTTGGATATTGCTATTGTGTTAATTTAACACTTTCTATACTAAATACTCACTGACGAGTAGTTATCCCTTAGGAAATGTTCAGATAATAACCCTTTACCCAACAGAATGGCCCTGTGCCAATGCATTCTCTTATATATGCGAGTCGACCATAGGTCGCCTCGCATATATAAGAGAATGCATTGGCTTAACACATATTAAAAATGATAAAATTGTCAAAGAATGCAGACAAATATTATAAAAATTGTTAAAAAATGTAAGAACAAATTACAAAATTGTTAAAGAATGTCCTCTTTTTTTTTAGGCCAATGCATTCTCTTATATATGCGAGGCGACCTATGGTCGACTCGCATATATACTAGAATGCATTGGCACAGGGCATAACTGTAACCATCAAAATTCATTGGTTGGAAATGTTCAGATAATAAGTTCAACAAACGACCATATATTTGTTGAACTTATTATCTGATTATTTCCCACCAACGAATAAACATTCTTCTGCACGTTTTATTTTCCGTCGTCTGCTCATAGTTTCTGAAGATCCCTAAACATAGATAATAGACGATTCCGATGTATACTTATATAACTGGGTAGGAGAATCCATTAGTATACAAATGGTCAATACGCGAGTCATAAATCAGTTAGATACGACGGAAATGATTGATCAGGTATGTAATAATTACCTACTGAGATCTTGGCATTGGTGTTGTGGAAAGACCCCAGCGCGCATGTGTCTTTTCACAACATCAGTACCATTGAGCGAAATAGGTACCCACCGTTGGAGTGAGACAACACATCACTGAATGTTGCTCAGCGTGAATGTCGGAATAGCCTGACCAGGCTGACCACTATTCGTCAGTACGCAAGTGATCTTTAATTATTCCCCCGAGTTTCTATTAAACAACAATGTCATGCACTAAATCCGCCTAACTTTTCCCAACAATACATAGGTTATCGTGCACGAAGTTATGAAACACATGAATTTGATAATCATATCAACTCTTATTTATATGGCCATTCACTTATTCCATGATAAAGTATTATGGAGAAACATGAGAATGAAACACATAGGCCCGAAAAACTGGTGCCCAACATCATCCCCCGTTTAAATAACTAAAACGGCCAACTCATTGCACATATGTGACCAGCCATATCAAATCCAGTCGTAAGTCGGGATTGTTTTTATCCTGTGCCAATGCATTCTCTTATATATGCGAGTCGACCATAGGTCGCCTCGCATATATAAGAGAATGCATTGGCCTAACAATTTTTTATCATTTTTTTAAAATAAATGTTTTTGACAATTTTTAGGACATAAAATAAAAAACATCCATTACCCTGCAGGGAGCCCCACACATATATAGAAGCATATCGAAGAGTGTCGTCTGCTCATGTTTGTCTGGGGCTCTGTATGGGTGAAATTATAAAATTGTTAAAGAATACAAGAACAAATTATTAAAATTGTAAAAATTTGTTAGGCCAATGCATTCTCTTATATATGCGAGGCGACCTATGGTCGATTCGCATATATAAGAGAATGCATTGGCACAGGGTAAAAAAAATCCCGACTTACGACTGGATTTGATATGGCGGGTCACAAATATGAAAGTAAAACAGTAAGGGCATGCGTGCATTGGTAACTCAAAGGAATGTCTTCCCTAAATCATATTAACCCCTAAGCAAAGGATTTGGATTCCAGATGGAACCGTACTGCTTGGTACTTTGCTAGTATTGGAACCAAAATGGAAACTATTTTCTAATAATAATAATTATCTTTAACTTGCAGGATGGCTGAACTACCGATTATCGGAGAACCAGAACATCTCAGCTTCATTACAGGCATCGGAGGCGACGCTGTATTCCCGACGATCCCGGGTCTCCTGGAACACTGGTCCAAGTTGAGTCCCGATAAAGAAGCATTCGTCGTGTATACGCCATCAGACGAGAGAACGAGCATAACGTATAGACAACTCTACTTAAAATGTCACCAATTTGCCTCAAAATTGTACGACCTCGGAATACGGAAAGGGGATACGATTCTGATAATCCTTGGAAACAGTATCGAGTGGTTGATTGTTCAATATGGGGTGATGATGCTGGGCGCTATCGCGCTGAATAGTTATGCGTCCCGCCGTGATCTATCTGATTTAGGTTATGTTGTCAAGAATACGTCGCCTTCCGGTTACGTATTTGGTTTTGATTACGAAGCCGCGCAAATTCAAGTTGAGGATATCAAGAAACTGACAGTCGACAAACCCATAATATTTGTCGGAAAAGGCAACAACAAAGGCCCATTCTTCAACTTTTCAGACCTAATGGAAACAGCCGTGGAGAACACGTGGCATATTGACATTGACCCGGATGATCCGGCGTTGGTCATGAGGTCGTCAGGAACAACCGGGCGACCAAAACTTGTACTGTGGTCGCACACGGGGATATTGGGTATCTACTGTCATCTCCGCTCGTTCCCCGAGGACACAGTTGAACGAAGCTCCGAGAGGCGGATGACCAATGCGGATTTCGGCTGGCTTGTCGGCTGCCCTCTTATTGAGCTAATATGTGGATCATCATCAATATCTTGTAGCTATTTAGATTTGAGCAAAAATATGCAGGAGCTATTTAATATCATGCATCGGGAATCGGTGACGTCAATAATGCCGTCACCCGACGTGTATAACAGACTGGTTGGAATGGAACATATGCCAACATTTCCAGACGCAATGAAGTGGTTCTTATTCGGTGGAACACCGGCTAAACAAGCATGGACACAATTATTGGACTATATTCCAATTGGGCTCAGTGTGTATGGTTGTCTTGAAATGGGATTCGTGTCCATAGGGGAAATCAGACGGGAACGTGGCGATGTCATTGAGAATAACATAGCTGGGCGACCGACAACAGGCGTAGAAATAAAGATAACTGACGGAGATGGAATGATGGTGGACAGAAACATCGTTGGCGACGTAAACGCAAGATGCATGTACAGATTTCTAGGATACATCGGTGACGAGCAGATGGTCAGGAAATGTCTATCAAAATCAGGCTGGTATAGCACCGGTGACGTTGGTTATATAGACGATGGCGGAGAGTTGTATGTGATAGGGCGGCTTCAGGAGGCGATTACAAAGGGAGCAATAACCACATATGCCAGTGAGATTGAAATATTAATTAAAAGTTTGAATGTGAAAGGTATAGTTGATCTGGTAGTAGTTCCTCTTCCAGACGATATTTATGATCAAGTAAACTGTTTTTGTGTCGTTAAATCTGACGCTTGCAAGATGTCAGAAAAGGAACTACGGGAAGCAATATGTGGCCAGATTGGCGCGGATGCAATGTGGTGCGAACCAGATTTTCTAATCTACATACATAATATACCGTACAACATGAATGGGAAAGTTGACCGACCAACTTTAATTGACATAACCAGAACAAAGGTTGGCCTTTGAACTTTTCATGACTAAATAATCAGGACATTATGCCAGACAAAATATATTGCTTAAACCTGCATATACACGGAACGTCACGATTGGCCAGTAGCATGTGTTCTCATGGATATATGAACGTCGTTTTGTCGTACAATACTATTATCTGAATTGTACAACAAAAATCATGGCACAATCGATGCAATGATACACATGTACCAACTCATCAAACATTCAGAACGATCATAATCCAAATCACAGGAGAATTTGATAATATCATGCTAGATTGAAGAAAGAGACATACTAATATGATCGTACGTGACACGTAACGGGGAAACCACACGCGGTGCTTCGTCGGATCTAGTTATGCGAAATTTGACCAGATTTGACCTTGAATTTACCGTTTTGAATGTCAATGTCAGGTCGGGGTTACGAGTTAAGCCGTCCAAAACACTGCCCGGACAAAAGTATGCCTAGCTATCGAATATCGTCGAAATCCGCCACTAATACCCGATTTGATCTTGAATCGACCATTTTGAAGATCAAGCATCACACTTTGACCCGTCCAAAACACTTCCCGGACAAACGTACACTTAGGTATCAAGTTTCGTCGAAATCCGTCCGGAAGTTTTCCCGGCCATAGCTAACAGACAAAAGTCACAAACTATACATTAGGTTTTAGCTGGGTACCTGTCTGACGGGCATGTGGGTGAGACGAAATTTGTTGGCATCCCCATCTACACCAACACCCCCAAAAAATGGTGGAAATCGGGCCAGTGGATACCCAGATACAGTTCAATGTCATTTAAAATATCAAGTTCACGCCGCACGGGCATCCGGGTGTGACGAAATTGCTCAGCGCCTGAAACTACCCCCACATACCAAATTTGGTGAAAATCGGCTCAGCGGAGAACTTGAGTTCAATGTCATTTGAAGGTCAAGGTCACGCCGCACGGGCAAACGGATATACCCATGTTAGTCCTCAGGTCAAACTACATACCCGTACCAAGTTTCATCTAAATCGGTTGGCCGTTTCCGATTCCATCGCGGAAACACACACACACATACATACACACACACCCACACGCACAGACCACAAACTTTCTTCAAATATATAATAGATTCTTTATGGAGGTCAAGTTTAAATTGATATCGTACTCCCATGTTTCTGTTCGTCAGATACAGACTCGAGTATGTAGGAGCCTCGATACCGGTATATTTCTAAAGGATAGCTATAAAAGGCCTCTGAATATTGACATTAGCGCGTACATCGCAACACATATCTAGCAAAATGGCCCTTTAAGTGAGATGTCTTTCAACAGAGGTCAAGGTCATTTTATGGTCAAGGTCAAGGTCATATAAGCCCCCCACATCAACTTGACAACAAATTTGGTTGAGGCTTAATTCTATCTTCACCAACGAAGGCGACCCATGTTATGATGGACATATCATTTGACTTCCTCGCTGCCACCACTGCTCACAAATGATTTCAAATAATAAGCCGCGTTCCGATGTTGAGTGTGAATACCTGGCAGCCAGCCAATACTATTCGCGCGACATACCGTGAAAAAATCCCCCTTGTTAGGGTAGATTGGTTCAATCATTAATCTCGAAGGAATTGATAAGCCGCTGATATGTCTGTGAGGCCAAATCGTTGCGAGACGGGAACTTATTGAATGTGTTGTCCGCCTATTAGGGGGATTTTTCGCTGAGCAATTTGTCCGGAGGAAAATTACACGCAGCTAAGGCGGGATCGTTATTACAAAACACCATAAGTAAACATCGGCGCAACACACGATGTCGTGCTATACATTGTTGGAAAGGGTACATCCTTGGCTATTCAACTGTGGTAATTTGATTCTGAAGCAGGCACGTTTGCTTGTGCTATTTTCGAATATATCTTTTGCGAAAACGGTTAAAAATGCAACCAAGTCTAGTATACTGATGTGAAATCAGTGTTTCCTGCGGAGACCAATTTTTTCTGGATTCTAGCCCACAACACCAAATGACGCAAATGACGTCATGGATCATGTCATGACGTCTTCGCTGATTTTATTCAGCTAACCAACGAAATTGGTCAAACGAAACTAATCTATAGGCCAAAATCACGTAGGAATTGTTCAGAAAAACTAAAGTTGTTAATTTTATAACCATCCCGTTGGTCCACTTCCGATTCTGTGTCACCGTTTCTTTTTGGGATATTATTGTTCCCATGATTCTATGCGAAAGCGAAGCGGAAGTCACGTGATTTTTAACCCATTTTTCTTGTCCGGATTTTCATCGCGTCGAAATGCTGTTTCATGGTATTGTAAAAATTAATGACGTCATTCACGCCTAAACATGAAAAGCAACAACGCGCCTGCGGCGCGTTGTGGTTGCTATTAGAATGTCTACCGGTTACATGTCGTAGTGGGTTGTATTTATGATAGAACAAACATAAGAGTTATACCTGCAAACTGTTGACAGACTGTCAACGAAAACGAGTCGTCGTTCAACAGTGACGTCATGTTTCAATTCGAAGAGAACTGTTTGGTCGAACAAATCATACTTGCACCTATCTCAAAACTGGGCTATAATATAGCGGGGTTCGGGAACCAAAATATGTACTTCTTCTGTCACCACAATTTCGACGAAAATATACATTCGAATTACAACAGAAATAAACAGACTGCGCAACGGCGTGTGTTGTAAAATTTGAACACCAAGAAACTGACAGTAACGACGCGAAGAGGAGTCTTACTATCAGTTTATGTGGTCAGATTCGACTATACACGCCGATGCGCAGTCTATTTGTTTTTTAAATGTAAAATCAACAAGATGCGTCAGAGAATATTAATTTGCAAGATTGTTTGCATGGAATATTTGGTTGGGTATCACTCGTTAGTGTGGATATATATTTTTAATATTTCTGTCAATGCACAGGACATGACCTATATTTTGATCATGTTGCTGACTTCACATTTTGCATAATGTGCGATAGTAGTCAACAATATTATGTGAAATGTTTATTATTTGGGACATTTGTCCCATCCCAAACTCAATAGCGTGTTATTTTATTAAACAGGTATATTGTTATGCCGCCTGCGTTTTGCAAAAACAAAATTGTGGTATTGGGATGACCAATAACAACGATTGCATTTCTACATGGGATCTAGATCATGCCATGAATCTCTACTCTTGCTAACGCCCGTATAGAGATCATATTCCACCAGTAAAAAACCTTGGAACTTTTTGAAGTTTTGACTGGGAACCTTATAAAGTCGAAAAAATAACGCAGGAAATATATTTCTTAGTTATTATATGTTCATTGATAATGTACTTCAATGAAGATGAAGGTCCCAACTCGAAATTGCATGCTTTTCAGAGCCGATATCGCAATAGACATTGAAGTAATTACCCATGAGAAATTGCATAATTGTAAGCGATGCAAAGCAAAATCGCTCACACAGTCACTTGAGTCGTGAAATTTTGAGTTTTAACCTTCACCCACAGTGAAGTTCATTATTAACGAACAGATCATAACTAAGAAATATATTCCCTGCATTTATATTTCGACTTTATAAGGTTCCCTGTCAAAACTTCAAAAAGTTCCAAGGTTTTTTTACTGGTGGAATATGATCTCTACGGGCGTAACCCAGAGAAAATATTCATGGAATGATCTAGGATGAGATCATACCTCGTGAACATGCGTACCAGGTTCTCACCCCCCCCTCATAATTATGTTTAAGTCTTATTCGTGCGTTGACTGTTTATTGAATACATTGTTTCTTATCACACAATGTCTGTAGTTAAAAAAACACATATCGCATTCAAGAACCGAACTAGACAATAATTTTTTAGTAACAATGAAGCTTTCGGCCCCACGGACTTTATCAACAAAAGTTCGACACACCAACAGTTATATTAGTCAATTGGGTATATACATGTATACCATAATTGCATGTTCTATTGTGTGTAACACCCATTTTGTAAACTTCATCTTTACACCCTACTGTGGGTATATAGCTTCATACTGTGGGTATAAATTTCTACTGTGGGTGTAAATGTTCAAAGTAATTCCATGTGTTAAACGCGTATACCCATAGTAGAACTACATCGTAGCTAGCAAAATAGTTTGTCACGTTCATTTAAAATTGGAAGATATCATGATATCATTTAGATATGAGGAAAATTGCCTGAATTTCAATCAAATGTAGCTTGTTAGTGCTATATTAAATAGGAAAGATATGAATGATAATTCCAAGCGACTGATCGCTCAGAAACAGGATGAGGTCATGGCGTTAATGTAAGCATAACTACGCGTGACGCCCATTCCTTATAGCGTCGTTGTGTCCCTGGGTGAGGATACACATTCAAAGTAAACAGCGGGGTAGTTGAATTCGCGAACAAAATTACAAAAATAATAATTATGGCCTAAATAAAATACACGCATAGTAGCCGAGATCGCCAAAAGGCTCGTGGTTAAAACCACAATTCCACTCGTGATGAAAATTTGGTATTCTCGGCTACTATGGGTGTATTCTATATGTATTCAACGTTGACTGTCTCGAACTTGTGTTGCATCGAACTTTTGTTGAATCCTCAATATGCAATAAAACTTTCCGACTAAACGTTGGGGTAGAGCTGTTAACTAAACTAGTTGGGTTAGAACAAAGTAACCAAACATTGGGTTATTGTAACCCAACTTTGTAACCAAACATTGGGTTAAATTAGCCAAACAGTGGGTTTGAAGTAACAAAGCATGGGACCAAACCTATGTCAATATATTACATTTCATCTCATTTGAACATATAATCCGAGATTCTGCATGGTCATTAATTAAGTTTCCCAAAAATAAATCCAATTAATGGATTTATTTCGGACCTTAACGTCTGAATAGAGGAGAGATATTGAATTAAACCAGACTTCGAACCTAGTATGTAATATATAAGAGTCCGAAACGAGATATAACATATTATGACTTTCTTTTAGGGAATAAATTATTAAAGAATACTTGAACCAAACACACAAGCAACACTACAACTATATAACTCCAGATGCCTTCACCGTGTATTTAATTGAGTTTGATAAAGAGAAGACAATATGACAAAGAGAGCTCACACCCAGCAAATCTGCATCAATTAAGGGGCGCACCAAATAATTGAACCCAACTTCTGGAATTTGACCCAACCATTAACCCAACTTTGGATAACCCAACACGTTTGACTAAAACTTTATTTTGAGTGAATAGATACCACATTACTATATTGCCATCGATAAAGGCCGTGTAATCGAAAGCTACGACAAAACAGAGTACATTGTTATTCATAACGTCCCTTACCATGAGCATGATTCCTCTTATATATAATTAGTTCGGAATTCAATCATTAGAGTCATAGCATATATATTATAGTTGGATATTGCTATTGTGTTAATTTAACACTTTCTATACTAAATACTCACTGACGAGTAGTTATCCCTTAGGAAATGTTCAGATAATAACCCTTTACCCAACAGAATGGCCCTGTGCCAATGCATTCTCTTATATATGCGAGTCGACCATAGGTCGCCTCGCATATATAAGAAAATGCATTGGCTTAACACATATTAAAAATGATAAAATTGTCAAAGAATGCAGACAAATATTATAAAAATTGTTAAAAAATGTAAGAACAAATTACAAAATTGTTAAAGAATGTCCTCTTTTTTTTTAGGCCAATGCATTCTCTTATATATGCGAGGCGACCTATGGTCGACTCGCATATATACTAGAATGCATTGGCACAGGGCATAACTGTAACCATCAAAATTCATTGGTTGGAAATGTTCAGATAATAAGTTCAACAAACGACCATATATTTGTTGAACTTATTATCTGATTATTTCCCACCAACGAATAAACATTCTTCTGCACGTTTTATTTTCTGTCGTCTGCTCATAGTTTCTGAAGATCCCTAAACATAGATAATAGACGATTCCGATGTATACTTATATAACTGGGTAGGAGAATCCATTAGTATACAAATGGTCAATACGCGAGTCATAAATCAGTTAGATACGACGGAAATGATTGATCAGGTATGTAATAATTACCTACTGAGATCTTGGCATTGGTGTTGTGGAAAGACCCCAGCGCGCATGTGTCTTTTCACAACATCAGTACCATTGAGCGAAATAGGTACCCACCGTTGGAGTGAGACAACACATCACTGAATGTTGCTCAGCGTGAATGTCGGAATAGCCTGACCAGGCTGACCACTATTCGTCAGTACGCAAGTGATCTTTAATTATTCCCCCGAGTTTCTATTAAACAACAATGTCATGCACTAAATCCGCCTAACTTTTCCCAACAATACATAGGTTATCGTGCACGAAGTTATGAAACACATGAATTTGATAATCATATCAACTCTTATTTATATGGCCATTCACTTATTCCATGATAAAGTATTATGGAGAAACATGAGAATGAAACACATAGGCCCGAAAAACTGGTGCCCAACATCATCCCCCGTTTAAATAACTAAAACGGCCAACTCATTGCACATATGTGACCAGCCATATCAAATCCAGTCGTAAGTCGGGATTGTTTTTATCCTGTGCCAATGCATTCTCTTATATATGCGAGTCGACCATAGGTCGCCTCGCATATATAAGAGAATGCATTGGCCTAACAATTTTTTATCATTTTTTTAAAATAAATGTTTTTGACAATTTTTAGGACATAAAATAAAAAACATCCATTACCCTGCAGGGAGCCCCACACATATATAGAAGCATATCGAAGAGTGTCGTCTGCTCATGTTTGTCTGGGGCTCTGTATGGGTGAAATTATAAAATTGTTAAAGAATACAAGAACAAATTATTAAAATTGTAAAAATTTGTTAGGCCAATGCATTCTCTTATATATGCGAGGCGACCTATGGTCGATTCGCATATATAAGAGAATGCATTGGCACAGGGTAAAAAAAATCCCGACTTACGACTGGATTTGATATGGCGGGTCACAAATATGAAAGTAAAACAGTAAGGGCATGCGTGCATTGGTAACTCAAAGGAATGTCTTCCCTAAATCATATTAACCCCTAAGCAAAGGATTTGGATTCCAGATGGAACCGTACTGCTTGGTACTTTGCTAGTATTGGAACCAAAATGGAAACTATTTTCTAATAATAATAATTATCTTTAACTTGCAGGATGGCTGAACTACCGATTATCGGAGAACCAGAACATCTCAGCTTCATTACAGGCATCGGAGGCGACGCTGTATTCCCGACGATCCCGGGTCTCCTGGAACACTGGTCCAAGTTGAGTCCCGATAAAGAAGCATTCGTCGTGTATACGCCATCAGACGAGAGAACGAGCATAACGTATAGACAACTCTACTTAAAATGTCACCAATTTGCCTCAAAATTGTACGACCTCGGAATACGGAAAGGGGATACGATTCTGATAATCCTTGGAAACAGTATCGAGTGGTTGATTGTTCAATATGGGGTGATGATGCTGGGCGCTATCGCGCTGAATAGTTATGCGTCCCGCCGTGATCTATCTGATTTAGGTTATGTTGTCAAGAATACGTCGCCTTCCGGTTACGTATTTGGTTTTGATTACGAAGCCGCGCAAATTCAAGTTGAGGATATCAAGAAACTGACAGTCGACAAACCCATAATATTTGTCGGAAAAGGCAACAACAAAGGCCCATTCTTCAACTTTTCAGACCTAATGGAAACAGCCGTGGAGAACACGTGGCATATTGACATTGACCCGGATGATCCGGCGTTGGTCATGAGGTCGTCAGGAACAACCGGGCGACCAAAACTTGTACTGTGGTCGCACACGGGGATATTGGGTATCTACTGTCATCTCCGCTCGTTCCCCGAGGACACAGTTGAACGAAGCTCCGAGAGGCGGATGACCAATGCGGATTTCGGCTGGCTTGTCGGCTGCCCTCTTATTGAGCTAATATGTGGATCATCATCAATATCTTGTAGCTATTTAGATTTGAGCAAAAATATGCAGGAGCTATTTAATATCATGCATCGGGAATCGGTGACGTCAATAATGCCGTCACCCGACGTGTATAACAGACTGGTTGGAATGGAACATATGCCAACATTTCCAGACGCAATGAAGTGGTTCTTATTCGGTGGAACACCGGCTAAACAAGCATGGACACAATTATTGGACTATATTCCAATTGGGCTCAGTGTGTATGGTTGTCTTGAAATGGGATTCGTGTCCATAGGGGAAATCAGACGGGAACGTGGCGATGTCATTGAGAATAACATAGCTGGGCGACCGACAACAGGCGTAGAAATAAAGATAACTGACGGAGATGGAATGATGGTGGACAGAAACATCGTTGGCGACGTAAACGCAAGATGCATGTACAGATTTCTAGGATACATCGGTGACGAGCAGATGGTCAGGAAATGTCTATCAAAATCAGGCTGGTATAGCACCGGTGACGTTGGTTATATAGACGATGGCGGAGAGTTGTATGTGATAGGGCGGCTTCAGGAGGCGATTACAAAGGGAGCAATAACCACATATGCCAGTGAGATTGAAATATTAATTAAAAGTTTGAATGTGAAAGGTATAGTTGATCTGGTAGTAGTTCCTCTTCCAGACGATATTTATGATCAAGTAAACTGTTTTTGTGTCGTTAAATCTGACGCTTGCAAGATGTCAGAAAAGGAACTACGGGAAGCAATATGTGGCCAGATTGGCGCGGATGCAATGTGGTGCGAACCAGATTTTCTAATCTACATACATAATATACCGTACAACATGAATGGGAAAGTTGACCGACCAACTTTAATTGACATAACCAGAACAAAGCTTGGCCTTTGAACTTTTCATGACTAAATAATCAGGACATTATGCCAGACAAAATATATTGCTTAAACCTGCATATACACGGAACGTCACGATTGGCCAGTAGCATGTGTTCTCATGGATATATGAACGTCGTTTTGTCGTACAATACTATTATCTGAATTGTACAACAAAAATCATGGCACAATCGATGCAATGATACACATGTACCAACTCATCAAACATTCAGAACGATCATAATCCAAATCACAGGAGAATTTGATAATATCATGCTAGATTGAAGAAAGAGACATACTAATATGATCGTACGTGACACGTAACGGGGAAACCACACGCGGTGCTTCGTCGGATCTAGTTATGCGAAATTTGACCAGATTTGACCTTGAATTTACCGTTTTGAATGTCAATGTCAGGTCGGGGTTACGAGTTAAGCCGTCCAAAACACTGCCCGGACAAAAGTATGCCTAGCTATCGAATATCGTCGAAATCCGCCACTAATACCCGATTTGATCTTGAATCGACCATTTTGAAGATCAAGCATCACACTTTGACCCGTCCAAAACACTTCCCGGACAAACGTACACTTAGGTATCAAGTTTCGTCGAAATCCGTCCGGAAGTTTTCCCGGCCATAGCTAACAGACAAAAGTCACAAACTATACATTAGGTTTTAGCTGGGTACCTGTCTGACGGGCATGTGGGTGAGACGAAATTTGTTGGCATCCCCATCTACACCAACACCCCCAAAAAATGGTGGAAATCGGGCCAGTGGATACCCAGATACAGTTCAATGTCATTTAAAATATCAAGTTCACGCCGCACGGGCATCCGGGTGTGACGAAATTGCTCAGCGCCTGAAACTACCCCCACATACCAAATTTGGTGAAAATCGGCTCAGCGGAGAACTTGAGTTCAATGTCATTTGAAGGTCAAGGTCACGCCGCACGGGCAAACGGATATACCCATGTTAGTCCTCAGGTCAAACTACATACCCGTACCAAGTTTCATCGAAATCGGTTAGCCGTTTCCGATTCCATCGCGGAAACACACACACACATACATACACACACACCCACACGCACAGACCACAAACTTTCTTCAAATATATAATAGATTCTTTATGGAGGTCAAGTTTAAATTGATATCGTACTCCCATGTTTCTGTTCGTCAGATACAGACTCGAGTATGTAGGAGCCTCGATACCGGTATATTTCTAAAGGATAGCTATAAAAGGCCTCTGAATATTGACATTAGCGCGTACATCGCAACACATATCTAGCAAAATGGCCCTTTAAGTGAGATGTCTTTCAACAGAGGTCAAGGTCATTTTATGGTCAAGGTCAAGGTCATATAAGCCCCCCACATCAACTTGACAACAAATTTGGTTGAGGCTTAATTCTATCTTCACCAACGAAGGCGACCCATGTTATGATGGACATATCATTTGACTTCCTCGCTGCCACCACTGCTCACAAATGATTTCAAATAATAAGCCGCGTTCCGATGTTGAGTGTGAATACCTGGCAGCCAGCCAATACTATTCGCGCGACATACCGTGAAAAAATCCCCCTTGTTAGGGTAGATTGGTTCAATCATTAATCTCGAAGGAATTGATAAGCCGCTGATATGTCTGTGAGGCCAAATCGTTGCGAGACGGGAACTTATTGAATGTGTTGTCCGCCTATTAGGGGGATTTTTCGCTGAGCAATTTGTCCGGAGGAAAATTACACGCAGCTAAGGCGGGATCGTTATTACAAAACACCATAAGTAAACATCGGCGCAACACACGATGTCGTGCTATACATTGTTGGAAAGGGTACATCCTTGGCTATTCAACTGTGGTAATTTGATTCTGAAGCAGGCACGTTTGCTTGTGCTATTTTCGAATATATCTTTTGCGAAAACGGTTAAAAATGCAACCAAGTCTAGTATACTGATGTGAAATCAGTGTTTCCTGCGGAGACCAATTTTTTCTGGATTCTAGCCCACAACACCAAATGACGCAAATGACGTCATGGATCATGTCATGACGTCTTCGCTGATTTTATTCAGCTAACCAACGAAATTGGTCAAACGAAACTAATCTATAGGCCAAAATCACGTAGGAATTGTTCAGAAAAACTAAAGTTGTTAATTTTATAACCATCCCGTTGGTCCACTTCCGATTCTGTGTCACCGTTTCTTTTTGGGATATTATTGTTCCCATGATTCTATGCGAAAGCGAAGCGGAAGTCACGTGATTTTTAACCCATTTTTCTTGTCCGGATTTTCATCGCGTCGAAATGCTGTTTCATGGTATTGTAAAAATTAATGACGTCATTCACGCCTAAACATGAAAAGCAACAACGCGCCTGCGGCGCGTTGTGGTTGCTATTAGAATGTCTACCGGTTACATGTCGTAGTGGGTTGTATTTATGATAGAACAAACATAAGAGTTATACCTGCAAACTGTTGACAGACTGTCAAAGAAAACGAGTCGTCGTTCAACAGTGACGTCATGTTTCAATTCGAAGAGAACTGTTTGGTCGAACAAATCAGACTTGCACCTATCTCAAAACTGGGCTATAATATAGCGGGGTTCGGGAACCAAAATATGTACTTCTTCTGTCACCACAATTTCGACGAAAATATACATTCGAATTACAACAGAAATAAACAGACTGCGCAACGGCGTGTGTTGTAAAATTTGAACACCAAGAAACTGACAGTAACGACGCGAAGAGGAGTCTTACTATCAGTTTATGTGGTCAGATTCGACTATACACGCCGATGCGCAGTCTATTTGTTTTTTAAATGTAAAATCAACAAGATGCGTCAGAGAATATTAATTTGCAAGATTGTTTGCATGGAATATTTGGTTGGGTATCACTCGTTAGTGTGGATATATATTTTTAATATTTCTGTCAATGCACAGGACATGACCTATATTTTGATCATGTTGCTGACTTCACATTTTGCATAATGTGCGATAGTAGTCAACAATATTATGTGAAATGTTTATTATTTGGGACATTTGTCCCATCCCAAACTCAATAGCGTGTTATTTTATTAAACAGGTATATTGTTATGCCGCCTGCGTTTTGCAAAAACAAAATTGTGGTATTGGGATGACCAATAACAACGATTGCATTTCTACATGGGATCTAGATCATGCCATGAATCTCTACTCTTGCTAACGCCCGTATAGAGATCATATTCCACCAGTAAAAAACCTTGGAACTTTTTGAAGTTTTGACTGGGAACCTTATAAAGTCGAAAAAATAACGCAGGAAATATATTTCTTAGTTATTATATGTTCATTGATAATGTACTTCAATGAAGATGAAGGTCCCAACTCGAAATTGCATGCTTTTCAGAGCCGATATCGCAATAGACATTGAAGTAATTACCCATGAGAAATTGCATAATTGTAAGCGATGCAAAGCAAAATCGCTCACACAGTCACTTGAGTCGTGAAATTTTGAGTTTTAACCTTCACCCACAGTGAAGTTCATTATTAACGAACAGATCATAACTAAGAAATATATTCCCTGCATTTATATTTCGACTTTATAAGGTTCCCTGTCAAAACTTCAAAAAGTTCCAAGGTTTTTTTACTGGTGGAATATGATCTCTACGGGCGTAACCCAGAGAAAATATTCATGGAATGATCTAGGATGAGATCATACCTCGTGAACATGCGTACCAGGTTCTCACCCCCCCCTCATAATTATGTTTAAGTCTTATTCGTGCGTTGACTGTTTATTGAATACATTGTTTCTTATCACACAATGTCTGTAGTTAAAAAAACACATATCGCATTCAAGAACCGAACTAGACAATAATTTTTTAGTAACAATGAAGCTTTCGGCCCCACGGACTTTATCAACAAAAGTTCGACACACCAACAGTTATATTAGTCAATTGGGTATATACATGTATACCATAATTGCATGTTCTATTGTGTGTAACACCCATTTTGTAAACTTCATCTTTACACCCTACTGTGGGTATATAGCTTCATACTGTGGGTATAAATTTCTACTGTGGGTGTAAATGTTCAAAGTAATTCCATGTGTTAAACGCGTATACCCATAGTAGAACTACATCGTAGCTAGCAAAATAGTTTGTCACGTTCATTTAAAATTGGAAGATATCATGATATCATTTAGATATGAGGAAAATTGCCTGAATTTCAATCAAATGTAGCTTGTTAGTGCTATATTAAATAGGAAAGATATGAATGATAATTCCAAGCGACTGATCGCTCAGAAACAGGATGAGGTCATGGCGTTAATGTAAGCATAACTACGCGTGACGCCCATTCCTTATAGCGTCGTTGTGTCCCTGGGTGAGGATACACATTCAAAGTAAACAGCGGGGTAGTTGAATTCGCGAACAAAATTACAAAAATAATAATTATGGCCTAAATAAAATACACGCATAGTAGCCGAGATCGCCAAAAGGCTCGTGGTTAAAACCACAATTCCACTCGTGATGAAAATTTGGTATTCTCGGCTACTATGGGTGTATTCTATATGTATTCAACGTTGACTGTCTCGAACTTGTGTTGCATCGAACTTTTGTTGAATCCTCAATATGCAATAAAACTTTCCGACTAAACGTTGGGGTAGAGCTGTTAACTAAACTAGTTGGGTTAGAACAAAGTAACCAAACATTGGGTTATTGTAACCCAACTTTGTAACCAAACATTGGGTTAAATTAGCCAAACAGTGGGTTTGAAGTAACAAAGCATGGGACCAAACCTATGTCAATATATTACATTTCATCTCATTTGAACATATAATCCGAGATTCTGCATGGTCATTAATTAAGTTTCCCAAAAATAAATCCAATTAATGGATTTATTTCGGACCTTAACGTCTGAATAGAGGAGAGATATTGAATTAAACCAGACTTCGAACCTAGTATGTAATATATAAGAGTCCGAAACGAGATATAACATATTATGACTTTCTTTTAGGGAATAAATTATTAAAGAATACTTGAACCAAACACACAAGCAACACTACAACTATATAACTCCAGATGCCTTCACCGTGTATTTAATTGAGTTTGATAAAGAGAAGACAATATGACAAAGAGAGCTCACACCCAGCAAATCTGCATCAATTAAGGGGCGCACCAAATAATTGAACCCAACTTCTGGAATTTGACCCAACCATTAACCCAACTTTGGATAACCCAACACGTTTGACTAAAACTTTATTTTGAGTGAATAGATACCACATTACTATATTGCCATCGATAAAGGCCGTGTAATCGAAAGCTACGACAAAACAGAGTACATTGTTATTCATAACGTCCCTTACCATGAGCATGATTCCTCTTATATATAATTAGTTCGGAATTCAATCATTAGAGTCATAGCATATATATTATAGTTGGATATTGCTATTGTGTTAATTTAACACTTTCTATACTAAATACTCACTGACGAGTAGTTATCCCTTAGGAAATGTTCAGATAATAACCCTTTACCCAACAGAATGGCCCTGTGCCAATGCATTCTCTTATATATGCGAGTCGACCATAGGTCGCCTCGCATATATAAGAAAATGCATTGGCTTAACACATATTAAAAATGATAAAATTGTCAAAGAATGCAGACAAATATTATAAAAATTGTTAAAAAATGTAAGAACAAATTACAAAATTGTTAAAGAATGTCCTCTTTTTTTTTAGGCCAATGCATTCTCTTATATATGCGAGGCGACCTATGGTCGACTCGCATATATACTAGAATGCATTGGCACAGGGCATAACTGTAACCATCAAAATTCATTGGTTGGAAATGTTCAGATAATAAGTTCAACAAACGACCATATATTTGTTGAACTTATTATCTGATTATTTCCCACCAACGAATAAACATTCTTCTGCACGTTTTATTTTCTGTCGTCTGCTCATAGTTTCTGAAGATCCCTAAACATAGATAATAGACGATTCCGATGTATACTTATATAACTGGGTAGGAGAATCCATTAGTATACAAATGGTCAATACGCGAGTCATAAATCAGTTAGATACGACGGAAATGATTGATCAGGTATGTAATAATTACCTACTGAGATCTTGGCATTGGTGTTGTGGAAAGACCCCAGCGCGCATGTGTCTTTTCACAACATCAGTACCATTGAGCGAAATAGGTACCCACCGTTGGAGTGAGACAACACATCACTGAATGTTGCTCAGCGTGAATGTCGGAATAGCCTGACCAGGCTGACCACTATTCGTCAGTACGCAAGTGATCTTTAATTATTCCCCCGAGTTTCTATTAAACAACAATGTCATGCACTAAATCCGCCTAACTTTTCCCAACAATACATAGGTTATCGTGCACGAAGTTATGAAACACATGAATTTGATAATCATATCAACTCTTATTTATATGGCCATTCACTTATTCCATGATAAAGTATTATGGAGAAACATGAGAATGAAACACATAGGCCCGAAAAACTGGTGCCCAACATCATCCCCCGTTTAAATAACTAAAACGGCCAACTCATTGCACATATGTGACCAGCCATATCAAATCCAGTCGTAAGTCGGGATTGTTTTTATCCTGTGCCAATGCATTCTCTTATATATGCGAGTCGACCATAGGTCGCCTCGCATATATAAGAGAATGCATTGGCCTAACAATTTTTTATCATTTTTTTAAAATAAATGTTTTTGACAATTTTTAGGACATAAAATAAAAAACATCCATTACCCTGCAGGGAGCCCCACACATATATAGAAGCATATCGAAGAGTGTCGTCTGCTCATGTTTGTCTGGGGCTCTGTATGGGTGAAATTATAAAATTGTTAAAGAATACAAGAACAAATTATTAAAATTGTAAAAATTTGTTAGGCCAATGCATTCTCTTATATATGCGAGGCGACCTATGGTCGATTCGCATATATAAGAGAATGCATTGGCACAGGGTAAAAAAAATCCCGACTTACGACTGGATTTGATATGGCGGGTCACAAATATGAAAGTAAAACAGTAAGGGCATGCGTGCATTGGTAACTCAAAGGAATGTCTTCCCTAAATCATATTAACCCCTAAGCAAAGGATTTGGATTCCAGATGGAACCGTACTGCTTGGTACTTTGCTAGTATTGGAACCAAAATGGAAACTATTTTCTAATAATAATAATTATCTTTAACTTGCAGGATGGCTGAACTACCGATTATCGGAGAACCAGAACATCTCAGCTTCATTACAGGCATCGGAGGCGACGCTGTATTCCCGACGATCCCGGGTCTCCTGGAACACTGGTCCAAGTTGAGTCCCGATAAAGAAGCATTCGTCGTGTATACGCCATCAGACGAGAGAACGAGCATAACGTATAGACAACTCTACTTAAAATGTCACCAATTTGCCTCAAAATTGTACGACCTCGGAATACGGAAAGGGGATACGATTCTGATAATCCTTGGAAACAGTATCGAGTGGTTGATTGTTCAATATGGGGTGATGATGCTGGGCGCTATCGCGCTGAATAGTTATGCGTCCCGCCGTGATCTATCTGATTTAGGTTATGTTGTCAAGAATACGTCGCCTTCCGGTTACGTATTTGGTTTTGATTACGAAGCCGCGCAAATTCAAGTTGAGGATATCAAGAAACTGACAGTCGACAAACCCATAATATTTGTCGGAAAAGGCAACAACAAAGGCCCATTCTTCAACTTTTCAGACCTAATGGAAACAGCCGTGGAGAACACGTGGCATATTGACATTGACCCGGATGATCCGGCGTTGGTCATGAGGTCGTCAGGAACAACCGGGCGACCAAAACTTGTACTGTGGTCGCACACGGGGATATTGGGTATCTACTGTCATCTCCGCTCGTTCCCCGAGGACACAGTTGAACGAAGCTCCGAGAGGCGGATGACCAATGCGGATTTCGGCTGGCTTGTCGGCTGCCCTCTTATTGAGCTAATATGTGGATCATCATCAATATCTTGTAGCTATTTAGATTTGAGCAAAAATATGCAGGAGCTATTTAATATCATGCATCGGGAATCGGTGACGTCAATAATGCCGTCACCCGACGTGTATAACAGACTGGTTGGAATGGAACATATGCCAACATTTCCAGACGCAATGAAGTGGTTCTTATTCGGTGGAACACCGGCTAAACAAGCATGGACACAATTATTGGACTATATTCCAATTGGGCTCAGTGTGTATGGTTGTCTTGAAATGGGATTCGTGTCCATAGGGGAAATCAGACGGGAACGTGGCGATGTCATTGAGAATAACATAGCTGGGCGACCGACAACAGGCGTAGAAATAAAGATAACTGACGGAGATGGAATGATGGTGGACAGAAACATCGTTGGCGACGTAAACGCAAGATGCATGTACAGATTTCTAGGATACATCGGTGACGAGCAGATGGTCAGGAAATGTCTATCAAAATCAGGCTGGTATAGCACCGGTGACGTTGGTTATATAGACGATGGCGGAGAGTTGTATGTGATAGGGCGGCTTCAGGAGGCGATTACAAAGGGAGCAATAACCACATATGCCAGTGAGATTGAAATATTAATTAAAAGTTTGAATGTGAAAGGTATAGTTGATCTGGTAGTAGTTCCTCTTCCAGACGATATTTATGATCAAGTAAACTGTTTTTGTGTCGTTAAATCTGACGCTTGCAAGATGTCAGAAAAGGAACTACGGGAAGCAATATGTGGCCAGATTGGCGCGGATGCAATGTGGTGCGAACCAGATTTTCTAATCTACATACATAATATACCGTACAACATGAATGGGAAAGTTGACCGACCAACTTTAATTGACATAACCAGAACAAAGCTTGGCCTTTGAACTTTTCATGACTAAATAATCAGGACATTATGCCAGACAAAATATATTGCTTAAACCTGCATATACACGGAACGTCACGATTGGCCAGTAGCATGTGTTCTCATGGATATATGAACGTCGTTTTGTCGTACAATACTATTATCTGAATTGTACAACAAAAATCATGGCACAATCGATGCAATGATACACATGTACCAACTCATCAAACATTCAGAACGATCATAATCCAAATCACAGGAGAATTTGATAATATCATGCTAGATTGAAGAAAGAGACATACTAATATGATCGTACGTGACACGTAACGGGGAAACCACACGCGGTGCTTCGTCGGATCTAGTTATGCGAAATTTGACCAGATTTGACCTTGAATTTACCGTTTTGAATGTCAATGTCAGGTCGGGGTTACGAGTTAAGCCGTCCAAAACACTGCCCGGACAAAAGTATGCCTAGCTATCGAATATCGTCGAAATCCGCCACTAATACCCGATTTGATCTTGAATCGACCATTTTGAAGATCAAGCATCACACTTTGACCCGTCCAAAACACTTCCCGGACAAACGTACACTTAGGTATCAAGTTTCGTCGAAATCCGTCCGGAAGTTTTCCCGGCCATAGCTAACAGACAAAAGTCACAAACTATACATTAGGTTTTAGCTGGGTACCTGTCTGACGGGCATGTGGGTGAGACGAAATTTGTTGGCATCCCCATCTACACCAACACCCCCAAAAAATGGTGGAAATCGGGCCAGTGGATACCCAGATACAGTTCAATGTCATTTAAAATATCAAGTTCACGCCGCACGGGCATCCGGGTGTGACGAAATTGCTCAGCGCCTGAAACTACCCCCACATACCAAATTTGGTGAAAATCGGCTCAGCGGAGAACTTGAGTTCAATGTCATTTGAAGGTCAAGGTCACGCCGCACGGGCAAACGGATATACCCATGTTAGTCCTCAGGTCAAACTACATACCCGTACCAAGTTTCATCGAAATCGGTTAGCCGTTTCCGATTCCATCGCGGAAACACACACACACATACATACACACACACCCACACGCACAGACCACAAACTTTCTTCAAATATATAATAGATTCTTTATGGAGGTCAAGTTTAAATTGATATCGTACTCCCATGTTTCTGTTCGTCAGATACAGACTCGAGTATGTAGGAGCCTCGATACCGGTATATTTCTAAAGGATAGCTATAAAAGGCCTCTGAATATTGACATTAGCGCGTACATCGCAACACATATCTAGCAAAATGGCCCTTTAAGTGAGATGTCTTTCAACAGAGGTCAAGGTCATTTTATGGTCAAGGTCAAGGTCATATAAGCCCCCCACATCAACTTGACAACAAATTTGGTTGAGGCTTAATTCTATCTTCACCAACGAAGGCGACCCATGTTATGATGGACATATCATTTGACTTCCTCGCTGCCACCACTGCTCACAAATGATTTCAAATAATAAGCCGCGTTCCGATGTTGAGTGTGAATACCTGGCAGCCAGCCAATACTATTCGCGCGACATACCGTGAAAAAATCCCCCTTGTTAGGGTAGATTGGTTCAATCATTAATCTCGAAGGAATTGATAAGCCGCTGATATGTCTGTGAGGCCAAATCGTTGCGAGACGGGAACTTATTGAATGTGTTGTCCGCCTATTAGGGGGATTTTTCGCTGAGCAATTTGTCCGGAGGAAAATTACACGCAGCTAAGGCGGGATCGTTATTACAAAACACCATAAGTAAACATCGGCGCAACACACGATGTCGTGCTATACATTGTTGGAAAGGGTACATCCTTGGCTATTCAACTGTGGTAATTTGATTCTGAAGCAGGCACGTTTGCTTGTGCTATTTTCGAATATATCTTTTGCGAAAACGGTTAAAAATGCAACCAAGTCTAGTATACTGATGTGAAATCAGTGTTTCCTGCGGAGACCAATTTTTTCTGGATTCTAGCCCACAACACCAAATGACGCAAATGACGTCATGGATCATGTCATGACGTCTTCGCTGATTTTATTCAGCTAACCAACGAAATTGGTCAAACGAAACTAATCTATAGGCCAAAATCACGTAGGAATTGTTCAGAAAAACTAAAGTTGTTAATTTTATAACCATCCCGTTGGTCCACTTCCGATTCTGTGTCACCGTTTCTTTTTGGGATATTATTGTTCCCATGATTCTATGCGAAAGCGAAGCGGAAGTCACGTGATTTTTAACCCATTTTTCTTGTCCGGATTTTCATCGCGTCGAAATGCTGTTTCATGGTATTGTAAAAATTAATGACGTCATTCACGCCTAAACATGAAAAGCAACAACGCGCCTGCGGCGCGTTGTGGTTGCTATTAGAATGTCTACCGGTTACATGTCGTAGTGGGTTGTATTTATGATAGAACAAACATAAGAGTTATACCTGCAAACTGTTGACAGACTGTCAAAGAAAACGAGTCGTCGTTCAACAGTGACGTCATGTTTCAATTCGAAGAGAACTGTTTGGTCGAACAAATCAGACTTGCACCTATCTCAAAACTGGGCTATAATATAGCGGGGTTCGGGAACCAAAATATGTACTTCTTCTGTCACCACAATTTCGACGAAAATATACATTCGAATTACAACAGAAATAAACAGACTGCGCAACGGCGTGTGTTGTAAAATTTGAACACCAAGAAACTGACAGTAACGACGCGAAGAGGAGTCTTACTATCAGTTTATGTGGTCAGATTCGACTATACACGCCGATGCGCAGTCTATTTGTTTTTTAAATGTAAAATCAACAAGATGCGTCAGAGAATATTAATTTGCAAGATTGTTTGCATGGAATATTTGGTTGGGTATCACTCGTTAGTGTGGATATATATTTTTAATATTTCTGTCAATGCACAGGACATGACCTATATTTTGATCATGTTGCTGACTTCACATTTTGCATAATGTGCGATAGTAGTCAACAATATTATGTGAAATGTTTATTATTTGGGACATTTGTCCCATCCCAAACTCAATAGCGTGTTATTTTATTAAACAGGTATATTGTTATGCCGCCTGCGTTTTGCAAAAACAAAATTGTGGTATTGGGATGACCAATAACAACGATTGCATTTCTACATGGGATCTAGATCATGCCATGAATCTCTACTCTTGCTAACGCCCGTATAGAGATCATATTCCACCAGTAAAAAACCTTGGAACTTTTTGAAGTTTTGACTGGGAACCTTATAAAGTCGAAAAAATAACGCAGGAAATATATTTCTTAGTT
>CP136069.1:179071632-179081536 GCA_032622095.1 Siphonodentalium dalli | reverse complement strand
CAATGATACCATATTCGTACAATTGAATGTTGACCTAATTCAATGTATCAATACGCCTGATCAGCTGTGATAGTGTACGTCGATGTACGGCCAAGTGTGGGGAACACAACGGGGATGATTGTGAATGGTGCGACAGAATCATCTTAATTTAAGTGGGTTTATTTCGATTTCATAGCAGTTGTTGCTCCTGTACCGGTCATGGTATAAACAAAATACACACGTAGTGTTTCTGAATACCAAATTTACACCACTCGTGGGATTGATGATTTACCACACTCGCAAAAGCTCGTGTGGTAAACCATCAATCCCACTCGTGGTGTAAATTTGGTATTCAGAAACACTACGTGTGTATTCTATATATATCCCACGTGTCTTGGACTGTTGCCAAATTCACAGTGCTCCATTAGAGGGCCTGCTTGGACTGTTGCCAAATTCACAATGTTAACTGCAGAGAGGTTGTATGTTATTGGAGACGTTCTAATATGACAATAGGCTGGCCTAATTAACGAACCATGCACAGCTAAATACACACAAGCAACTTTTAATCTTCAAATAGATACAATTGTCGGCCTCCAAAATTCAATATACTTTCTTATATACAAACAAACATTGAACTCATACCATTGTTTCACTTAACCAAAATAGCGAATTTCCCCAAAAGAACGCATATAGACTGCGCATGCAGAAAATAAAAGATGGCCGTTACTACAAAAAAAACAGACATGCGCACTCCAATTAAAATTACCCATAATTCAGTTCACTACACCAGGGGCTCCCAACAGGTTATACAATGTTTTCAGGCTATCAGATTATTTATATTTTCGACTTTAAGTTTACAATTTGAGCCTGTCCTCACTCTATCGATACGATTTATCATAAACATATTATACACCAGTGGCGTTAACTTTACAACTTCGGCATCTACGTGATTATATCGGTACGATTCAGTAAGGTACAAACAATCTCCATAAAATACAGCAGGGGCTCCCAATAGGTTATTCCCATTTATTATGGGCTCCCAATAGGTTATACAATATTTTCAGGCTATCAGATTATTTATATTTTCAACAACATATTATTACACCGGTGACTTTAAGTTTACAATTTGAGCCTGTCCTGACTCTATCGATAGGATTTATCATATTTTCATAAACGTATTATACACCGCTGGCGTTAACTTTACAATTTCGGCATCTACGTGATTATATCGGTACGATTGAGTAAGGTACAAACAATCTCCAAGAATACATTCGCCCTGTACTCCATGCGATATAAAAAAACCAAATGCAAGTAACACCACACTAGGTGGCGTAATAAAGTATTATTTTTACACAAGTAAAACTTATTACAGTTTAGACACCAATGAATAAGCACCAGAAATGTTTCCAATTAATGCCCACAATAAACCAATCAATCAATCGCGTCGAAATGCAACAAAATGCTGCATAAATAATAAACAAACCAAATTCCGGCACCAGCTGATGTATTCTGGGAAATTCTGCGCCCAATACGGCTTGGACCACGTGACCACACATTGTGGTTCCTCGGCTGGAAGCTAATTAATTATGCAGAAACGTCTAATACGAACATTATCAAACTGTTGCCAAACTCTGTTAAATTAACCAAATCATAAACCCAATATGCAATAGGGGAATATCAAATGTATAAACGCTCAATGGAAAGAAATTGCGTTGCAGAAATAACTTAATAATGGCGGACAAGGAATGGAATGAATGATCGAGCAGTCGCAGATTTTGAGACGTGGGTACGATTATTTACATCGCAAAAACTTACCAAAACACGAATGAAATAACATCCACAATGATTGCAACGAATTCTCACAATAATGTTTCACAATATAAACGATCCAAGAACAAATTTAACATAGAAAACTCGAAGAAAAACAGCATGAAACGAGAGCTGCAACAAACTTCGCCAACGAGTAAGAATTAACATGGGAAGTTTCAGTGGCCAATCAGAGCACGGAATTAGACAACGTGACTTGGTTCCAGTGATTTCATTGGAGCACAATTATACCTTCCCATGGGAATTCCCCAAAAATCGATGGATTTGAAGGTTCGCATATAAAATGGGTAGAAATCGAAAGTTGTGAAAATATAAAGAACTTGCCAAAATGCAATAATTCCATGAATTGTAAATATTATATTATGCATAACGAGAAATATATGTGAAATATGGGAAACAAGGACCCGACATAAATGTGAGTATTTACGTAGCAAAATAACTACTCGGATAATGGCGACGCATTGTTTTCGGAAAATTAGCAGGAATTACCTGAACATATTTACAAATAGAAATACTCACCAAATAGGAATGCAAATTAATCCAAAATGGCATCATGAATTGGCACGACAAAACAAAACATTATGAACGACACCAGAATAAATAGAATTGTTCGGAATATGGAAAACCAACACACAAAATATCGCGAAGTGAATCAATTTGAACATAGAATTTTTTCAGCCGGCGGCTAGCAGACGTTTGACCAATGAGGTTTGCGGGATTGATCCTCTTTGCTCAAATGCCCAAATATAGGTTTTGACAGCAGAAATGAAAGTGGATCAAATAGGATCATAAAGAGGATCAATTTAGCCAATGAAATGACGGCATTTGTTGCAGATATTGAAAGAGGATCAATCTGAGCAATTTGATTGGAAAATATGTTCCTCTTTAGATGGGGGGGAAATTTTTCAACGAGAATGCAAAGAGGATCATTCTGACCATTGGGAAAGCTGCATTTGGTGTATGAGTTACTTGATTGGCCGACGCATGATCCACTTTGCTTGGGAAGCAAAGAGGATCAAAGAGGATCATATATTGACCAATGAGAAGGCTAATATTAGGATCATTGGGGTCGAAGATTAACTTGTCACAGGCGCAAGGATGACACGCAAATTCGTGAAGCGTTCCATATTTTTTATTTTTTTCTAAGTGGAAAAAACATTTCAAGTACAAAAATCCTACTAAGTACGAAAAAAATGACAAAAAAAATCCCTATTTGGGTTGAAAACAGTACAATACAGAACCCCCTGTATAATAATAATAATAATAATATAAAAATAATTTACTTAACAAACAAAAAAAGAAGAAAAAAAGCTGGTTAAAGTACAAAAAAGAAGAAGAACTAAATACCGATTTATTTACTAAGTACAAAACCCTTAAGACAATTTAGTATTTTTATTTAATTAATTACATATTTTAAAATCAAAATTATGAAAATCTAATGCCGTCATAACATCTGCCAGGGTACCCCGAGTCACCACACCAAATTTGGTCCAAATCGGTTAAGGGGTCTGTGAGACAATCCGAACAGAGAGATCCCACTCTTGTGTATACAAACAGCCATGTGCACGGGACGAGAGCGTTCAGTGTTAGTCTATACCTAATACGGTAGAAATAAAGAGCGTTTATTTCAATTGTGTGTGAAAAATGTAAAGCAGTATGTTTGACCAATGAGGTTGCGTGGTTGTTCCTCTTTGATTCAAATGCCCAAATATGGATTTTGAATGAAGAAATGAAAGTGGATCAAAAGAGGATCAATTGAGCCAACGAAATGACGGCATTTGTTGCATCCTGTTCTGTAGCATAGGGCGGGCACTCAATCTTCTCTGTTGATATTCCAATTGTTGGCATGTCGTGTATTTGTCAATCTGGATGCATTTAGCGAACGAAATGACGGCATTTGACCTAGATATGAAAACTGGACCAATATTAGCAATTCGATTGGAAAGAGTAACGCGGAAATTCTACGGACATGACATGACGACAGATGGGATTTTGTTTACTCGGCATGCCAGCCGTTCTTGAATCTCGCACGTTGAAATTTATTTATTTTTCAGGCTTCGCCGGACGGAGCTGATCAACGCTGTTTACAAAAGATTGGCGACATCAACAGCAGTCTCTATTAAAGCAATATTATTGAACACATTCCTTGTCTACGGCCATATCACGTTGAAAACACCGGTTCTCGTCCGATCACCGAAGTTAAGCAACGTCGAGCCCGGTTAGTACTTGGATGGGTGACCGCCTGGGAATACCGGGTGCTGTAGACATTTTGTCTAAATTAAGATGTTTATTTTGCCCACAAAATTTAGTTTTTTTTGGTCTATTAAAATTAAGATGTTTATTTTGCCATTATTCACACTCGAAAACAAAATTGTTGTAGTTTCATGAAAAAAACTACAAACAGTTTACTGTTACAGTTTCAAATTTCGCGCATATAACAAATTTAGATCACTCTATTTTATTTTAACAAATTTAGATCACTCTATTTTATTTTGTTATTATGAATACCCTGGTTTTTTATTTTGTTATTATGAATACCCTATGCGAAATAGGGAGAGAAAAATCGCCTATAGGCTTATTGTGTGTTCCTCCGCACGGAAATCTTTAGTAAATTTTTTTTTTTTTTTTTTTTTTTTCAAATTTTCATGTCGTCTCAGTTCTATGTTCATCAAATTTCAGTGGGTATGTCTGACTAAGTTTCACTAGGAAACTAAAGTAGCAACCGGCTTGTCAGACTCCATAGCTTCATCATCGTCGACATGGTTCTTTATTAAAAACACAATACAGTTGAAGACGAAATACGCGTACAAACACATTACAAACACAAGACGAAAACGAAACGCGAAAACAAAACAACAGCACAGCATCAAAAAACATTTGGACATCACAAAAACAGCAATCCGAACACACATTCATGATGCAAACCTGAAATATACTAATATCAAATATTTAATATTTAAAATAAATATTCTAATTTGTTTTCATCGTCAAATTTTGCAAATAATGACCAGTGATCATGGAACATTTCTAACGGGAATCTTTGACTGTCTACTAGTATTCTGTATTTGATATCGTGAATGAAGAAAAATGCTATGTCTGTTCTAGATATGTTTTTTCGATGGCTGTATACTCTGTTTCTGCTTGACCAAATTACTTGCCTATATGTGGCTAAAATATATAAATATGTCCCAAGGTGTGCAGGCGATAAAGCATTTGTTAGCATAGCTGGACTCACCGAAAATAAAATTAATCTGGCTTCTATGCGAAGTGGTCCACCTACTAATCTGACTAAAAGTTCATAAAGAGCGTTTCTGATAAATTTTAAGAATTTGCATTGTAGAAAGCGGTGATATACTGTCTCAGCTTGTGGGCAAAATATACAATTATATGTTCTGGAAATATTTAAGGAGCGTAATAAACTTTGACACAATATGGTGTTGTGCGAAATGATCCATGATACACGTCTTCCTAATGGTTCCATGAAACTGTGACGCAGCAGTTCCCAGACGCGCGCAAAAGGCACGTCGGGGAACTGCAGTTTCACTTTAGGAACGACTTTATCTTTATTTATAAGTAAATTGTAGTAGTCGCATGATTTCATATTAATGTGATCAATATTTGCAGAATCTACGGAACGTAACAGTTGTAAACAGGACTTGTAAAATGGGGAGGGGTTCAAAGTATGTGGAGCGGAATTCGAAAATAAATTCGGGTTATAATTTCTAAGTTGTAGTCCGAGCCAATATCTGGCAAAGTATAACCATTTCTTGTCTTCTGCGGAATAAATAACTTGTCGGATATGATTCAAACGAAAGGCTTTCATTTTCAGATTGATGTTGACTACGGCTAAGCCTCCGTCAACATAATCTTGAAAGAGAACTTTGCGTTTGACGAGTTCAATTTTAGAGCCCCAGATAAAACGAAACATTTGTCTTTGAAATCTGTCATGATAAAAGCGAGGTAACTCTAAAATTTGTCCGACATACCATAGTTTGCTACATGCAAAAACTTTTGATACAGTTGTCTTTCCATGATAGGATAATCGTCGCGAAGTCCATAAATTTAATATTTTTTCATACTTTATCCATATTGAATGCCAAATATCATCTGAGGTCATGTTCTTTCCGAAATTAATGCCTAGTAATTTTTGGGGTCCATCAGGCCATGAAATTCCGAAAGCATGATCGTCAGATACTCGGAATTTACCAAATTGTAGGCCTTTTGTCTTATTGATATTAATTTTGGACCCTGAAGCTCTGCCATAGCGCTGTGCTAGTAATAAAAAGTGTTTAACTGATTTTTCATCTTTACAGAAGGCTGTTGAATCATCGGCATAGAGGGAAATTTTGACTTGTTCGGGGCATCCGGGGGCATGTAACCCTATAATTCTTTTATCAGCGCGAACTTTAATGGCGAATGGTTCAAGGCATAGAACGTAAAGTAGGGGAGATAAACTGCACCCTTGGCGGACTGAGCGTGATATGGGGAATGGTGGGGAAATGTGTCCGTTAATATAAACGGAACTGGTTGCATCATTATACAATAATCGTACGAAAGAACAAAACATTGGACCAAAACCGAAAGATTGGAGACATTGGAATAAATATGTGTGATCTACCCTATCAAAGGCTTTCATTTGATCTAGACAAATAAATGATATTGAAAGATCTTTTTGTTCTACATAATCTAGAATGTTGCGAAATAAATGCAGGTTGTCAGTGATTGATCGACCCGGAACAGAACAAGTCTGGTCCGGGTGGACCACTTCGCCAAGAACTTGTTTCATTCGCATAGATAAAATTTTTGAAAGAATCTTGTAATCTAGATTTAAAAGGGAAATAGGTCTCCAATATGCTAGTTCTTCCGCACGCGCTTTATCTTTGCAGATTAACGTAACGAGACCAGTTCTCTGTGAGGGCGATAATGAACCTGTTAAATATAGTTTGTTATATAAAGTGAGCAATTTTGGCCCTATGTAATCAAAAAATGTCAAATAAAAGTCTCTTGTGAGACCGTCGGAGCCAGGGGCTTTACCAGATTGCATGTTTTTTAGAGACAATTTTATTTCATCTAAGGTAACTGGTCCCTCACACGAATTTGCTGACGTGTTCGAAATTTGTGGCACATCGTTTAAAAATTCATTCCTTATCTCTGGGTCTACTTCTTCTGCTGAGTACAGCTTTTTATAAAAATCTCGAGCATGGTTAAGAATCGCGTCGTTTGTATCATACGTGTCATGTTCGTCGTGTAATTTTAGAATAATTTTTTCGGAACTATTTTTGCTTTCTTTCATTGAAAAATATTTACCCGGTTGTTCATTTCCATCTAGAAATTGTACTCTGGCTCTAATTTTTGATCCTTCTGAAACTTTTTGATCTAATTTTTGAAGTTGTCTTTTGACTGCTAAAATTTCTGATGTATATGTACCTGGGTCTAATGTATCTTGGCTTAAAATATATCTATAATATTTTTCGCATTCCATAACTGCTTTTCTTTTAACTTTTGCTTTTTTCTTTGAATAAATTATACAAAAACTTTTTATTTTTTCCTTCGTTGAGTCCCACCATATGTCTATAGATTGGCTGATGGGAGGTAAATTATTCCAAAGTTTTATAAACTCATTCAAGAACTTTTTATCTTTTAATAGGGAATCATTAAATTTCCAGTAACCTGGTCCTTGTGTAATTTTGGATTTTTGTACCATTTTCAAGATTACATAGTCATGGTCGGAAAAAGAACATGGTTTAATGTCTATCGAAATTACATCATCTTTATTCCGCTTATAAATATAGAATCTATCTATGCGGGTAGCTACGCCTTTGCGTGTCCATGTTGTGTTAACTAGTGTTGGATTTAAATGTCTAAAAATATCAATCAATTTATATTCTGTGCAATAAGATTCTATGGTTTTGGATCCGACTGTACCATATATGGGGTTCCCGCCACGTTTATCTAATCTGGTATTTGATACGCAATTAAAATCTCCTCCCCAGATAAGGCATCTGTTTGTTTTAAGATGAGAATGAATATTTTCGAGGAATTCTACACGCTCACTTTCAGCTGTTGGGGCATAACTGTTTACAATTCGATATCGAGATTCCCCAATCGAAAAATCAACAACTAAAAGTCTGCCTTCAAAATCACTAAAAATATTGTCTAAAGTAAAAGGGACCCAATTTGCAAATAAAATTCCAACACCACGAGCTAGGTTAGTACCAAAAGACCAAAAGGATTTCCCTCCCCAATCAGAGTTAACTTGCTTTGAAAATTTTGTGTTATCTACGTGCGTTTCTTGCAGGAGAATTATGTCAACTCTGTTAATCGCGCAAAATGTAAACAGTTCCGCCCGTCTAGACATGTTACGTAACCCATTCGCATTTAGCGTTATAAATTTAAGGTCGTGATCCATGACAAAGATTAGAGGTGACGGCGGTAATTGAAAGCCATGATTGTGTCACAAAGGTCAGGTGTAAAGTTCGCGTGAACCATGAACGATACTCGCTGAGTAGGGACAAAGAGAAAGACTCACTGAGTAGATTAGGAAAGCGTGTACAATGCCCCGGTAGCGAGTGCCATTTACCGCGATCCAGGTCAGCGAATTCGGTGTACTTTAGTGTGGCAGATTCAATTAGCCAATTTGCGTTACTGGCAAAGAATAAAGCGTTGTATTGAATGTGTGTTAAAATACAGCGATACGGACAATACATACAATGAGAAGACAATAAAACACGGCAGTTCGGTACACAGAGTTCATTGAGAGTAATTAGATAGGAATTGTCAGGGGCGGTCGTGGTCAGTTGAGGGTCGTGGGAGAGTTGGGATGAAATCGTGGGGCCTGCCTGGGTCTGAAATTTGGGTTTTTGTTTATACATACAAATACATATTAGCCTTTTTCGTCATCTTCATCTACCACTAGTCTTTCGGAGTCCGCTTCAGACAGCTGATCGTCGTTGAGAGGGGTCTGATCCTTTGAAAAGTAGGCTCCTTCATCCTCATTAACTTTCATCTGTTTAGCATCCGATTCTCCAGACGATAATGTTCTCTTCCTTGTCGGGGTCTTCTCTTTCTTCTGTTCAACTTCAACTTCCTCCTCTGGTTTCTGTGTCTCATCATCTTCTTCTTCTTGTGTCTCTTCTACTGTTGTTGTCTCTCCCTCTTCTTCTCCTTCTTTATCTTCGTCCATGTTTTCTTCTCTTTTCTCTTCATCTTCTGTTCTCCTTCTGCTCTTCTGCTCTTCTTCTTCCCGTGAGTGTCTCCTCGCTGTCTCTACTGCTTCCATCTGCTCCTTACTTGGTGGTGCCGTTCGTACTCCTGCGTTTGGGTCGTAGCCTCCAGCTGCTGCCGCATAGGTCACGGTGCTGACCACCGTTCCTCCGAAACCTCCTGCCACTTCTCCTACTACTCTTCCTACAGTCCTACCAGGAGTCCTCCTGGCACTGCATCTCGGGTCCGACTTGATGTGTCCTTCCATACTGCATGCTAGACAAACTGGTGGTCTTCCTTTTACCGTTAGCAGCATCTTCATTCCGTCCTGAAACCTGACGATGTGGGGCAACTTGAAAATTAATTTTGCGTCCCCTTCAAGGGTAACTGTCCTCATCCCTGTCTCTACCAAACGTCCGTCTGGCATCTCTTCTTTGGACATGTGCGACCCTCTGAAACGTCCAAATTCGCGGAAATAATTTCCCAGAAAGGATTCTGTAACATACGGGGGTAACCAATGTACACGGATGTCTACCAAACAGTTTGATAACATAGATGTGAAAATGGGAACGTCTCCAACGTTGGATCGGAATTCACTAATGTTTGATAAATTTTCAGCTTCCTTAGGGTTGGTAAAAGTCACAAACCATTCACGGTCCCCATCTGTTTTCCAAATTGCTTTGATCAAGGTTGTGTCTATCTGTCTTGGTAACGAATTTACTATATCTGACCTTGTCAATCTCCTCTGTCTGGGTTTGTACATGACGTTTAGTTTAACCGTAGACTTGTATTCCGCTTCTTTGATGAATTCTGTCAAGATTCTGTACGTTTGAGTCGCCATTGTTGAAACAAAGGAAGAAATTTCCCGCCAAAGTTTCCCGCCGAAAACTTTCCC
>CP136069.1:179064132-179066632 GCA_032622095.1 Siphonodentalium dalli | reverse complement strand
ACAGTGCGCTCCCAAAGTCGTGTGTGTCTGCATGTCGTGTATCAAATCGTGTGAATATTTCGCGTGTGTCAATGAGAGAAGATTGGAAATTCAAGGATTTTTGAGTTAAAGAAGAATGTATATACATCAAATATCTTATAGTTTTGAACATGTACCTTCAGGAACTGTTGGTTGAATCTGTGAACCAGGAATTTCAACTGCTGCTGGAGTTTGCTGCTTTTCCGGTGATGGCGGCCGACGACTAACAGTTGCTGAAAATCAAGGTGAAATGACAATGTAAGAATACAAAGCCAGTTTTCTCAGGATATATTTATTGTGGTGATTGTTTCTGCCTCGAAGCTACATGTATAAGTGTGTGTCAATTGTGCCTGTGGAATACAGTTCGTGTACATGCTGTTACATTCATTTTGGATTTACCATCTGTAGTGTTATAACTTGCTTGTTATATAATTCAGGAGGGCATTAGCAGCTACGTGAGTTAATGCACGTTTCGTATACATGTATAGTCCCATGGCCCTGCACGACTGCATGAAATTATGTTTATTATTTTAATTATTATTATCAAAAACATATTTACCTTGTGGGATGTTAGGTTTATGTTTTGGTTTGTCCGTTTTCTTCATCCAGTTCAGCTGCCTTGTGATGGTATGTTTAGATGGCGAACGGCCAAACATTAAAGATGCAATTGGTGATGTTTTTATTTCAGACTTATTAGTTGATTTCACGGGTGTTTCCAACTTTCCAGCTTTCTTCATTTCTATTTCTTTCGATTTAGTGTCGTATACTTGCCTGCCTTCTTCGAACATTCGAACGTATTTCCTCAAAGCAACTTTGTTCCTGTTGAGGTTAGATGTTGTATCACGTTCATTTCGCGAAGAGGCACACATGTATCCTACATACCCCAGACAGTTATCCATCATCCATAAGAATTTTTGTCCCTTGTATTTTCCCATATGAAAGATGTGCTGACTCAAAAGATGCATTTCATTTTTTACGTCCCCTCCCAACCTCAAGACATCAAGTCGGGCTTTATGTTTCACATCAGATTCACTTGGACATTCTGAAGTTTTCACTTTAGAACACTTCAGAAGAACTTCAGCTGCATTCGTTTCCTTTAGCCATGGAGTCCCGTCTCTGGCAAACTTGAATTTGGGAACACCGGTGAAAGGCATGTTCTACAATTAAATTAAAAATATATACTTTTATGTTTAATAACTAATTTCGAACAATCTCTCACGAAAAGCACAATAAAACCCGCAAATTCGTTAATATTTTGTTTTATTTTGTTTATCATAGGGTTAACGTACCCCAACACCAGTAGATGATCCAAATGGGCAAAATCAAAACTAATACATAAAACATACCCTTCAATAGTTTGTTTCGGTGCCGACGGTATCGACCGTACGTAGTCCGAATGCACTTCAATCGAAAGTTCCAACAAACTCCTCGAAACTCCGATAAAAGAACAAATTAATCCGGTTTTATTCCTGAAACGAAAAGATAACAACAAAACACAAGATATCCGCGTAATAATAGATCCGGAAAGAATCGAATACACCGAAAACAGCACGTTGAATCGAATAACAAAGCACCGCTTCGATGAAGTAAAAATAGCACCAGTCTGCGAGTCTGCCACGGAGCTAATAAGAGAGAAAGCACTGCCGGGCGATATTTGTGACAGCTCGACCAATCAGAGCGCCCGCTTGATATTTGTGACGGCTGAATACAGACGAAGCACACGGAATGAATTTGGGACATTTTGTGACAGCTCGACCAATGGAATGGCAGCGTTGTCCCAAATATGTCCCAAATACGCCGTCACAAATGTCCCAAATATACAGAGAAGATCAGCGTGGCCCCTTTGCGCATGGGCCACGCTGATCTTCTCTGTATATTTGGGACATTTGTGACGGGGTATTTGGGACATATTTGGGACAACGCTGCCATTCCATTGGTCGAGCTGTCACAAAATGTCCCAAAATCATTCCGTGTGCTTCGTCTGTATTCAGCCGTCACAAATATCAAGCGGGCGCTCTGATTGGTCGAGCTGTCACAAATATCGCCCGGCAGTGCTTTCTCTCTTATTAGCTCCGTGGCAGTATCGCAGACAGTCGCTATTTATAGTTTATCGAAGCGGTGCTTTGTTATTCCTTTCAACGCGCCGTTTTCGGTGTATTCGAACGTTTTCGGATATATAATCACTCGGATATCTTGTGTTTTGTTATTATCCTGTCATTTCAGAAAGAAACCCGATTAAATTCGGTCCTTTATTGCACTTTAGAGGTGTTTGTGTGATCTTTCAATATAGATCGATGGTGCTAGCGTACTTTGTACTGTGGGTACCGTTGTAACCAAAACAAGCCATTGGGATATATTTTATATTTTAATTTAGATATTTCCGCCTTGAAATCGCCTGCTGGAGGCCACCGATATTTTAGTACCGTTATCATAAAGAGCGAATAAAAATTTTCGTAACGATTTAACCCATCGGAGTACAAAA